>LR812524.1:20900046-21337546 GCA_903798195.1 Danio kyathit | reverse complement strand
TGTGTGTGTGTGTGTGTGTGTGTGTGTGTGTGTGTGAGAATGAGAGTGTATGGGTGTTCCCCAGTGATGGGTTGCAGCTGGAAGGGCATCCGCTGCGTAAAACATATGCTGGATAAGTTGACGGTTCATTCCGCTTTGGCGACCCCGGATTAATAAAGAATTTTTGAAATAGAAATCATGCTGCAGAAACCAAAATTTGACACTTTCTACTTCTCATAATGATACTTATATTTGCATGCTTACAATATGTGCATATGTTATCACAGATGAAGCATCAGAAACACATTTTTTATTCATTACTCATTCATTACATTCTCAAGTCGAAAGTTTGATGCTAATTGGTGCACAATAATGGGTCAATGATAAATCACAGCTGACTACATCTGATCCAGAATACTTAATCAGTTTAAAAATATAGATATATATATATTTATTTATTTAATTAATATTTTACACTCCAATTTTGATAAATCTTGCAGTAGTGTGATGTTTAACCTCTTCACATTATTAATAAAAATATAAAGATTTGTTTTAATCTAAGTATGATACAAATGAATCAAATCTATCTGATACATTTCATCAACAGTAATCTAAATGTAGTCTAAATGTAAGAATAACAATCTAGATTGCATTGTTTACAAATAAAGGAGTATAAATAGTACAAATAAACAAGAAAGTATTTTGTTATCATAACGCTGGAAGGGCATTTACTGCATAAAACATATCCCATAGTAATTGCCGGATAATTTTGCTGTGGTGACCTCTGATAAATCAGGAACTAAGCTGAAGGAAAGTAAATGAGCTAGTAATTTATTATCAGTAACATAATACAAATTATAAGTAATTTACAGCATTGTCTGTGCAGTGCCACATAGTCAAAAACAAATACATTGGATTGTCTCACGGATGGTTTTAAAAATCTTTCATTTGTCAGTCCAGACACAACCTAAACTAACCATTGGCTCCACAATGGTCACCACAGTTTTGCTCTTCTCCAGTTTCACCTTTCCCCTCTATCTGTCTGGCTCTGTCGGGTCATTCCACCATATTTACCTTTGTCTTCAGCCACTCCCTAGCAAAGCTGCCGGAGTTTATACATATATAGTTACGGCTGTCACTGTACTATGTAATTTACAGTATTTTCCTGTAATATTAAAGCAATCCAAATTCTGTTGAATGTCTTTCATTAGATGTTTTATGAAGCTAAAATCTAATTTTGAAATAATTTAATTTAGAAAATACACTACCTGACAAAAGTATTGTTGTTGATCCCAGTGAACAACAAATAATAACTTGACATCTAGTTGATCATTTGGAAAAGGAGCAGAAGGTAGATTTTTCTGATGAATCATCTGTTGAACTGCATTCCAAATCATCACAAATACTCCAGAAGACCTACTGGAACCTGCATAGACCCAAGAATCTCAACGAAATCAGTCAAGTTTGGTAAAGGAAAAATCATAGTTTGGGATTACATTCAGTATGGGGTTTCGCGAGAGATTTGCAGAGTAGATGGCAACGTCAACAGCCTGAGGTATCAAGACATTTGTGCTGCCCATTACATTAAAAACAACAGGAGAGGGCAAATTCTTCAGCAGGATAGCGCTCCTTTTCATATTTCAGCAGAGGTGTAAAGAGTACCTGAAAACCATACTTGAGTAAAAGTACAGATACCTTACTGTAAAAATTACTCCATTACAAGTTACAAGTCACCAATTCCAATAAGACTTGAGTAAAAGTATTAATGTATCCAATTTTAAAAGAACTTAAGTATTTTACTTTTACTGAATGTAGGCTCAAAGAACACCAAGAAAGGTTGAATTTTCCTAATATATAAATTAAATTTAACACCTTAATGTTATAAAAAGGCAGAACAAAATATATTTAAAAAATGGAACAAAAAGTCTCAGTCAAATTTAAATGTTTAAAAAAGGCACAAACAATTTATCAAAAAAAAAAAAAGTAGTAAAACGTAGTAAAAAAAAATCAGAGCTGACTTTGATGTGATTCATCTCTCAGTATCAGAGGAGGGCAATATTTTTATTTTAAGTAGTTTATCAATTGATTAAGATGTTTTCTATGTATTAAAATTAAACAAAGAGGAGCACTGTTATTTTTCAACTTAGTAAACTACACATAAATTCAAGCTTCTGCTTCATCACTGGCTGCAGCCATGTCGCTAATTAAACACCTGGTATTAGGCAAGCTGCTAAATTATGTTCACATGATTTAGCTCATAAATAGCATACAGTACCTTCAGCACCCTGCAGCCTTATCCACCCAACAAATTAGCTGTGGTAGATAAAGATGCCGACTTGTCGTGCACAATCGCAATGTAATGAGTAACGGTAAGCATCCGTTCAAATGTAGTGGACTAAAAAGTACATATATTCAATCAAAAATGTAGTCAAGTAAAGAGTAAAAGTTGCTTATATTTTTGATACTCAGTACAAGTACAAAGTAGCCAAAAAATGCTTAAGTAAATTAACGAAGTCCATTTACTCAAGTACTTTGCACCACTGTATTTCAGCCTCCACATCAAAGTTCCTTCAAGCAAAGAAGGTCAAGGTGCTCCAGCCCATCCCAAGATTGGCCAGCCCAGTCACCAGAAATGAACATTATTGAGCATGTCTGGGGTAAGATGAAGGAGGAGGCATTGAAGATAAATCAAAAGAATCTTGATAAACTCTGGGAGTCCTGCAAGAACATTCTTTCTTTGCCATTCCAGATGACTTTATTAATAATTATTTGAGTCATTGCAGAGATGTATGGATGCAGTCATCCAAGCTCATGGGAGTCATACACAATATTAATTCTTTTCCACTGCACCACGATTTTATATTCTATATATATCAAGTTATTGATTAAAAATAGATTTTATCATACAGTACTTAGTCTGGATTCATATTTGTCACAATATAACACAATTATCAGTGTTGTACAAATCTTGCACCAAGACAGCGCTGTGTGATAATCAGAGACACAAACGCTGTCGCTCATTACAATCAAGAGCATTTCATTACTTCGAAAATTGTCTTTCACACTTTCTTTTGAACATTCTGACCAGGGGACATTTCCATCGCGTGAGCACTATCATTAGTGCAGTGTGATAATTTGACTGATGTTTTGTGGCATGGCTGTCCATCACGTCATCTAGATGTGGCCGTGAGCAGAGCAGTTAAGAGTCTGGCTGACACTCAATGGCTGATTCTTCTCGACAGCTTTCCAGAACCCTGCTGAGTTTGAGAGCCACTGCACAATCTCTGCCCTGCCAGTTTTTATTTGTTTATAATATTTTACAGTATTATTTTTTTTTTCCTTTCTGATTATTATTTTTTAACTGCTGACAATATTATAACACACTGTAAAAAATGCTGGGTTCCATACAATCGATTTGTGTTGGGACAACATGAAGAAATTAAGTTAACTTATACATTTTTACAAATTTAAGTTATTGAACATAAAACAATTAAGTTGTCCCCAGAAAAACTCAAGAGTTGTGTTGTTTTAGCTCATTTTAAACATTTAGTTTGAACTAACAGCAAACATAATTTTTTGAGTGAATGTAAGACCAAGTATTTTGTCGCAAACAAAATATTAAAAATAATGTAAACAATTATATAAAAAAGAACAAGTATGTACAGTATTAGTCACAAATGGAATACATACTGTAGTTAAAATTGTATAGTTAATATCTGAACAAAGAATAGAGTCAGTAAAATAGGTATTAGTACTGTATCTAATGAATGAACGCTAGTTTCTAATAAACAGCAGAATGAACCGCCAATTATCCAGCACATGTTTTACGCAGCAGATGCCCTTTCAGCTGCAACCCATCTCTGGGAAACATCCATACACACTCATTCGCTATGGACAATTTTAGCTTACCCAATTCACTTGTACCACATGTCTTTGGATATATATAGGAATAGATTACTTGATATGACGCAACTGGTCAGGTGACTTTTGATTGATTAATTTATTCATTCATTGATTAATTCATTGATTGATTCATTGATTGACAAAACAACATGGTTGTCTAAATTTCTCCTGATCATCAACAGCAAAAATATGCAAAAAAAATATATATATACAAGTTTAGAGGGAACTTGCTCAAATCAAAAATTACACAATCTTTAAATTTCTCACAATTTATTAGCAAATTAAATATATGCCTTTAAAATCACACTCGCTGGCAACTTTAGTAGGGACACTTGTTCAAAAGCTCAATGCAAATATATTTTCAGTAACTACAATCTGCTGAAGTTCAAATCCATTATCAGCATGGAGAACAAATGTGATTTAAGTGACTTTGAAGGCTGTATTGTTTTAAGTGAAAGATGAGTTGGTAGGAGTTTCTCAGGTTTACTGGTATTTACCAGCCTGATCTCACGAGGAAACGTAAGTATTTTACGTTTTGTCAGTTTAGTGGCTAATTCGTACGAGTTCACTGGTACGAAAATGTACGATTTTAAAAAGGAGGCGTGGCACCTAACCCCACCCCTAACCCCAACCGTCATTGGTTGATGGGCAAATCGTACTAATTTGTACGAATTAGATCGTAAGAATTCATACGAATTAGCCACTAATGAAAAAGTTACGAATTGCCGTGAGATAGCGTTGGTATTTACACAAACAATCATCTTTGAGTTTACAAAGAATGGAATAGGAGATAATATTCAGTGAGTAAAAAGGCCTTACTAATCAGGGGGGTCTAAAGAGAATTGTCAGATTGTTTCAAGCTGACAGAAAGACTATAGCCACTCTTTATTATAATAACACACTGAACATTGAAACAAGTGGGCTACAACAACAAAAGACCACATAAGGGGCCACTCCTGTCAGCTAAGAACAGGGAATTAAGATATGATTTTGCACATCAATTTTTACCTTTCTCTGTAAAAAATTAGATCTTGCATCTGATAAGTCTTGATTTTTACAAAAATTGGATCACAGTGAATAATAGGGTATATGAAGAAGTATGCAGAAGGACTTTAAATTTTCAGTAACCTAGGTCAAGCACTTCCAGTGAACTGTATGCCGTTACAAAATTGGTGCATTTAAGCTCAACAATCAAAAAATCAACAATCTCCACTTCCTGATTGCTATACGATATAAGTGTCTGCGCTAGCCTGTTAATCCTGACAGCATGTGTGCATAAACAGCTTTTTTCTCGTTTTACACTTGAACAACTAAATGAATGCTGCAGTCTATTTAACTGACTGTATTTTAATTACATTACAACATTGATGCTGTAAAAGGAACCGTATAAAATAAAAAAAAGTTACATTATCAGTTCACCAGAAGTTTGTCGGTATTGGAAGAAACACTAGCTGTGTCACGATTACCAGCGATCTTCTCCCCATAGATCGCTGGTTTACATGCACATTCACTATTGGACTACAAATCAGCCATCTTATGGACTACATCCCCATACATGCACTACTCTCACATCACACACAACCGGTTCCATATCTTCACTGATTACATTCAACAGCTGAAGCCGCTCAAGCACAGATTACACTCAGTATATAAACAGCACACACACTCACCCCAGTTGCCGAGTCTTGTATTCTGTTTCAGTTGCAATTCAAAGCGTTTTCCTTGTCTTGTTTTTGCCGTGTTTTGACCTTCGCCTTGTTTACCTGTTTCTCCCTGTCTGCTGCCATCCTTGTGACCATTTGCTTGCATATTGACGACGATTCTGGATTTCCCTCATACACCTGATTGCTCCTGTGTTGATCATTGCTTGCCTGACCATCCCTTTAAATAAAGCCTGCATTTGGATCCGCATCCTGTTGTCAGCGTATATCTCTGGTTACAAGCTGTGCATATACCCCATACATAATTTGCATTAACAACCTGAATGCAGGACACCATCACAGTTTGCATGAACCGTTCAGGTTTCTAGTTGTGTAATGGTGTAGGGAATGTCTTCATTGCACATTTTGGGTATTACCAGTGTCAGTCCTTTTATGAGCGCAGTGTGCACTCAAAAAAAATCACATTTGCTGTTTGTTCAAACTACCTATTTAAATTGAGCTAAAACAACACAATTCTTGAGTTTTTATGGGGACAACTTAATTTTTTTATGTTCAAATACTTGAATTTGTAGTTAAGTAGTAAAGTTAACTCAATTCCTTCATGTTGTCCCAACACAAATCGATTGTGTGGAATTTTTTTTTTTTTTTTTTTTTTTTTTTTTAAAGTGTGCAGGAAATCAACAGGATAACATGCCATGTCTCAGTGATTTAAATAATCTCAAACTGCTTTTCTTGAAGATGACAGTGAGTTCACTATACCTCAGTCCAACAGAGCACCTTTGGGATATGGAATAGGAAATTTGCATTATGAATGTGCAGGCAAGCATCAACTGCCTGATTCTATCATGTCAATATGTACTAAAATCTCAGAGGAATATTCCAGCATTTTATTCAATCTATGCCATTAAGAATTAAGGCTGTTCTGAAGCCAGACAACCCTTTCCTACACACTACGCAAACTGGGGTCTTATTTATAAATGTGTATACTGTATTCTATATACTACATACAATACAGTTTAAGTCAGAATTATTAGCCCCCTGTATAACTTTTTTCCCTAAGTTTTGTTTAACGGAAAGAAGATTTCTTTTCAACAAATTTCTAAACATAATAGTTTTATTAACTAGTTCTTAATAACTTATTTATTTTATCTTTGCCATGATGAGAGTACATACTATTTCACTAGATAGTTTTCAAAATGCTAGTGTTCAGCTTATATTGCAATTTAAAGGCTTTACTAGGTTAATCACGTTAACTAGTAAAGTTAGGGTAATTAGGCAATTCATTGTATAATGATGGTTTGTTTTGTAGACATTCAAAAAAAGTATTAATAATAATAATAATAATAATAATATTGACCATATTTTTTTTTATAGCCTACACTGTAAAAATTTTTTTATCTTAAATTCACAGTAAATTACTGGCTAATAATTGCATTACTTTCACAGTAAATTACTGTATGTGAATTCACAGTACATTATTTTGAGGTAGTTCACAGTAATTTACTGTGATTTTGTTACATTAATTTATTGTGAAATTACAGCCATATGGTGTAACTACAGTACTACAGTAACTACAGTGTAACTACAGTAACTACAGTAGATAGGAAAATCCATTACTGTGATTTCACAATATTATCTTGTAAAAATAACTATGTTTTACTGTGAATTTACAATACGATTACTGTGATTTAGCAGCAGGTTGCAGTTGAAATACTTGATTTAACTGTAAAGTTACATTTATTTCCCGGATTACTGTAATTTAACAGTTTGGTGCTGTAAATTTTCAAAGCAAATTTAGGTCACCCAAAAATGAAAATTCTGTTATGATTTACTCACCCTCAGATTGTTCCAATTCTGTTAAATATGATTTTTTTTTTGTTAAACACATAGGAATAAAAATGATAAATATCTCCCTTTGTGTCCAACAAAACAAAAAAATGATACAGGATTGAAACAAGCCGAGAATGCGTAAATGACGACAGAATCTTCATTTTTGGGTGATCTGAGAAGACACTAAAATCAAAATAAAAACAAACACAGATACATTTCACACATTTATTTAAAAGTTTCATGACATCTGTGTAAACATTTCAGAAGATTTTTAATAGGTGTAGCCTCTCTCCATGCATTGAACCGAAAAATACTATAAGAACATATTAAAAAATCTTCTGACATCATACATAATCATGCATGCTCTTTCTCTCTCTCTCTCTCTCTCTCTCTCTCTCTCTCTCTCTCTCTCTCTCTCTCTCTCTCTCTCTCTCTCTCTCTATATATATATATATATATATATATATATATATATATACACATACTGTACACATATATATATATATATATATATATATACATATACAGAGATATAAACAGAGAGAGAGAGAGAGAGACAGAGAGAAAGAGTCAAAACTGCTTGCAAAATTACATTTTATTCATAGTCATTTATTCAAGGTAAATCATTTTCCTGATGATTATACACACTTGCTGGTTGATTCGTCTTCTCTGCTTCTTTGCTTACATCTCCAGACTGATGCCAAAAAGCACCTATGAGCTTGGAGTGTTTTGAGAATTAATTATTTTTTTCTCCCAGTATTCATTTCGCACCAAGCTGCAGCAAGTTGTAATGGCAGATGAGAAAACTCACATAAATATTATAAATATTGCTTTTAATATGTCATGAAATTAAGTTTGAACAGTTTTTCATGCGAAAATGTAGCTCTTTAAAACTCAAATCTGTGGTTTGTTTATAAAGATTGTGTGTAATTTTAAGTGCGTTTTGCAGATCGCGGAGATCTCTGACCTCTAGGGGTGACGGCGCTCATGTATCCGGCGAGAGGCGCCTGTCTTCGGCTAAACATTGTGACATTGCCCCTGTCTTCGACGGCTCTATAATTATTATGTCAGGAAATTAAGTTTTAACCGTTTTTCATGCGAGAATGTAGTTGTTTAAAACTCTAATCTGTGTTTTTTTTTATAAAGGTAGTGCGTATTTTAAAATGTTTTTTTTTTATTCTGATATATGACCTAGGTGATGATGCACAGCAAAAATTCCAGTGTTAAATATATAGTGTGATTTTTTTGGTGTTGTTCTGTGTTAAAACCGTAGTACATTTTAAGACACGAGTGTGAAAGAGCGTATATTTAAGAGTTTTTTTCAGTGTTAAACTTTTAACCCAATATGCAGTGTATTTCCCACTAGTGATGGAAAGTCCAGTTTTTTTACTTGAACAGGTTCTTTCAGACAAGCAGTGATCAAACCAGTATGTTTTACTTAAACTTGAAACTTGTCTTGTTGCATTTTAAAATGCAAAGAGTTGAATTTATTGAAATTACACAGTAAAAAAACCAGTGTACATTTAACTCAATTTGAGTTTAACTTAACACTCCTTGGGTGTACATATGACTCCCTCCATTTTGGAGTTAAAATAACACTTTCTAAAGTGTGAAATTTGTACATTACTCTCAGAGTTCATTTTAACACAGTAAGAGTTTATTTTTACATCGAACTGGAGAGTGTGTGTTACCCTTCAAAGTGTTAATCTATTACCTTTTTTTCTATATTATCAATTAGTGCGTGTGACAGATAACAGTGATCAAATATGTTGAAAATAGTTTTAATTTATTAAATGTTCATTAATCTTTTCATAAATGTACCTAATACTCATGAATCCGTCTGGCATTTACTCTGACATTGAACTAATTTTGGGTGTTTAACAGTCTTTGGTTTCATGAATTAATTACTTTTTGTTCCAGTTTATTATGTTTTGGCTAAGCACAAAGTTATGTTTATTAAATATTATTTCATGTTTCCCTGTTAACCTTATAAAACTAAATAAAGGTGCAGTACAACCGAAAAGATGTTAGTAACCAAATCAATTTTGGGTCTGCAATAACAATCTGTTATTTATAAATATCCAAAAAGTGCCAATACTAGCATAAAAGTTCATTTGTATTAATTTCTATGTTGGATGAAGTTAAAAAGTTTGAATTCCTATAACTAACGTGCAAAAGATATAGCCCTTTTCACAGTAATTTGCTGTAAACATGCTACCTGCCTTAATTTCACAATAAAATTATGAATACAACATATTCCTGTGAATTTTTACAATTAAATACTGTGAAGCGATACTAATGTCATTTCCTGTGAAAAATTACAGTAACTTGTTGTGAAAATCTGGAATTTCTTTTACAGTGTAAATTAAAAACAAATATGACTTTCTACAGAAGAGATATTATAGGAAATACTGTGAAAAATTCCTTGCTCTGTTATATACTATACAGTATACTATATATATATATACTGTACACACACACACACTCAATAACTGTAAATTTACTTTCCTAGATGTCCCTGCATGATACTTGACTTTTTATGGTTTTTTGTTTCCATTACAGTGGTTCTTTTGAGCTTTTTTTCTCTTTTGAGTTATCCACATTCTAGTTTTATGTTACATCTTATGTTATGTTACATCTAATGTTGTCTAGTTGTATTAGTATTTTTTCTTCAAAGTACAGTTGAAGTCAGAATTATTAGCCCCCCTTATAATTTTTTTTTCTTTTTTAAATATTTCCCAAATATTGTTTAACAGAGCAAGGACATTTTCACAGCATGTCTGACAATATTTTCTTTTTCTGGAGAAAGTCTTTTAATTTTTTTAAATCCATTTTAAGGTCAAAATTATTAGCCCATTTAAGCTATTTTTTTCGATAGTCTACAGAACAAACCATCATTATACAATAACTTTCCTAATAACCCTAACCTGCATAGTTAACCTAATTAACCTAGTTAAGCCTTTAAATGTCACTTTAAGCTGTATAGAAGTGTCTTGAAAAATATCTAGTCAAATAGTATGTACTGTCATCATGGCAAAGATATAATAAATCACTTATTAGAAATAAGTTATTAAAACTATTTTGCTTAGAAATGTGTTGAAAAAATCTTCTCTCCGTTAAACAGAAATTGGGGGAAAAAATAAACAGGGCTGCTAATAATTCTGACTTCAACTGTATGCTTTAAAAATAAGTTCAATCTTTGTAGACTAGAAATATATGTACTGTATATAATTTATTTTATGAAAAATGTGGGCAATACATTATAGATTAATTTTATTTAAAAAACATTATAATAATCTTACTTTTTAATTTAACTATAGGGGTGCGGCCAGGTAGGGGACCTACAAGACATTTTGCCCAGGGGCCTCTGAATTCTTAATCCGGGCCTGGACTTATCCTTGACTAAAGGAAGAATCTACAGGCTGTTATTTTAGCAAAAGAAGGCTATACAAAAGATTGATGTCATTATTCTGCTGGGGTGCCCACATTTTTGCACCTGTCTGTTTTTGTTAAGACTTAAATTGCATTGTATCTGTTGATTAAATAAATGTTGCTGAAACTGAAATGTTGCTTTTTCCCAAAGGTATAAAATATACTCAAATGAATTAGCTGATTTGAAAGGCAAGCAGGCTATGGCTTGCAATTATAAAAATTATCAGGGGTGGCCAAACTTTTGGATAAGACTGTAATACCCTGCAATAAATCTAGACAAGTGGAGCTGGGGTAGATTTAGAGAATAACTTTAATATCTCATATATTTTGTATTTAGGCTTACAAAGCATAAAGTGTATTTAAATGGTGATTTAATTGGAATATTAATTGTAGGAAAACTTAGATGATCTTTGTAGAATTACAACCTTTTTATGATTGCCTACTGTGTTAACAAACATGTAAGAGAAGAGTTTATATTTAACCCATATTTATCTTTTTACATAACCATAATTAATGCTAATGGTGTCTTTTTAAAGTCACCACATCTGACCCATTTTACCTCTAATAGAAATGATTCTGAGCCAATATTTTCCAGACAATTTGAAGATTGTATTCTTTATATACATATTTCTTTCAAAACAAGCAATTATTAATAACTAAGTGCGTCGTTTTGGGCACATTTTTTTTCATATTGATTTAACTCTTTTTTTTTTCATGCTTTCCTTCATGATCTGCTACGGGAAAGGAGTAAGGGCAGAAATATGTTGGCTAATTCAATTGCTTGGGGGATGCAGCTGGGTGCCGCCCCAGAATGCTGCTCTCAGCTGGACTGAAGACACAAACACAGCCCCTCCTGGTGCTTCAAACCAGATAAGCCAAAAGTTCTCTAAGCTCCCGTGCACTTTGCCCTTTGCAACTTCTGGGAACCCAATTTCCCAAAAGACATATTCTGAACACTTTTATGAAGTGCAAGTGGAGAAAATAATTTGTTAGTACACAGACATGTTGATGTGCTTCAAGAGATGCGCATGAGTGCTTTTCCATCAGCCCTTTCCAGCAGATTTCAGAGAAAGGATGTAGCTTTACATAGTTTAAACTATCAGTTGTTAAAAAAAATAAGATATACAGGTAACTAAAATATAGTATAGTATAGTATAGTATAGTATAGTATAGTATAGTATAGTATAGTATAGTACAGTATAGTATAGTATAGTATGGTATATACTTTACCATTTTGTTTGTGTACAGAAGGGTCATTTTTGTAACCATGAATACTGTTTACTTTTTACATGCATTCATTTTTTTTTTTTTTTATTAGTAGGCCTAATTAGTTTATCAACAATTTAACAATTAGCACTGAGCCACTTCAAACCTTCCTACTGTCGGTATATACACGGATATGCTATCTGAGAATATAATACTGCTGCTGCAAATATAATATAGATAGATGTAACACCCTGACTAAGCAGGAAAAAGACAACAAATTCCAATAAAACATGTTGTGTGTGTGTAGTGAAGGGTATAAACTAACAGCTGAATTGGCAAATATGCATTTATGCGCCCTTGAGATTTAAGACAAAACGTATTTGTTTGTTTGATTGTTTCAATGATTGATTGATTGATTGACAATTGAACCATGGGACTGGATGTTTACTATGTGTGCCTGACAAATGGCATAACACTAATGTGTTAAACTTTGCGTGCTTTGGCTACCTTGCTGAATAGCTTTACACTGATGTACTAGACTATGTGTGGCTTAGCTACATTGCTGACAGGCTTAAGCCTCATTCACACTACGAGCAACTTGCAGCAGCAAAGTGACAAGTGACCGTTTATTTCGGAAAACAGGAATATTACGGAATTTTCTGTTAATTCCGTAATCGGATTTTCTTAATCTGATTTATTTTCGGATTATGGAAAGCGAGCGACTTCCGGCAACCTTCATTTACGTGAGCGACAGCCACCGTTAGTGACCAGGTGGATGTGTCAAATGACGCGACAAAGTTGAGAATCCCTCAACTTTATGCAAATGAAGTGTGACCTTTTTGAGCGACAGCCAATAGGAGCATCAGTAGAGCTCATGTGATCCTCTCTCAACTCGCTCAGAGGCCAGTTGTATTCATGCCGTATAGAGAGCGTTTGCAGCAGGTCTCCACCCAGAGTGACAGGCAGCTACAAAGTCGCTGCTAGTGTGAATGAGGCATTATGACTCTGTAGCGAAGGCCAGCTAGTGAAGTGCTGTGCAGGTAAACCTCACCCCTCTGACCTCTAAAGGTGCTCTAGTGACAGACGCTAGAGGCCATGGTCTTTAGCCTCCTTGTTAGAGCAACTGACTCCCATGTGGAAAGTCGCCGGTTCGATCCCAGCTGGGAGTGGGTTGGGTGGTGTAGGACTGGTGGGGTTACATTGGTGCCGCGACCTAGATGGGAGTGAGGTTTAGGGGGGGGGGGGAGGCCAGCTAGTGAACTCCTGTGCAGGTAAACCTCACTTCTCTGACCTCTAAAGGCACTCTAGCGACAGACGCTAGAATCCATGATCTTTAGCCTCATTGTTAGATCAATCAACTCCCATGCAGAAAATCGCAGATCCCAGTTCGATGCCAGCTCGGAGCAAGTTGGGTGGTGTAGGACGGGCAGGGTTACACCTCATTCACATGACCTACAGCAAATGCAGGTCTGTGTAGGTCTACACAATAGAGAATACAACTGGCCTCTAAGTGAGCTTAAGATCACTTAAACTCTAATGGTGCTCCTATTGGCTGTTGCTCTTCATTTGCATAAAGTTGAAGGATTCTCAAATTTGTTGCGTCGCTTGACACGCCCACCTGGTCACCAACAGTTGCTGTCACTCATGTAGATGGAGGTTGCTGCAAATCGCCCACTCTTTATTGGAATGAACGGTCACCTGTTGCTTTGTTGCGCTCGTATTGTGAATGAAGCTTTAACTGTAGTAAACTAGATTGTGTGCCTGGGCTACTTTGCAGATTGGCTTAACAGTGGCTTGTGACTATGTGTACCTGGGTTAAACACAACACTCTATGTGTCCCATAAATGAGAACATTGATGATGTCATTGCCATACTTTTACAGATAATTACAAATGCATTAAGAACATGAATGCTTGTTGTTCTCAATATGAAATACCAACACAGAAAGATCCAAAAAAAAAAAAAAACGATGAAAAATGAAGTAGCTTACACGCTCATTCAGAATAGGCTCATTCTAAAAACATAGCCATATATACATTTCTGGAGATCACAAATTATGTAGCCAGAAGTACATATGGCTGCATTTCATCTTTAAAACGAACACTAGGGCTGTTGACACCGTTCCTTTCCGCGCTTACCAGCTGACCGCTAACCTTGGTATGGACGGCTTTCCCGCTGTTACTAGTTTGTCCAGTAACTCGCCATGCATGTCGATGGACTTGATATGCAAAGAGGAGTTGACCATGACGACGGGGTTCGTGTCTGGTGAAAAAGGGTGGATTTATGTGAGAACAGCAAGCTCAAATGGCACTCGCAAGATAAATTTGAGTTCTCAAAAAGCGTACACAGCAGCCTCTGGTGGATACACAAAAACAAAACGTAGGGACTGGGACATATTTGGCGCTCTCCAGAAATGTATATAGTGGTACGTTTTCAGAATGAGCCTGGGTTGCGCTCATTTGTGACTCGTCAAACATGTTCAAAGGAACTGAGATGGGAAAAATGGGTCCTGAATCTTATCTCTTACATTGCTGCTTGTGTTTACATCCATAAGTTTTTACATGTGAACGGTATACATGGGACTTGAATTAAAATATATGAGTTCTCACTTAAAACAATAGGCCGACCAATAGCACATAGAAGAAAGTAAAATATTATCTTCGTTTAGGTATTGTTTTTTGTATCTATATCTGAAATGTACAACACTGAGGTATTTAAAAGTTGAGGAGAAAGCATACTGGCTGCTGAGGCATCAGCAACCAATCATCTTTAGCATGTATGATTGTGTTGGGCAATAGTGTTTCAGGACAGAACTTTTTTAATGGACAAACTAATGTATTATTAAGAGCTGATATACTCTATAAAACTGGTCCATAAAACCATAAAACAGTGCATTTTAATTTTAAGGTCAATTAGTTATTATTTAAGCACCTGCTTGCACAGAATGTTGGACAGAGGTGATGACATGTTTTGTTGCTGCTTGCTGAGTCTGAGAGATGTTATACAACACAGTGATCTAAACCAATGGTTCCCAACCCGGGGGTCGCGACCCCCACTAGGGGTCGCTAATGATTTTCAAAGGGCCGTCAAGAGCACTCATGTTTTTCTTTCTTTTTTTTTAGGAAATTAATTTAATTTATTAAATAATTCAATTCTGATTATTGGGGGGAGGGGGGGGGGGGGTCAAATATAGAAAGATAAGAGATTTCATTAACATCGAGAATGTTACAGCGTATCGTGAGAGTGGGAACATAGACCAGAGTTTACATTAGCAAATTTAAAAGATGCACCAAAGAGAAGATATAGCAAAGCGCCAAGGAGGAGATAAAAATGAATGTGCTAAAAAGAAAGCAAGGATTTATTTGGATAGTTATCTTGAATTTGGTTTCATTGAAGCAATGGACAAGGTGAGAATTGAGTGTGTCATCTGTGGTGACAGACTAGCGAATGAAAGCATGATGCCCTGCAAACTAAAGAGACATTAGAGCACCAGACACCCACAGATGGTTGGTGAACCCAAATAATTTTTCCTAAGTGTGCGTGCATGTTTCACCTTTTAATAAATTAAACAGATAAATTTGTACATGTTATTTGTACATGATGTTTAATGTGCTGCTGTTAAATTTGCAGTATATTTTGGAAAAAAAAGTGCAAGTTGCTGTTGAGAAAAAATATCAAGGTTAAAATAGGGGTCTCAGGGGAAAAGGGTTGGGAACCGCTGATCTAAACAACCATTCTCTCGCTTCCACAACCACTACTACCTCCCTCCTAGCACTGTCAAGCTATCCCACGGCAGTGAGTAGGAAGAGATTTAATTGAGCTTGGCTTCATCTTCCACTTCTTATTTTCCTTCAAAACACTGCCAAGATATATTTACGGTTTCTCACACTTGTCTTGACAGGGTGATTTTGACAAGCATAATTGTGATCAGCTGATCGAAATCTTCATTGACTATTATAATGGGTCACTTTGACAATTTCTCCTAGTTGTGGCAGATGATCATTTTTGAGCACAGCTGTTATAGGCATGTGCATCATATGGTGCAACTTGGCCCGCGGTGAATGTAGCGCTCCCACATGTGTAATATCTCCTGAAGCAAATATTGGTTTGTTCATAATTATTAGTTTGCAGAGAGTGTGTTTTGCATTATTTACAGGCTTCTGTGAATGCAACGTGTCTATCCCATATTTGAAAAAAATAAATAAAATCTATTGAAAAAGCAAATATTTAACATTTACAAAATGTTGCTTAATAGCATTGCACATAAATTATAAATTTATGCTAACCAACATTTCTGAGGTGTATTCAAAACATAAAAGGAGCATTTCCTATAGTAAAAGCAGAATAAGGAGTGGTTTATTCAAATAGTTGATGTAATACTGTCAGATGATGTAATGATGTCAAAGATGGGTGTCTTTCGGATGAGACGTTTATCCGAGGTCCTGACTCTCTGTGGTCATTAAAAATCCCATGGCACTTCTCGTAAAGAGTAGGGGTGTAACCCCCGGTGTCCTGGCCAAATACCCTCCATCGGCTCTTAACCATCATGGCCCCCCAATCATGCCCATCCACCAAATTGGCTCTATCACTGTCTCTCCACTCCACTTATAGCTTGTGTGTGGTAAACCAGCCTGATCTCACGAGGAAACATAAGTATTTTATGTTTTGTCAGTTTAGTGGCTAATTCGTACAAATTTGTACGAGTTCAGTCGTACGAAAATGTACGATTTTAAAAAGGAGGCGTGGCACCTAACCCCACCCCTAACCCCAACCGTCATTGGGTGATGAGCAAATCGTACTAATTTGTACGAATTAGATCGTACGAATTCATACGAATTAGCCACTAAATCAAAAAGTTACGAATTGCCGTGAGATTACGTTGGGTAAGCGCACTGGCGCTGTTGTCCTGTGGCTGCCTTCGCATCATCCAAGTGGATGCTGCACACTAGTGGTGGTGTGGAGAGATGTCATGGTAGAATACTATGGCGAAGGAGGCGAGGGTGAGTAAATAAAGCACTCCTACTACTTAAAAAGCAGATCTTTTACTGACACTGAGGAATGGTAAAGCACGAGGTGCTATTTCACTACTAGGGAGAAATGCTGTAAAACTCCATCTCTGCCCCTCTCTCTCTCTCCCACACACGCACACTTTGGGCATTTGACCCGTTGGCATGTTCGTGAGGTAAATTCTCCTCTCAGCTGTTAAAGCGATACTTGTGGATCCAGACACAAGCGTGCCTGTGGTTCGAGTTTATTGTATTGTATTTATTCTATTACTGATTACCTGATAACCGAGTATTATGCACATATAGACTGACCCGCTGTTTTTCCCGCATCACTCATGGGTGAACATCGCAATGACCAATCATAGGGGTGTAAGAACGTGCCAGCGCTCAAAAAGCAAGCGAGATATTATTTACATTAGTTTATTTGTTATGAATGCTTGTGCTGTCTTCTGTGCATGTATTGGAGTTTTGTCTAAAACATTCACAAAGAGTGTTTTTTTTTTTTTTGAGCAGGTCAAATTAAAGGTACAGTTCATATATCTGACTGCTTGTATTAAAGGACAAAATTGTAGTACAAGTAATGTATAAATATAAACATATTTATAGATTTTAATACAATTTTTTGTCTTGTGTTGTGAAGAAAAAAATCTAATTATGTATGGAAAGCATCGTCAATGCACCGTGATGCACCGAGATATCGAATTGAACCAAATCGATGGCATGATAATCGGAACCGAACCGAACCAAACCGAACCGTGAGACCAGTGTAGTTTCACACCATTACCGGCTACCACTGCAAGTATATTTCTAACCTGTGGGAAGCACTTGGTATGTATGAGAAAACGTGTCCCGGTAACATATTTGAGATTGTCAAATCTAGTGGAAATGGCCTCTAGTGGATTTCTGAAAGCAAAACTGCAAGCACACATAGCCCAGGTTACATATTTTTTTCAGTTCTCAAAAACGTTGCCCTGGGCACATATCTCCAATGAGCCTGGGCTTATTAGATGTTTTCCAAGTGCTAACGACCTAGAGAATGCTTTTCACACTTTTCATCTAGGTTATCTGTAATCATGTTTCACACTGCTCATCCTATTTATTAACCTAGATGTGGGGTTAAAAGAGCATTGTTTCATAACCCTGGGTAAAATGTGGTCTATCACTGCTTTCAAATAACAGGTGTGAAACATGTCTATACCTGGGGTGAAATGTTGTGTTTAAAACAATGATAACCCAGAGTTATATAATTACTCTGCTTCTCTGAGTTTCTCAGTTAATATTTTTTTCTTAAGAATATGCAAATGTCTTGATAAATGATGTGAATGTTCTTCTTTAGTTGAAAAATGTTATTCTGCAAAATATATATTACGCAGCTTCTTTGAATTGATTTGTGTAGAACTGTTTGATTTATGTACGATTTTTATGGCAAGTATATTATATATAACTGTAAATAAATTGCCTAAAAATGGAAAGTAATGCTTTTTTAGCAGAAAATCTACAGTTAATTACAATAACTACTTACTAAGTACAGTATAATTACAGTAACTACTAATTACAGTTAATTACAGTAACTAGTTACAGTAATACACTGCATACAACTCATATAAGATTTGGCTTGCTCTGACGTGAAAATCTGAATAAGTGGCTGCAGACAAACCACTATAATAAATCTATTTACTATATTATTACTATTAATACTGGCACTTTTCAATACAAACTCAGATTGGTCTCCTGAGTGGAATCTCCAAATCATCAATCACAATGCTACCCATTGTAGCCGACTGAAAGAGAATCGTTAGTTATGTGAATCAAATGTTAGAATCAAAGATAAACTAAATGAACAGTATTTCAATACAGCTGCTGTTCACTTTGAAGTAGAGCTGCACAGTTAATTGAAATTCAGAAAAGCTGTGATTCTCATGCAAACCTTGTCAGGGAAACTAGTAACTAAATCTCCTCCGAAGGCCAGGGGGTGCTCTCATGTGCAAATATGCCGCAAGGAAGAGACACAGGCAATCAAATTGATCAGAGGATTTGACTAATAAACACACAACTACAGAAGCATCTCACAGAATGATTTACATTCACCAGCCACTTTATTAGGCACACCTGTCCAACTTCTCGTTAACGCAAATTTCTAAATAGCCAATCACATGACAGCAACTTAATGCATTTAGGCGTGTATAGACATGGTTAGTTCAAACCGAGCATCAAAATGGGGAAGAATGTTGATTTAAGTGACTTTGAACGTGGCATGGTTGTTGGTGCCAGATGGGCTGGTCTGAGTAATTCAGAAACTGCTGATCTACTGCCATTTTCACACACAACCATTTCTAGGGTTTACAGAGAATGGTCCGAAAAATAGAAAATATCCAGTAAGCGACAGCTCTGTGGGTCAAATGCCTTGTTGATGCCAGATGTCAGAGGAGAATGGCCAGATTGGTTCGAGCTAATAGAAAAGCAACAGTAATCTAAATAACCACTCGGTACAACCTAGGTATGCAGAAGAGCATCTCTGAACGCACAACATGTCAAACCTTGAGGCGGATGAGCTACAGCAGCAGAAGACCACACCGGGTGACACTCTTGTCAGCTAAGAGCAAGAAACTGAGGCTACAATTCACACACGGTCACCAAAATTGGACAATAGAAGATTTGAAAAATGTTGCCTGGTCTGATGAGTCTCGATTTCTGTTGTGACATTCGGATGGTAGAGTCAGAATTTGGTGTCAACATCATGAAAGCTTGGATCTAATGGTTGTTTCAATGGTTCAGGCTGGTGGTGGTGGTGTAAGGGTGTAGGGGATTTTTTCTTGGCACACTTTGGGCCCATTAGTACCAATTGAGCATCGTGTTAACGCCACAGAATATTGTTGCTGACAATGTCCATCCCTTTATGACAACAGTGTTCCAGCAGGATAACGTGCCATCTCATAAAGCGCAAATCATCTCAGACTGGTTTCTTGAACATGACAATGAGTTCACTGTACTCAAATGGCCTCCACTGTCTCTACGGTCACTAGATGGTGGAACTGGAGATTCGCATCTGCATTTGCAGCCGACAAATCTGCAGCAACTGCTATCATATCAATATGGACCTTGTTGAATCTATGCCACAAATGATTAAGGCAGTTCTGAAACCAAAAGGGTGCCCAACCTGGTACTAGTAAGGTGTACCTACTAAAGTGGCCGGTGAGTTTATTTCAAACACTCGACTAAAGTTATGAGCTGAGTCTGGAATAAAACATGTGCAAATGATCCAGCCAAATTAAGCACAACGTTAGTTTTAAAACTAGCAAGTAATACTAATCTACTGGTGTGGATTTCCACATTTCAATTAAAAAAGACCTTACAGTACAAACAGCTTGTGCAACCTTACACTGCTCTAACTAACAATATCCCATTAATGATTCACTGGAATACACAAAAAATCTGTTTGCTTCCTCATTTCTCATTCACTCATGTATCTTTCCAATTTGTATGCACAGGAGTGATTTCAAATGCAATTTTCTCCTTTTTTTTAACTTCTAATCCCTGCTATCAGTGTTTACTGAAATGTTTAGACAGCAGGGAAATGGTTGTTGTTTGTCTTGATGAAAAGCCCTTTGAAATGTCTAGCGTGTTCAAGTTAATTGAGTGACGATTTCGGTGACCACAACAAAAAGGTTTGTAACATGATATACAATTACAAATATTACATATATCAAATCAAATCTTTTTGGCGATGGCCACTAAAATATGTTTTATATTCACACACACACACACACACACACACACACACACACACACACACACACACACACACACACACACACACACACACACACACACACACACACACTAAACATCATGGAAATCTATAAATATACACACGAGCTGTTCTTGGGAGAAATGGGTAGTCACAGCAATTGAATTCTTCATGATAGTACCACTAGTAAGAAGCCTTAATATACTTCAAGGAGACATGTTGCTTTTGTATACAGTTGAAGTCAGAATTATTAGCCCCCCCTGAATTATTAGCCCCCCTGTTTATTTTTTCCCCAATTTCTGTTTAACGGAGAGAAGATTTTTTCAACACATTTCTAAACATAATAGTTTTAATAACTCATTTCTAATAACTGATTTATTTTATCTTTGCCATGATGACAGTAAATAATATTTGACTAGATATTTTTCAAGACACTTTTATACAGCTTAAAGTGACATTTAAAGGCTTAACTAGGTTAATTAGGTTAACTAGGCAGGTTAGGGTAATTAGGCAAGTTATTGTATAATGATGGTTTGTTCTGTAGACTCTCAGAAAAAAAATAGCTTAAAGGGGCTAACAATGTTGATCTTAAAATGGTTCATAAAAAATTAAAAACTGCTTTTATTCTAGCCAAAATAAAACAAATAAGACTTTCTCCAGAAGAAAAAAAATATTTTCAGACATACTGTGAAAATTTCCTGAATCTGCCAAAACATAATTTGGGAAATATTTAATAAAGAAAAAAACATTCAAAGGGGGGCTAATAATTGTGACTTCAACTGTATGTAGCTTGAGGGTAAATAATTATTGATGTGCTGTATAGTCTCTAAATATTGAGACAAAGTACATGAAATTTAAATCAATTTAAATCATCCTGAGTAAAATTCATCCATTCATTCATTTTCCTTTGTTTTGTCACAATGGAATGAACTTATCCAGCTTATCCTTACACAGCGGATGCCCTTCCAGCTGCAACCCAGTACTGGGAAACATCTATACACACTCATTTACAGATATACATGGCCAATTCAGCTGTCTTTGGACTTCTGGGGAAACTGGAGCACCCGGAGGAAACCCACACAAGCACGGGAAGAACATGCAAACTCCACACAGAAATGCCAACTGGCCCAGCCGGGACTCAAACCAGCAACCTTCTTACTGTAAGGTGACAGTGCTAACCACTGAGCCAACAATTGAACAATTGTTTTAACTTGAAAAATAAAATATTTGAAAGAATGTGTGTCTAAAATTGATTTGTTAGTTTTTTTATATGCTAGGCAAAAACAGTGATAATTAAAGCCTCATTCACACTACAAGCGACTCGCAGGGGCAAAGCGGCAAGCGATCGTTTAACTTTATGCAAATAAAGAGCGACTTTCTTGAGCAACAGCCAATAGGAACACCAGTAGAGCTCACGTGATCCTCTCTCAGCTCGCTCAAAGGACGGTTGTATTTGTGCTGTATATGCCTAGTACACACCCCTGCATTTGAAGCAGGTCGCCACCCAGAGCGACGGGCAGCTACAAAGTAGCTAGTCTGAATGAGGCATAAGAAGTATCTTGTATTGAAGATGATATTAAATAGGTAGCCAATGGAGTGATGCGATTAATGTGAGTAGACATCTGTTAGAAAGTAAGCAGAACCCTGGCTGCAGAGCGAAGTAGAGTTCATATATGTGATTAATTAGGTATTTTTGGTAAAAGAAAACAGTATTTTGGAATGGAAAGATGAGCTGGTAATGTTGGAAGAATAATAATTGGAATGAGCAGTATTTAAAACAGATTTATATAACTGAATATGTAGTTTATATGAATGTAAAGTACAATGGGAACACTTTAGTATGGGAATATGTTCATTCATTTATTTATTCATTTTCTTTTTTATCTAGGTCCCTTTATTAATCAGGGGTTGCCACAGTGGATTGAACCGTCAACTTATCCAGCACATGTTTTACGCAACGGACCATCACAGGGAAACTCCCACACACTCTTATTCACACACACATATTTTGGTAATATGTATTCATTATTATTTTTTTAAACAACATTTGCATCTACAGTATAAGCTCTTAATTTACAGCTTGTTAGGTTGGTAAGCAATTACAGTGCATCTGGAAAGTATTCAAAGCGCTTTACTTTTTCCTCAGTTTTTTTATGTTACAGCCTTATTTCAAAATGTAAAAAAAAAATTCATTTATTTTCTTAAAATTCTACACACAATACCCCATAATGACAATGTGAAAAAAGATTGTTTGAAATTGTTGCAAATTTATTAAAAATAAAAAACCTGAAAAATCACATGTACATAAGTATTCACAGCCTTTGCTCAATACTTTGTAGATGCACCTTTGGCAACAATTACAGCCTCAAGTCTTTTTGAATATGATGCCACAAGCTTGGCACACCTGTCTTTGGGAATTTTTGCCCATTCCACTTTGCAGTACCTCTCAAGCTTTATCAGGTTGGATGGGAAGCGACGGTGTACTGCCATTTTCAGATCTCCTCAAAGATGTTCAATAGGATTTAGGTCTGGGCTCTGGATGGGCCACTCAAGGACATTCACGAGTTGTTGTGAAGCCACTCCATTGATATTTTGGCGGTGTGCTTTGGGTCATTGTCGTGCTAGAAGATGAACCGTCACCCCAGTCTGAGGTCAAGAGCACTCTGAAGCAGGTTTTCACTCAGAATATCTCTGTACATTGCTGCATTAATCTTTCTTGACCAGAAAACCTCCCTTCTCCCCCACTAAAAACTAAATATATGAAATAAAAAATTATGTTTTTAACGTTTATTTAAAATTTACAGTGCACATCCAACTCGATCCACTTATTTGGAAAATAAAGAAAGTCTCTCATATAATATGTCTACTAAAACCCAGAAAATATTACTTTACAAACTGTGTTGTAAATAAATCAAGTGAACACTTCATATTAGTCAATAATATTACTAAAGTGAATTTTAAAATGGCATAACATATACATTTACATACATTTACACAAATAAATAAATAGACTCAGTGCACACAGATTCCGTGTGGGCCAGGTATGGGATAGGTTTAAGGGATCTACCATTGTTGTGGACTCAAGAGCAGATGCACTAAAACTAATTCAATTCACTAATGTATTATTCAGTACAATTTGTATAACAATTTAACAGGACAACATAATCAGTTTATTCCCAAATCAGACACTGCTATTGCGTATAGGTTTTTGCTATTGGTATAGTTTTCCCAAATTAAACCTCTTACAAAGCATCAATTATTGAAAATTGTACTTAAGACCAAAATTAAGTAAAAATACTTACAGGTATATGTTTGTACATTACTTAACTCCAAATGGTACATGTTAGTTGTTTGAAAGTACATGTAAATTTTTACAGTGGAACTCCACACGCACAATCTTCTTTGTTTTTGTTTTTTGGTAAGTGAACATTAGTGTTAAAGTGGTAAAGGCATAAATTAATATATTAGTGTATAACTATATAAATATTAGAGGTGTAACAACACAGTGCTGTCAAAGTTTGGTACATTCTTTGATGCATAAATTAAAAAAAATCCTTGATTTTTATAATTTTTAAAAATGTATTAAAGCTAAATCACAAAGCATGATCTTTTCTCTACTTCAAACAATGATGGAACTATTCTTGACCCATCTTCTGGTGTGTCATACTAGAAGCATATTAATCAAAAAGAGCTCCTTATTTAAAAATAATAATTTAATATAAATAATACAAATAATAATATTGTAGTAGTTATAAAATGCAAGAAAAAAACATTATTATTATTATTATTATTATTATTATTATTATTATTATTATGGAACTAAGTGTGTTTTTTCTGTGTCCTCATTTGACAATGTCACCTGCAACCGAAACAGGTTCAACTACAGCCAGCAATTATGGTCTGGCTAAAATAAACTATTAAAAAGAATAGCAATTAAAGTTAACCATGAATAATCCAATTATAACAACAGTGTTTTTTTAAATGTTATGTTAAATGTTGAGGGCCCTGTGTGTTGTTTGTTGTTAAATGGACCTATTATGCTCCTTTTTTCAAGATGTAAACAACAAACAAATTACAACAAATATTTTTTATAATTTTCTGAAACTGCCCTGGGGCAGCACAGTGGTTCAGTGTTTAGGACTGTTGCCTTACATCAAGAAGGTTGCTGGTTCGAGTCTCGGTTTGGCATTTCTGTGTGTTCTCCCCGTATTGGCATGAGTTTCCTCCGAGTGCTCTGGTTTCCCCCACAGTCCAAAAATATGCGGTATAGGTAAACTGAATAAACTAAATTGGCCGTAGTGTATGTGTGTAAATGTGAGATGGGTGTGTATGGGTGTGTATGGGTGTATGGGTGTACCAGAGCACTCGGAGGAAACTCATGCCAATACGGGGAGAACACACAGAAATGCCAAACCGAGACTCGAACCAGCAACCTTCTTGATGTAAGGCAACAGTCCTAAACACTGAACCACTGTGCTGCCCCAGGGCAGTTTCAGAAAATTATAAAAAATATTTGTTGTAATTTGTTTGTTGTTTACATCTTGAAAAAAGGAGCATAATAGGTCCATTTAACAACAGACAACACACAGGGCCCTCAACATTTAACATAACATTTAAAAAAACACTGTTGTTATAATTGGATTATTCATGGTTAACTTTAATTGCTATTCTTTTTCATTCTCAGTACTGGGTTGCAGCTGGTAGGGCATCTGCTGTGTAAAACATGTGCTGGATAAGTTGGCAGTTCATTCTGCTGTGGCGATCCCTGATGAATAAAGGGACTAAGCTGAAGGTCAATGAATGAATGAAACTGCACCTTTTGTACCAAATTGTGCCGTTTTAATGACTGTTGCTTTAAATTCTAATGAGATTGAGCTCCCAGCCCTCTTTTCAAAAGAGGGTGGAGCTACAATCCTTATGCGACAGGACTAGCATTATAGCTGAAACTGAAAATATAAAAAGAAATGGCTTTGAAAAATGTAGACTAGAGAGAATATTGGTGTCCATGTGTGCATCCTAAAACTCAACATTCATAGTTCCTCTTAGATGCTGAAATTACTGTATCTTCAGCAGGTACTGTGTGAAAACTCTAATGATGGACAGCTGCTATTCACTCAGGGCTGTCTATGCTAATGAGGGCGAGATGGTCACTAATGGGTGGTGCTTTCCTCCTCCGATGACACGTACAGAGGGAGAATGTCAATCAAAATGTTTCTGCAGACTGTTTATATGAACTGTGATTATAAAAAATATAATTAATTAATTTTTATCATTGGAGGCTGGCTATATTCACACACTGTTGCCACACAAATGTGCTTAACCCCCTTAGAAAAGTGATTTTTGCGAAATAGGTCCCCTCATGCAGTACAAGCAATCTCAGGCGCTCACATTTGAGCAGTTTTGGAGGACGGCTGCTGTTTTCAGCTGTGCAGAAATGTTTAGGTGGACGTATGCCCCAAGCATGTTCTTATGTTATGGTTACATTAATGTTACTAGAAATATTTCAACAAACTTGTCCAGCTCACGATTCCTGTTAAAGTACATCATTTGGGTTGCACTGTTGAGTGCAGTGGCTCTGAAAACATTATATTTCACACACTGTAGGCTTTTTATTATCCAATTATTATCAAACCAAAAGCCTCATACCAGTTCAATACAAATATATAATTAAACTGCTTCCATATATATATATATATATATATATATATATATATATATATATATATATATATATATACACACACAGGGCTTTACATTAACACCCGCCAAATGCGGGTAGATTTCTGCTGTGGCGGATTAGACAGACACCTCCACTAGCCACGTTGGCTGGTTGGGAATCATTTTTAAATTGTAGTTTTCTTAAAAGCAGGGTTCGACAATAAGCATGACCCAATATTCGTGCAAATGTGATCTTAGAATCGAGAAGCAGCATAACTGACAAACATAAATGTTCACGCAAGCAAAGGAAAGCAGGTGAATACCGAACGAAAGGATGATCACTCTCGCGCACACTCGTGTGGTGATGTGCGCGACTGTTAAAAAGCGTGCACGCGCTCCCGTTTACTTGCACGAAGCAACCATGCCTAGAGGAAGCGCAAAGATTGGACAAAGAGCGATGATCCCACAGTCCTGCTGCTTTTAAGAACTCAAGATTTAAAAAAAATACACACATTCTTTTGTAAGCAGCAGCGGTCACTGCTTTCATTTTAATTATTCTTTGAACAGATTATTAACAGGCCTATATTAACCGTGTGCGCGTGACCATGCTTTCATTATCAAACACATTATATTTCACCTGCTTTCTTTTGCTTACAGTTATTTTTGTTAATATGATTTAATTCTATATATTTTTTACAATCACATTGCTTTAATGGGAGATTACTCCCCGTTTATGTGTAGTTAACTGGTGATCTGGGACTTTTAGCCAGGACAGATTACTGTGCATATTTTAGATACATGATAATAGTTATTTATTATTTTTAAATGTAATTTTTTTTTAAAAGAAAAGTTTTGTTGAATTAAAAAGTGCACCTATACAGCTATATATTCCTTGTTTTGACACATTAAAAAATTATGACAAACAAATACTTATTTGGTGTGGTCTGAGATAAATTTGGTAAATCCTTGATTTTGAGCCCTGAAAAGTGATGTGAAATAAAAACTGATTCCATTGCGACACAACCCATTTGCTCATGCACACAGAGCAAGCTAATACACAATACGCACAAGAAGTCAAATGAATGAGAAGGCAGGTGGACATAACACAACATCTAAATCAAGTCATTTTAGCATGTCAAAGTCAAATTTATGCATATAAAATATATTTTCCCAACAAGAAAAGTGTGGCTAGTGAAAATGGCGAGTGGCTAGTAATGTTGGAAATCTACTAGCCACAGTGGCTGGTGATCAAAAAAGTTAATGTCAAGCCCTGTATATATATATATATATATATATATATATATATATATATATATATATATATATATATATATATATATATATATATATATATATATATATATATATATATATACTGTATATGTATATATACTTTTTTCTCCCTCTGCAGTAAGCACTCAACAACAGCCTTCCTCCAAAGTCTGGTCTGAAGAATAACAGCTTCTCTCAGTAATGCACAAGCCATGTTTCGTATCCCCCACTGACTTGGGGTTTGCCAGCATGGCATCGTATCTGGCCTTTAGATGGGCGAGACTCATTGAAAGGAAGCAGTTGACAGAAACGCACTGGTATTTCCCTCAGGCAGTTTGTGAACATCCAGTCACAGGTGAACATGCAGTAAACTCTTTCCAACTGCCACATCTGTCATGCGCTCATAATGTCAGTGGCAGTGTGAATCTAACACTTTACATATCTTCATGACTAGGACTTTGATTCTTCTGCAAAAAACAAAACAAGAACAAAAATAAAGCCTTAAATTAAGCACATTTTTTCTTCTATAGTATCTGTCACAGCATTGATACTGGAATCCATTCTTGATTTTCTGCTTCTAGTAAGAATGTCAACAAGCTTTATGGATTTGTTCACATTCAGAAACAAGAGCATCAGGTAATTTCATGTTTTCAATAGGTTTTCCAATAGGAGCACATTTATTTAGTAATTATCTGGCATTTATCATTGTGTTTCATATTGATAATGATTATGAGTGAAACATTTTGCAAGAGCTGCTTTTCAAGCATAAAGGGCAGTGGTCAGAAACCACAAAATAATTTTGTGGATTTTTTGATTTTTATTTATTTTTATATTTTCACCTTTATTACGATAGGACAGTGGAGATTTTACAGATAGGAAAGAGTGGGAAGCAGAGAGTAACTGTATTTTTGACAAAATAATTGTATGGATTTTCAGGTTTCTGAACCTCCTCCATCTTATAATACTTATGGGTATAATCCTTTCTGGCAGAAAAGGCAAAGCCAGACACAGTTTCATAGCTATACATCTATACAATAATGTTTCAAGTTTTTACATTAAATTAGCATATGTAGTGTATGCAACTCCTGTAAACAGCAATGCAAATTGATGAATTCCTTTCAGTAACATTTTGTTGGTTTTGGGTTGCAGTCATTTGAATACAGATATATATATATATATATATATATATATTAGCTAATCAAAATATTTATGGTTTGTAAAATACACATTGTTGTGTGGGACATGGCAATGCTAATCATTTTACATAATCTGAAGATGATGTTATATTCACAAGATATGCACATTATTCATGGTAAGGCTTCTACCCTAAATTTTGTCTTGTAAATCCAGCAGCTCCACTGCAGTGCAGACTAGGAAGCTAATCACATATTGCATCTTTTGTGCATGCAAGTTCTATATTTCATATGGAGATGCATGGCTTGCGCACACAAATAAGGAGGAACCCAGGTGCACAATTCAACATTTCAGAACGTTTTAAGTGCACGTTGAGTCATGTGACAATAAACAACTAATTAGCTTCATACTTTGATAAAGGATTACACACATTTCAGTAATAACTGAAGACTAACACCTCAGACAAGTGCGGACCTCAAACAATGCAGTGTTTTTTTATTTTCTCCATAAATAAAATTTGCATCAGAGATTCAGTCAGGATTTGACAATGGTGGATCCTCGAAGAGCATGGTTGATGGTTGCATAACAACATCAGACTCCATGTGACCACAAGCTCAGAAGTACGTTGAAATTGGTGAGAGAAGCAGTGCGCCTTGCGTTTTACCCCTTGATTTTAGACATGATATATGAATAACCTTTAACATAGCAGTGTCCATCAGCCATCATAGATCAACTTATATGAATATTATTTATGTCAATTATCAATTTGAGCCAAGAATATTGATCAAGAGGTTGCTCAGAATCTTTATGCACACAGAAATAGCAAGACATAACAGAGTGGCAACATTGTTATTATGTTGGCCCTCCCCGTCCCCAATCATTTAAATTTTAATAGGTGGAATTTGGGCAGCTTTGCAATATCATTACAATAACGCTGTAAAACTCTTCATTAAAAGATTAGAAAAGGTAAATATCTCACTTTGGATTATACTTTGAGATTTCATTTTTTAATGATATGACAAACCCATGTCAACTTTTTTTTTCTTTTTGTTACTCTAACTTATTTTCATCCGCTTTTCCATGGTTGTGTTGCTGGGGCAGCAGTCTCAGGAGAGAACCCCAGACTTCCCTCTCCCCAGACACTTCCTCCAGCTCCTCTGGGGGGATCCCGAGGTGTTCCCAGGCCAGCCGAGAGACATAGTCCCTCCAGCTTGACCTGGGTCCTCCCTGAGGCCTCTTCCCGGTGGGACATGCCTGGAACACCTCCCTAGGTAGGCATCCAATAGGCACCCGAAACAGATGCCCGAGCCACCTCAGATTACTTCTCTTGATGTGGAGGAGAAGCAGCTCTACTCCGAGCTCCTCTGGGGTGACAGAGCTTCTCACCCTATCTATAAGGCTGTGCCTTGCCACCCTGTTAAGGAAACTCATTTCGGCCACTTGTATCTGAGATCTTGTCCTTTCGGTCATGACCCAAAGCTCATGACCATAGGTGAGAGGGAACTTAGATTGACCGGTAAATCAAGAGCTTTGCCTTTCAGCTCAGCTCCTTCTTTACCACAATGGACCAGTAAATTGACCGCATTACTGCTGCCGCTGCACAGATACGACTGTCAATCTTACGTTCCATCCTTCCCCTTGACTCGTGAACAAAACCCTGATACTTGAACTCCTCCACCTGGGGTAAGGACTTTCCTCCAACCTGGAGATGGCAAACCACCTTTTTCTGGTAGAGAATGGCTGGAGATGGCAAACCACCTTTTCCACCTTTTTCTGGGGGAGAACAACATCGTCTGCAGATAACGGAGATGAAATCCTGTGGTCCCTGAACCGGACCCCCTCCAGCCCAAGGCTGCACATAGAAATTCTATCCATAAAAATTATGAGTAGAATTGGAGACAAGGGGCAGCCCTGCCAGAATCCAACATGCACTGGAAACAAGTCTGACTTATTGCCGGTTATGCGAACTAAACTCCTACTCTGTTCAATGGGACGAGACAGCCCTTAACAGAGCACCTCTGACCCCATACTCCCAGAGCACCTTCCACAGAATGTCATGAGGGATATGGTCGAATGCCTTCTCCAAGTCTACAAAACACATGTGGGCTGGTTGGGCATAACCCCATTAACCCTTGAGCACCCTGTTGAGGGTATAGAGCTGGTCCAGTGTACCACGGCCTGGACGAAAACTGCATTGTTTCTCCTGGATCATAGGTTCAATATTTTTTTCATAGTGATAACAATGTAAAAACGTCATTTGTGATCACCCTGTTGCTGAATTGTTTTGGATAGAGGTTCACATTATTTATTCTCAAATGTATTGCATCAGTCATTAATCAAACCTGACACCCACTCATTTCAGTTACATACATACTCACATTTCTATAGATAAAAAAAGATCAGCAGGTTTCTTATCATGTCACACACGTTGCATCTGAGTAAGCTTTGCATAAACATATTTTATGCATATAGATCATTTCATCACCAAGCTCTCAAATGCCTGTAAAACTCAAAGTGCAAATCGCTGAACGGATCCACCGCGAGGAAAACGGGCCCTCGTGAGCTCGTTGTAAACCCTCGCAAGTTCTCTTGCACGCTTGCTGGCTCTTCTCTCTGCTCACTCGAAAATTTGTACATTTTTGTCAGTTTTGGGGCAGGACTTGGTTTAATTGTTATCTCTAACGCTATTGGTTACCCTCACTTTCCGGAGGTTAGCCAGGATTGGACCCAGGTTAAAAGATTACACTGTTATATACAGTTGAAGTCAGAATTATTAGCCCCCCTGTTTATTTTTTCCCCAATTTCTTTTTAACAAAGAGAAGATTTTTTTTAACACATTTCTAAACATAATAGTTTTAATAACTCATTTCTAATAACTGATTTATTTTATATTTGCCATGATGACAGTAAATAATATTTGACTAGATATTTTTCAAGACACTTCTATACAGCTTAAAGTGACATTTAAAGGCTTAACTAGGTTAATTAGGTTAACTAGGCAGGTTAGGGTAATTAGGCAAGTTATTGTATAACGATGGTTTGTTCTGTAGACTATCGAAAAAAATATAGCTTAAAGGGGCTAATAATTTTGTCCTTAAAAAAGGTTTTTAAAAAATTAAAAACTGCTTTTATTCAAGCCAAATTAAAACAAATAAGACTTTCTCCAGAAGAAAAAATATTATCAGACATACTGTGAAAATTTCCTTGCTCGGTTAAACATCATTTGGGAAATATTTAAAAAAGAAAAAAAAAATCAAAAGGGGGCTAATAATTCTGACTTAAACTGTATATATATAATTTGCAAGTCATAATTATAAGAAACTTTCTGAGATGCTTTTTAATCGAGAAACTGTCTAATAATGATTAATCTCCTAAAATGTTGACTAACATTCTCCTAAATCTGAACCCATTTTATTTGTCCCTTACAGCACTTGTTTGCTTTGTTGAATTTTACTTCTATGCTGATTAACCATAACAGCTCATTATGACACTTGGGGATGATCTTTCAGGGAAAGAGGAAGATTACAATAATTTTTAGTTTTCAAGATGCAGATTAGACCTGCATGTAGAAAAATGGCAAAGCTGTATTCATATCCTGGCTGGTTGAGGAGAAGCTCTGTTTTTGTTAGAGCTGAAGAGGTCTAGATTTTTTATTTTCATCCTCTCAGATTCTTTTGATCCCTTAATTTGTTGCTCTGTCCAAAGTGTACGAAAAAATAAACCCCATCACAATCAATTATTTTTTCATCAAAACCATAAACCCTTGTCAAACTAGAAATCCCTTTTAACAGTACCTACAGTATTAGAAAGCTACTACACGAACATTTCTCATGCACTGTTGTACATACAGTATGACTACATACTGAAAAAAGCGAGAACACTAACAAAAGCAAAAGTGGCAAAACAAGGATAGAAATGCACCAATCAATGCATCAAATCAACAAATCTATTACAAATGCTTATATTGTTTGTTAGATAGACACGCGATACTGTAGGCCCATCTGTTGTAAATTTGCAATGCAACCTGCATTCATTTACTGTATATGTGCAATTGAATTTACTTTATTTTCAATTTCTGTAATGTAAAGGACAAATGGGCGGTTCATTCCGCTGTGGCATGAATAAAGGGACTAAGCTGAAAAGAAAATGAATTAATTAATTAATCAAAGTGATTACAATATTAAGTTAAACTTTGTATGAATAAAATATATATATAGAAACCTGATTAATAAAAAAGACAATAAAGATGCCAAATAAGTTTAAGCTTGAAATTATTTTAGGACAGTAAATTGGCGATTGCTTATAGTTGAAAAGTATTGGACAAAACAGCAGGATGAACAACATTTAAATAGTTTAAGCTGAATGTGATGGTGTAATTCCACTAATATTTAACATTTAATCTCAAACTGAGAAAGGAAACTTTGCCGTCACACTGTTTTATATGATTATATTCACAGTTTGAAGCATATTGCAAGCAGTTATTTGTTTCTGCACTATTTGGAAAACTAAAAGTGCTGGCCAAGAAGCTGCCTAACAGTGATAAACAAGGGAACAAGCCATTACTATTTTTGTGATCAAAGTGACGCAGCTACATTCAATCAATCAATCAATCAATCAATCAATCAATCAATCAATCAATCAATCAATCAATCAATCAATCAATCAATCAATGTAATTGCATCGTGTCCTGAGACATGACTTTGTTTGATAAAAGTGAAACACCATTGCTTACATAAAACACACAAATTATTTTGCATTGTGTTTAAAATCCAGTGTGTTCACACAAAAGAAGTTCACAAATTAAATAGGTTCTATTATGAGCAGCAGAACATTTCCTATTTAAAAAGAAATCACATTCTCTGTAGTACTGTACATACTCATTACAAAAAGCAATTTGTCTTAAAAAGGGCTCTTTCAACTAATCACAATGTCAACTAAGCACAGTATATAAGCATATATTTTATATATATGGTCATTGTCTAGTCACTTTCTTATAAAGGAGCTGACTTCGAGTTTTTCTATATGCACCATTGATTTTCTCCAGTGGTAAACAGCCATCTTCTTATATGTTGTTCCACAGAGTTATATCCAACGTATCTCCATGACCTTGCCTCTTCATATTTTGGTGATCTAATTGGTACTCACACAAAACCCACCTTATCTTTTCCAATCTTGTGGTTGCAACAAAGGCTCATTCTGAAAATGTACCCCTATATACATTTCTGGAGATCGCGAATTATGTAGCCAGAAGTACGTATGGCTGCATTTTGTCTTTAAAACCAATGCTATGGGGCAGTATGATGGTTGTTGCTAGATTGGATACGTTTGCGGCTGGAGGTTAACGAGAATTATTTATGTTATTTATGAAATTTCCGATTTATTGTATTTTATTATCGTCTACCCCCACCCCACCCCTAAACCCAACCATCACAGAAGCGTAAAAACATTAGTTGTACAGAGAATTATTTATCTTATCTATTAAATTACCCAATAAATTGTATTTTTTAACCCCTACCCCCACCCCAACCATAAACCCAACCGTCACAGTTATGTAAAAATATTAATTATTGCTATACAGTGTCATTAAAAAATGCTGCTATATTAATGTAAATATCGCACTTTCAGCCGGCCGCGTATCCGATCTAGACTTTACCCAGTATGATGTCGTTCCTTTTCACGTTTACCAGCTGACCACTTACTTCCGTATGGCTTTCCCACTGTTACCAGTTTGTCCAGTGACTCGTCGCATACTGTATGTCAGAGGATTTGAGACACAGAGCGGAGTTGACTGTGACGACGGGGTTCGAGTCTGGCAAAGAACGGTTCCAGAAAGCAGGTAAAACAAAAGCCAAAAAATAAAATAAACAAGTAAATAACAAGAGAATGTGGTAAAATCTGAAAACATGGTAAATATTAGGCTGCCGTGAGGGCTTTTCTTTTTCTGGATTGCTTTTAAAAACACAGTGATTGGGTTTAGGGAAGTGGGTGGCCGCTGGTCAATCAGTGCTTTTTAAAACACCATCGGTTTAGGGAAAGTGGCGGGTGGGTCAGTCGATCAGTCAGTCAGTTAATCAGTCATTCAACAGCGGCCTTTGGAGGATTTACGTGAGAACAGTGGGCGCAAATGGCACTTGAGAGAGAAATTTAAGATCTGAAAAAGCATTCACATCGGCCTCTGGGGGATTTGCGAAAAACAAGAACTGCAAAAAAAGTGTACCTTCTAGGACGTATTTGGCACTCTCCAGAAATGTATATAGGGGTAAGTAATCAGAATGAGCCTGGGTTGTGTTTTTCTGTTCTGTAACTGTAACTGTATGATTTATTACTGTATGATCATCAGTTTCATGTTTACCTGTTCATTGTTCTCCTGTCTCAGTTGTTTATTTGTCTATTGCAGAGTTTTTTATTCATCATTGTCTATTGCACATATCCCTAACTGAAAACATAATGCATTGAATTAACAAGTGCTTGCATTTTAATGACTTGGATTGCCAGGGTTTGTATTTTTAGGTCCTGAAACTTATTATAGCTGTTAATTTAAGCTGTGAATATTTCAACTCAAAATATTTGCACACACTTTCATGCTTAAACTCAATACTTCATATTCACCTTCCAGAATTTACTTCCAAAATAATCAATTCTGTTTAAAAATATGATGTATAACATTCAAAAGGCAATTTTCAATTAATTTTTTTTTGTTCAAAACTTTCATAAATTCAGTGGTTCAGATTCGGAAACAAGAACAGAACTGGCTCTTCTGTCAGATGAAAGTAAGCATGAGATAGGATTTAGTCACCATGAGAATGATGCCGATTGGACATTTGAAAAGAGCAGTTGGGAGACAGTTCAGGTAAGATAGCTCAGAGGCAGGTAAGACAGGTGTAGCCTAGTAAACAGTGTTAGCTACATTATTCTGATGCATCTGGATATGTTTGACTTGTTATTTATTTCTAATAATATTTATTGGACCTACTGTATGTTGTATAAATGAAAATACAATATTATATTTCATTCATTCATTTTTTTTTTCGGCTTAGTCCCTTTATTAATCTGGGGGTCGCCACAGCAGAATGAACCGCCAACTTATCCATCATGTTTTACGCAGCGAATGCCCTTCCAGCCGCAACCCATCACTGGGAAACATCCATTCATTCATCCACACACACTCATTCACACACATACACTACGGACAATTTAGCTTACCCAGTTCACCTGTACCGCATGTCTTTGGACTTGTGGGGGAAACCTGAGCCCCCTGGAGGAAACCCACACCAACACGGGGAGCACACGAAAACTCCACACAGAAATGCCAACTGACCCAGCCGAGGCTCGAACCAGCGACCTTCTTGCTGTGAAGCGATTGTGCTACCCACTGCGCCACCGCGTCAGCCAATATTATATTTGTTTCTAATAATATTTAGTTAAAAATGAATGGAATATATAAAAGCTGTTGGAATAAAAGTTGTTGGATAGTATATTTAAGATGTCATTTATAAGTTCTGTGTTAAATCTGTGTTAATACTGCAACACCAGTTAATTAACACGAGAAACATTTCAAACAACAGAATGATTAATTATTAGGAAGTTAGAAATGTCTAAGTTAGATCCACTATTGGATGTTGTTGTCGTATGGCAACATATCATAAAGTAGCTTAAAATATGTAAATATTATGTTTAAATATTTTTTTTTTACAGCACTTAAAGTTAAGCCATTCTAAGAAAAGAAAAACAGTCAAATATTTTAATATGTTTTATAGGTTTACTTTTATTTTTCCGTGTGCTCCGGTTTCCCCCACAGTCCAAAGACATGCCGTACAGGTGAATTGGATAAGCTAAATTGTCCGTAGTGTATAAGTGTGATTGACTGTGTATGGATGTTTCCAAGAGATGTGCTGGATAAGTTGGCGGTTCATTCCGCTGTGGCGACCCCAGATAAATAAAGAAAATGAATGAATGAATGACTTTTACTTTTAAGTGTACAATAATTATCATAATAATTTTGTATATTTATAAATTAAATACATAATAATGGATGCTGTTTTAATTAAAGCCTTGATCCATATAAGCTTGCAACACACTTGCAATGTGTCTGTGTATGCATGATTAGTGATAATTAATCTTCTTATTGATCATTTTAATTGATTAAGCAATTGATTAAATGATGATTATATTAGATTAAATGATAGGATATCATTTAATAAAAAAAGCTGTTTAAGCTATTAAATTAAATCAAATTAAGATAAATTGGGGTTAATATGTATTCAATATTGTGCACAAAATAATGCATGTCAATGTCAGTGTTATTCAAAAACATGCTCTGCTCTAGAGACAACCTGGGTGTCAGACATTTCTCTTGTCTCAGCATTTCAGAAGAGACAAGCAGTTCTTTAAAATAACCAGACCACAGGATGTCTCACTTTGCTCAATCAAGTGTGTAGGGAATACCATTTTACAGTGGTGTAGTTCGGTCAACTGCTGGAGATTACAAAGCTTAGGGAGAAGGACAAGCATGGTGTTAAAGTAAAATATGTTTATGTATCAATACAAGGCATTAAAGCATATTTACATAGACTTTATATGTAGCATTCTATCACACTGTGAAAACTACAATTATAGCGTCTTGTATTTTATTTAGTTAGTTAGTTAGTAAGTCATAAAAACCAATATTGCCACTGTATACCCTTAACTGTTTTTCTTAGACTCGTTTTATTCATGTATTATTTATCATGTCTATATTTATTAGTTTTTTACTTATTTGATTTAGTGTGTGGCCACAAATGACTCAGTAGTAAGCACACTCACTTTTTTAATCTGCCTTTTCTATTTAAAAAATACTAGGAAAGTGGTAACTACATAATTACACTAATTGTTGGAAATAAACTGTATCTTTGAGGAATTCTAGTGTTTGTTCAGACCATTTCATAACACTTAAAAGACACTTATGGGAGTAACAGTGTGACCTGCTCTTATCCAATCTTGAATTCATCTCTCAGATAATGTTGTTGGACCTTATTGCTGCATGTGGCTAGACGGCAGGGAGCAAGACACTGGTACAAACACTTAACGTCAACCCAGGCTCATTCTGAAAATGTACTTTTATATATATTTCTGGAGACCGTGAAATATATCCCAGGGGGTACATTTTTTTGCAGTTTTTGTTTTCACCAATCCACGAGAGACCACTGTGTACGCTTTTTGAGATCTCAAATTTCTCTCAAGAGTGCCAGTCGCACCTGCTGTTCTTGCGTAAACCCACCAGAGGCCGCTGTTGACTGACTGTTTGACTGACTGAATGACTGACCGATCGACTGACCCACCCTCCTCCTTGTAGGAGGTATATAGGGCTACATTTTCAGAATGAGCCTATGTTGCTTAAAGTAATAACAATATTATAAAATATTATAATATACATTATAAATATTATAAAGTAATAACAATATTATACTATGTAATAACATCTGAACAATTACTGTACAATTACTGACAAACTATACACTGAACTACACTTTAAAATACTTAAAAAATGCAAATTATCCACAAAGTGTGCCACTTTTGCACTGCGGTGTCTTTCTGGGATTCTAGAAGAACTTTCCAGAGCATCTTGGTATGGAAAATCCAAAACCTCTGTTCCATTTATTGAGATTTGCTTGCAGGTTGCAATATGGTGCCCTTGTGTCCTATTGCAGATATCTGTCTTGACCTGCAAATAAATCAACTGTTAGGCTTTAAAAGTTATACTGATCATCAAAATCAACCCAGACTCATTCTGAAAACGTAGTCCCGTGGACATTTCTGGAGACCGCGACATACGTCCCGGGAGGTACGTATTTTTGCAGTTTTTGTTTTCGCGAATTCGCGAGAGGCCGCTGTGTGTGCTTTTTTCCTATATCAAATGTCTCTCGCAAGTGCCGTTCGCGCCCACGATGTTCTCGCATAAACCCACCAGAGGCCGCTGTTGACCTACCGTCTGTTGTCTGTCTGACTAGGCGACCGGCCAACGACTGACCCACCCTCCTCCTTCCTTAAACCCAACCAATTTTACCATTTGACCCGCCCACCCACTTACTTCCCTAAACCTAACCAACGGTTTACAAAAGCCGTCCAGAAAAAGAAAAGCCCTCATCTGATTTTTACCACGTTTTCGTATTTTACCACATTCTCACCCTGTTGTTCACTTGTTTATTTGATTTTTTTGGATTCTGTTTTTGTCTTACCTGATTTCTGGAACCGCTCTTCCCCAGACTCGAACCCGGTCGTCATCGTCGAGGTCAACTCCTCTCTGCGTCTCAAGTCCGCCGACGTACACGACGAGCTAACGGAACAAACTGGTTGCGGCGGGAAAGGCCTCCACACGGAGGTAAGTGGTCAGCCGGTAAGCACCAAAAGGCATCATACCGCCCCGTAGCGTTCGCTTAAAAAAATTAAATGCAGCCATACGTACCTCCTGCTACATAATTCGCGGTCTCCAGAAACGTCCACGGGACTGCGTTTTCAGAATGAGCCTGTGTTGATCAATATAGTTCAAATCAACATAAGTAGTGGAAGCAGCAAATACACAATTGTGAAAAATATTCACAATTCATTCACAATTCTCATGGATGAAAAATCCCTCTTTCAGTTAAAAATCCAGACTGCAAATGTCAGGGCAATGGAAGGCAGCATGTTCATAGTGGGGTACAGGACACCAAACTCCTTATATTTGGAGGACAGGTCTAGTTCTGAAGAGGTTCCAAATGATATCAGTAGCACAGTATAGTCTTCATGGTAACGTCATATGAAAATGTCACATTTTTAGGTTGCATTGAATGGATCAGAGACCACTTGCTCCTTGAAATCATCAACATTTTGGGTCAGTTTATTGTGTGAGCAAGGGTGATGAATCTTGTATGTTTTTTATTAAGACCACAGTGACCTGGTAAAAAGAGCATATTGACTATGAAAAGACATAGCAGTTGAGCTCAGTTACTTGTGTTATCTGCTCATTGATTGCCAGGAACATGACATACTTCATTTTGCATGTGAAAGGCAGCAATGAAGAGATGTTTGCAAGGAATGAAAACAGTTCATTAGTAGTAAGACATTTGGCTAAACACAACCAACAGTTTTAAAAAGCAATCCAGAAAAAGAAAAGTCCTCCAGGCAGCCTGGTTTTTATCACGTTTTCAGATTTTACCACATTCGCACCCTGTTATTTACTTGTTTATTTTTTGGCTTCTGTTTTTGTCTTACCTGCTTTTTGATTCCAGGATCGAACCCCATCGTCTCAGACAACTCCTCTCTGAGTCTCAAGTCTGCCGATGTACATAGCAAGGTACTGGACAAACTGGTAACAGTGGAAAAGCCGTCCATACGGAGGTAATCGGTCATCTGGTAAGAGCGAAAAGGAACGGCATCATACCACCCCGTAGTGTTTATTTTAAAGATGAAATGCATCCATACGTACTTCTGGCTACATAATTTGCAATCTCCATAAATGTATATAGGGCTACGTTTTCAGAATGAACCTATGTTGCCAGTCTCTGATAAAGCTCCTGTTGCATTTTTATAGAACAAAAAACCAAACAGAAACATTTTTCTTCTTGACATTTGACTTTGCATGCAAGGCTCTAACATTGCTTTTTCTTGCTGAAAAGGTGTAATTGCAGCCATGTCAAAAGGGTACTGTTGCAATCAAATGGCCTAAATAGTCATGGTGTTTTTCTCTGTAGATTCCCCTGAGTCAAACTTATTGATGCAGGAAGTGAACTCGGAGAATATCATAAAGTTTCATCAATAGCAGTCTTTCAGCTGATCAAGCATTTGAGTGTAAAACATCAGTTATTGATTTCAGCATAATGTAGAAAACACTAAGGAGCTGACTCTGTCATCCACCACTGCCTTTGTGCAGTTAGCAATTGACTACAAGCATTCCTTCTCTGCTGAAGGTTAGAAAATCGTACAACATGTCATAGAAATGGATGACGCAGTGGCGCAGTAGGTAGTGCTGTCGCCTCACAGCAAGAAGGTCGCTGGTTCGAGCCTCGGCTGGGTCAGTTGGGGTTTCTGTGTGGAGTTTGTATGTTCTCTCTGCGTTCGCGTGGGTTTCCTCCGGGTGCTCCGGTTTCCCCTACAGTCCAAAGACATGCGGTACAGGTTAATTGGGTAGGCTAAATTGTCCGCAGTGTATGTGTGTTAATGTGTGTGGATGTTTCCTAGAGATGGGTTGAGGCTGGAAGGGCATCCGCTGCGTAAAAACGTGCTAGATAAGTTGGCGGTTCATTCCGCTGTGGCGATCCCGGATTAATAAAGGGACTAAGCTGAAAAGAAAATTAATGAATGAATGAATGTCAAATAAATTTGCATGAACCTAGTATTGACTACACAGAAATATTGAAGACATATCACTTTCAAGATCATGAAACGAGCAAAGAACAAATTTGAAATGTGGAGAGACAGAATGATAGCTCAAAAGTGGAATAAAGGTAAAGAGAAGGAGAAATTTTCACACAGGTTTAGCTCTATGGGCTCTATTTTAACGATCTAAGTAATGGTTCAAGCACACAGCACAAGTGCACTTACGACATGTCTGAATCCACATGTTTTTAAATTTTATTTTAATGATGGGAAAAAGAGTCAGCGTACCCAGCACATACTCTAAAAGGGTTGTTCCTATTCTCAGAGTTATGGGTGAGTTTTGGGTGTAACCAGTGTTGGGGAGAATACTTTGTAAATGTATTTAGTTACAGAATACAGAATACCTGCTTTAAAATGTATTTTGTAACGTATTCCATTACTTTGCTTAATCCTGGTACTGTATTCTAAATACTTGGAATACTTGCCCTTAAAAACAGCCTTCAAGTCTATTAAAGGTCACACTATGCATTGGTAGCAATTTCTGCAGGAAAACAGAGGGCCTCTAATGCCCATTATTGACTGATAAATAAATAAAACAATATAATTATGTTTATTATTCATTCTCTTGTCGGCTTTGTCCCTTGCGGGGTCGCCACAGCGGAATGAACCACCAACTTATCCAGCACGATTTTACGCAGTGGATGCCCTTCCGGCCGCAACCCATCTCTGGGAACTTCCACACACACATTCACACTCATACACTATGGACAATTTAGCTTACCCAATTCACCTGTACTGCATGTCTTTGGACTGTGGGGGAAACCGGAGCACCCGGAGGAAACCCACGCGAACCCAGGGAGAACATGCAAACTCCACACAGAAACGCCAACTGACCCAGCCAAGCCGAGGTTCGAACCTGCGACCCAGCGACGTTCTTGCTGTGAGGCAACAGCACTACCTACTGCGCCACTGGGTTGCCCTTATGTTTATTAAATAATGTTTATTTATCAAAGTGTCAACAAATTCAATTTCTGTTTCTATAATAAAGATAAAAAGTGCTTGAACATAGACAGCATTACTGTCTGTAATATACAGTATATGTATATAATATGCATTTTGCTTACCCTTTGTATTTCACAGTCTGCACAGAAAAAGAGATTGCACTGCACTGTCAGGTTTCGCTCACCCCTCTTATTCTTTAAAGAGAAAAAATGCTTGAACTTCCAAGACGTGAATGCATTTTTTCCTTTACTGCTGCTAGAAAGTTGCTTCGGTTGCGGCTTCAACCCCTCGAGCCCCTGGTCTAAATCCTTCATATTTGAACACTCAAGTTAACCAGGGCTGCCAACTTTGGCTAAGATGTCCCGCCCACATTTGTGTCAGAAAAGCGAATGTAAATTTAAGAAGCGTAAATGAAACCTCTGAAAGCGCAAACAAAACATCAAGCAGCGAATTCACGAACAATGACGGCAAAAAAAAGCAGTTTATTTGAAAATCATAGTTGTTGTCTGGTTGTTCTGTGTTTGCGATCGTCCTTTTTGCTGGTGTGGCGTGAGAGCGTGAGAACTGGGTCATTTGCGTGAGTCTCACTGAGTTAACGCTGGTGATTGCAGTCGGGAGTGTAGCTTCTGTTTCTATGGTTTCGGCGGCAATTTAGTAATATTATTATGGGCCAGACACGCATCGCCCTAAGTATTCCAATGGTATTAAGAAAGTAACTGTATTCTAAATAACCTGTTTAAAAATAGTAACTGTAACGGAATACAGTTACTCATGAATAGTATTCTAAATACGTACCGCCGGTACATGTATTCCGTTACTCCCCAACACTGGGTGTAACTCAAACTAATGTAATTGAGTTTTTTTTTTTCAGAAATTGTAATTTACTAAGTAGTTTTAAAAATGTGTACTTTGCCTTTAGTGCTGTATCGGTACTTTTACTCCACTACTTTCCTTAAACCTGCAGTCACTGGTTTATTTTTTCTTGTCTATGGGAATTAGAAAAATCAGTCCTGTGATTCCTGTCCAATCAAATCACACATAGAAGGTAAATCACCTCATAATGAACTACCTCAAGACATGGGCGATTTATAATTGCAGCAAACTAAAGCATTAAAAGTGTCCAAGAAGATTGTACCCCAACGTCGTGGGGACGTTACATTTTGTTTGGAAATGGAAATCAGGTTGACATCCAAACACAACATCAGGCTGACGACAATGTCCAACGTCCAACCTAAAATCAACCAAATATCAACATCTAATGTTGTTACAGCTTGGCTTTGTGTGGACGTTACCACTATGATCTATATGTCGTTGGATTTTGGTTGCCATACCTAACAAATAAATGTTAGTATTTGACATCAATATGATGTTGGTTTAAAGGTGCTGTATGTAAGTTTTTGACTCTTCTAAAGCATAAAAATACCATAATATGTGGGCAGATATTTAAGAAACATCCCAAGTGAACATACTTGTTTAACTGAAAAACAATGCTGAAGTCAGATATTCTGCTTTGAAAATGGGTTTTCCGTGCCGGAACGCTGTCTTTGTTTAGGTCAATTTCATATGCACGATGCCAGTTTAGCCAATTATATTTCAGCACTCCGGGTTGCCTTGTTGGAAAACAGTGTATTTTATTCATTCATTCAGAAAGACTCTGAAAGCATGCGTCCGTGACCAAAAATAACAGTATGGGAGACAGATTCAGTTCCACATGAGGTTATTAATTAGCAAATTACATAAATATTACGAACGTAAACATTAGGTGAGCAGGTTACATTGTAACCGCGTGTCATAACAACACGCTGTGACGAGAGAGGCAGTGATCAGCTATTTGGCTGTTTGCACCAGACGAAACACGACAGAAATTTAAATACAGCCTTTCAGAAGCACAGAATATGCACTCACTCACGGTTTAGAATCTATTTAATACATGTTAACCCACTTTAACATCATTAAATGTAGATGCTGAATCACTCATATGTGTTTAGTTCTAAAGTTCAATTTCAGACGCTTTATTGTATTTTCCAGATCTGAGGTGAACTTTCTGCTTTCAGTATATGGCAACAAATGCCATGTAAAATGCATTCAAACTAGCATTGTTAGCATTTAGCACTGAATAAAGCACACAAGGCTTACCTGAGGTGATCTAGCTGTCATAGGTTTCTGTTGTTCAGCTGTGAGAAATAGAAGCCATTTCTAATATATCAATTCGAGGTGTTGGTTAGGACAAAAACTCCTTTTAATATAGAAAATATTCCCTCTATCGCGTGTCGTTGCTTTTATTTAGAACACAGTTTAAATCCCTCGCTCCTGTACTCAATCTGGCATCCCAGCGTACTTTTATTATGATCCAGGAGTGCAATACCTAGTTCAACCACTGGGTGTCAAACTTACATACTGCACCTTTAAGATGTCAAATCAAATCACTTTTATTGTCACATCATCAGCAGCACGTGTGCTATGATGAGTGAAAAGCTTAGGTGCTGGCTCCAGACAGTGCAAAATACAGACAGTGTAAATACAACGACAGTGCAAAATACAGACAGTGTAAATACAACGACAGTGCAAAATACAGACAGTGCAAAATACAGACAGTGTAAATACAACGACAGTGCAAAATACAGACAGTGCAAAATACAGACAGTGTAAATACAACGACAGTGCAAAATACAGACAGTGCAAATACAACGACAGTGCAAAATACAGACAGTGTAAATACAACGACAGTGCAAAATACAGACAGTGCAAATACAACGACAGTGCAAAATACAGACAGTGTAAATACAACGACAGTGCAAAATACAGACAGTGCAAATACAACGACAGTGCAAAATACAGACAGTGTAAATACAACGACAGTGCAAAATACAGACAGTGCAAATACAACGACAGTGCAAAATACAGACAGTGCAAAATACAGACAGTGCAAAAATACAGACAGTGCATGATACAGACAGTGCAAAACACAGACAGTGTAAATACAACGACAGTGCAAATGTTGGCTTGACATTGGATTTTGGTCACTTTCTAACACAACCTAAAATCAACCAAATATCAACATCATTTGATGTCGTTATTGGACATCAAAATAACGTTGTCTTTAGACACTGGCTAGACATTGAATTTTGGTCACCTGACATCACAACCTAAATCTAACCTAATATTAAAGTCTTATGATGTTGTGTGCCTGCTGGGCAATAACTAAATGCACTTCAGAATGCTACGTTTACACACATCCACAAATTAGATGTAAATGCATCAGCTTTTTACAGCGTAATACTCAATACTCTTGAGTACTTTTAAAAGGTTACTCATATTTTAAGTAATATTTACAGCAGATACTTTTACTCTACTTGCACATTTTTAGGCAAGTAATGGTAATAATAATAATAATTTCTTACATTTATATAGTGCTTTTCTGGGCACTCAAAGCGCTTTTTACACATAGGGGGGAATCTCCTCATCCACCACCAGAGTGCAGCATCCACCTGGATGACGCAATAGCAGCCATTTTGCGCCAGACCGCACACCAGACACCAGCTGATTGGTGGAGAGGAGACAGAGTGATGAAGCCAATTATGATATGGGGATGGTTAGGAGGCCATGATGGACAGAGGCCAGTGGGCAGATTTGGCCAGGATGCCGGGGTTAAACCCTTACTCTTTTTCGAAGGACATCCTGGTATTTTTAATGACCACAGAGAGTCAGGACCTCAGTTTAACGTCTCATCCGAAAGACGGCACTCAATGAGCAGTATAGAGTCCCCGTCACTATACTGGGGCATTAGGACCCACACAGGCCGCAGGTTGGGTGCCCCCCTGCTGGCCTCACTAACACCACTGCCGGCAGCAACCTAGCTTTCCTATGTGGTCTCCCATCCTGGTACTTTAACTTAAGTATGATTTTTCAGTAATACTGCGTGCATTAAACCAATCAGAGTCTCAATCTCCCATTCCCGTTTAAGGGCATGTTGCAGTAGCACCATGACACATTTGCTATTTGCATTACAGACTTTGTAAACATAAAAATTGAATGCTTCACTAGCAAGAAGACAGATCTGCTAATGTGTGAGGTAAAAGCATGTACACATCATCTACAGAGCAAGCTGAATTCCACTAAAGCTCCCTGAGGTGAAGGCATGAGAGGAGGTAGTGGTTTTATATTGATGCAGACAATAACAATCTTTTGTTTTATAATCCTTTATTGTTTCAGATACATGTATATCCCTGTGTGTTATAAGCAATGTGTACAAAAGTTGTGGACCTGCCTACAGGCACATACCAACTCTTTAATAACAGAAAGAAAAACTGCGATTAATTCTAGACCAGATTTTAGTTGGTCGATGATGCGGTCTAATATAGTTGCCTCAAAATAGTAATGAACTAAAAAGGCATCTTAACATACCTGCTTTTCAGACCAACATGCCCATGGGTGCACAAATGGTAGCAAATACATTTGCTATTTGCAGGTTTTGACTTTTTAACATCAGACGCTTCCTAACTGATCATGCTGCACAACTTTCTAGGTTGATTAATTGTAATGCTACTCCGGCTGCACTCCCATTTTGCACCCTTAAACCTCTACAGCTGATTTAGAATGCTGCAGCTCGTCTGGTCTTCAATGAGCCCTAGAGAGCCCATGTCACATCTCTCTTTATCTCCCTGCACTAGTTACTGGTTGAAGCTTGTATCAAGTTCAAATCATTTATGCTTGCTTGCAGAAGAGCCACCAGCTCTGTACCCTTTTACCTCCACATGCTTCTGAAAGTTTCCCTTCCAGGAGCCTCTGGTCAGTAAGTGAGTGCTGCCTCATGGTGCCATCACAGAGAGGCTCTAAGCCACTCTCCCAAAGCTTTTCATTCAATGTTACTCACTAGTGGAATGATCTTCTTATTCGCGGATTTCTGATTCACTGCTATCATTCAACTAAAAAGCCCTCTCTACTGCATGCACTTGAGCACTTAATACAAAAAAAAAAACATCCCCCTCTAGTTCTTATTTCTCTGAGCACTAACAGTTCCTTTGTAAAAGTACCACTTCTTGTGTGTATTGCCTCTTCATGTTGAATTGCTTAATTTTTTTCCTCATATAAGTCACTTTGGACAAAAGCATAAGCTTCAAGAGTTCACACTTAGCTGGTGACTGATAATAAAGCATGTTTGGCAGGTTGTCCTCCCAGGAGAGAGCCCTGAGCTCAGAATATCCTTGAGCCCAGGGCTCCCTCCTGTTTGAAGGGCGAGAGGGGAGTTTGAGCTCAGGTAGGTTTCGAGAACTCCCCTGCTTTGTTTGTCTTAAGATGCTACTTTGGAGTAATCAATTTACTTATGATATATGTCTTTGGGGGCTGCACGGTGGTGCAAAGAAGGTCGCTGGATCGAGCCCCGGCTGGGTCAGTTGGCGTTTCTGTGTGGAGTGTGCATGTTCTCCCCGTGTTTGCGTGGGTTTCCTCTGGGTGCTCTGGTTTCCCCCACAAGTCCAAAGACAAGTGCTATAGGTGAATTGGGTAGGCTAAATTGTGCGTAGTGTATGTGTGGTAATGAGTGTGTATGGATGTTTCCCAGTGATGGGTTGCAGCTGGAAAGGCATCCACTTCGTGAAACATATGCTGGATAAGTTGGCGGTTCATTCCGCTGTGGCGACCCCTTTGGACGGTGGAAGGAAACCAGGGAGCCTGGGGAAAATCCACGCGAGCATGGGGAGAACATGCAAACTCCACACAGAAACGGCAGCTGGCTTGAGAGAACGAACCAGTGGCATTCGTGCTGTGAGGCAACAGTGCTAACCACTATCAGGAGAAGGGGAGGAGTAGGGGTCAGTATTCATCTGATTGGCGCAATCTGCGGAGCTGATGCGGGACCAGCGGTGCTCAATTGTAAACATGTGATCCTCTCAAAATTAGTTTATAAATAAACCACACTAAATGCCTACATGCAAATGCTATTTAAGCAATGATGCAGAACATTAAATACATTAGATACCTACTCAAGCTGTAACAAGCAAAAACACTTGCATCTTGCCTGATGTCGCATTGCCTTGGGTATATGATATTTGGGTATATGTTCTATTTGTTTCTCTAAATGTGCATACTTCAAACTTGTGTTTTTGATAGTTAAAAATGGGCAAGTTCCAATGGGAAGTACAAACTCTCCATAAAAGAAGAACACAAGCGTAAATGGGAGGTCACTAATAAACCAAAACCACAGTGGCCGAGAGAGCTTAACATGCTGCAATTTAAGAAAACACGTGCAATTACAAAAAACGCCAGCAAATTGAGAAAAGATCTTCATCAGTTTGACAGCACACATGCTACAAATCCTCACAACGCAAACACATTAAAAAAAATGTGCTGCATTTTCACACAACGCAAACAATTAATAAAACGCACTGCATTTTCTTACACCACAACGGATATGTTTCAAGGAGACCCTAAAATGTGACGGACCCAGCTATTTAGGTTGTGGTTAGTGATGTGCGATACCACTGGTTTACTATCCGATCCGTACCAAGTAAAATAAAGGCGAGTACCGGCGATACCGATCCGATACCGATACTTTGCCCAAAAATTACTGTTTGGGAAATTAAAGTAACACTTAGTGTACTTAAAAGTGTCACTTTATACTGAATACGAGACATATTAGGGGTTATTCTTGATTATTGATTAGGAATTATCATACAAAAAAAGAGCCAACTTACATATTTATTGACAGCATCTGAGCATGTATTTCCTAAAACGCTTGCCTGAACATCTTAACATAAAACAATAAACATTCACACCTTTCAGTTTAGTGACATGTTAATCTGGTCCCCTTGAAGATTTTTAACCTTTTTCTTTTGTTTTATCATTGTCACAAAAACCTAAGCCCCCAAAATTCAGCCACATTGCCACATTTTCACCCTCTGTACCTGGATAGTGCCTGCCTGCTGCACCTAAGGACTCTGAAAGTCTCACCCCAGCAGCACCTGTGCCTCTCCTTTCCTCCTCTTCTGACCGAGACCGCCTAGTCATGACGTTGTCGTATTCTGTCCTATGATTTACATGTAGATGTTTGATTAGGTTTGTGGTATTACCACAGTCTGATGAAGAGCCGTGTGGCTCGAAATGTTACACGCTTTGTGTGAGCCGTTTTAATTTAATAAATTTGCATTTTTGGAGCTTTGGTGTTGCCGCCTTGGTTTAATCTATAATTTTGCACCTGTTGCGTTTTTTTGGCTGAGCACCCAGTTGAGAGGGATGTGCGTGCTTTTGTATAGTTTTTCATGGTATTACCACAGTACCTCACTGTTTTGTTATACATGTCACAAACTGCATCGTTTGAGTTTATGGAAGTGAAGTAGCTCCACACAAAACTTTGCTTGCGGTCACCCATATCCAATGACAGCGTGACTGAACAACATGTGCCAGGCCAGCAGACTGAGTGGCTAGCTAGCGTGCTCTGCAGTTGTACAGTGCCATATTACGCACATGACTTGGCAGGCGGAAGAACAAGTACAGTAGTTCAGACTAAGTTTACATTATTTAGATAAACTAGGGTAATTGTGGTTACTTTCCACTGCATTTCTAATTTCAATAAACTACATATTTGCTCCAAATTACTGAAATATCAATATTTTGATAAGATAATCGATTCTAGAACATACAAAGCTGGTATCGGATATATCGATATTTTAGTATCGATACGCACATCACTAGTTGTGGTTATTAAGGCAAATACTAAAGACGCAGGAATCGGGATATTAAAATAAACAAACAAAAAACTCATCTTTCAAAGATCACCTATAACTTCACTGAGCAATAGCCATGGCACAGTCACGTCCGTTACGTTTTAGGGTCTCCTAGAAACATTTCCGTTATGTTGTGGGAAAATGCATGCGTTTTTGTAAAGTGACCCAATTTTTGGGTCATAAGGAATTGTATCTACTTTTGCGCATGCACCTTTGAATAAAAATTAGCCGGTTCTCCCCGCTCACACAAAGTAGGTTCCCCACTCCCACTATCCTGGCCAAAGTCCCTCAATCGGCCCTTACCCATCATGGCCTCCTAATCATCCCCATCCACCAAATTGGCTCTATCACTGTCTCTTCACTCCACTAATAGCTGGTGTGTGGTGAGCCCACTGGCGCCGTTGTCCTGTGGCTGCCGTTGCATCATCCAAATGGATGCTACACACTGGTGGTGGTGTGGAGAGACCCCCCTCATGATTGTGAAGCACTTTGGGTGTATGGCCATACACAATAAATGCGCTATATAAATACACATTGCATTACATTACATTGCTATCGAGACATTTTGTTTCAAAGAAGGATAATCGAGGTCAGATGTCAGGATAAACGCAACAAAAAGACAGAAAGCAACTCAGAAACATAAAAACAGAGATCCCCCAGTCACAAGTACAGTAAGGTAAATGAGACACAAACAAATGCTGCTACAACATTCACACTGCACGAATACACATTGTTTTGGCTCATCTACTCACTGAAAATGTGAGAGGATATCCATCACATGGGTGTATGGAGATCCATTATGCTACTGTACAAATAAACCTGATTAGCGTACGCAAACTGGGACTCCTATTGTGTGATTAAAGCATCCTTGTTTATAGTTGTGTACAATATGAAGCTGTGCTGATTCCAGCGGTTTTAAATTACGTAGTTCAAAATACATAGTTCAGAATATTACATAAAAGACAAAGTGTACCACTTACTGCTTCTTGAAGTGCAGTTGGATCACAGAGAGTTGGAACAGATCAGGGCCTCGGTTTAACGTCTTGTTCGAACAGTAGTGCTTACTGAGCAGTATAGAGTCCCCATCAATGTACCACACAGACCGCAGGTTGAGCGCCCCTGCTGGTCTCACTAACACAACTCACAAGCTAGCTTTCCCATGTGGTCTCCCATTCAGGTACTGACTGGGCGCAGCCCTGCTTAGCTTCAATAGGCAACCATCGGATAGTTGCAGAGAGCTAGCTGCCGACATTACTGCAGAGTCATGTTAGTATGTGCCAATCAATTCGGCAGTCAGGAAAACAGCAGTTACGTGGTGGGCCTCAAAATCAATGGGATTTGGATCCTATTTTAAATGTCAGAAAATTCGAAAGAAAGGGAAAAAAAAACACATTTGTTGATCATATCACTCCAGTATGACTATGGACACACTATACCATTATGCACAGTTTTGTCCAAACATAGGTGCCCTTTAATGTTTCTTATTGTTTTTACTAACATAAAAAAGAGATGTGAAGTAACAACCAAAGATTCTGTTTACCTGGTCTAAATTATGATGGAGTGTCCATTCAGAAAAGCCTTTATAAAGAAGATAAGCTAATAACCTCAACTGAAATGACGACATGCAACAAAGATGGATGTTAAATGTTGTCAAAAAAAAAAGCACAGAAAAAAAGAGTAACACTTTACCTCTGGACAGGGCCGGAGTGGGTCTCCTTTTCAGCCCTGGAGTTTCAAGCTTTAGACCGGCCCACTTCAGTTCACAATTGACTATATAAAAATAATGTCATTTCCAATTCAGTACTTTAGTGAAGATTTAGTTGAACAGTTAACATAATGTAATGTTTAACAGTATCAAAATATATTTTTAAGAATTAGTGCTTAAATATCCAACCTTGAAATGAAAAAATATCAAATAAATACAAATTTTTATTTGTAAATATTGCTGTCCTTTTCTGTGGCAGAAAAACTGATCAACACCTTTATTTTTTCCCGCCTTGACTATTGCAATGCCTTACTAGCTGGCATTTCCAAAAGTAACATCAATAAACTTCAATATGTTCAAAACTCAGCAGCCAGAATTCTGACAGGGACTAAAATCACAGAACACATTTCTCCTGTTTTGGAATCTCTCCATTAGCTACCAGTGAGATTTCGTATTGATTTTAAAATCCTAATGCTTACATACAGAGCCCTGCATGGTTTGGCTTCACACTATCTCTCTGAACTCTTAACTTGGTACTCCCTGTCACGTGTCCTCCGTTCCTCTGACTCTGGTCTTTTAACGGTTCCCTCCACGCGTCTGCGTTCTATGGGTGACTGGGCTTCCGCATCTCGGGCTCCGAGGCTCTGAAACTCTCTCCCCCATGACATTAGACACGCTGAATCTTTTAAATTGTTTAAATCATCCCTGAAAACTACTTTACACTTGCCTATTGATAAGATGTGTTTCTTTGGTTTGTTTTTAGATATTTGAATGTTTTAGCAATTGTGAATGTCTTTAGCCGGAATGCTAATTTTTATTGTTATTCTAAACTGTTTTATATCTATGTCTTTCTTTGGTGTAAAGCGCTTTGAGAATTAAGTTTTAAAGGCGCTAAATAAGAATAAATTATTATTATTATTATTATTATTATTATTAAATATATATTAAGCTTTATGTATAAAATAAAGATTAAAAATAAATGTATTGAATTTTCTAATGACACTTTTTTTAGGGAAACAGCTGCTTTAAACTTCAATTTTTTTTTTTTTTTATAAATATGAGAACATTAAAGGGTAACTAAATCTCCAACACTATTCTTTAAAACATCACAATGTCCTTTTCTGCAATATCTGAATATATATTCTGTGCAAACTTGTTTACAGATACCCAGTCCTTAAACACAAATAAAGAATAAAACAATTATTGCACTGTTATCTGCTAGACATTTTAACCACAGTATTACTTTCTAATGATGGCTTCATCTTTATTTCCCCTTTTTAGCTTTCTGATCAAGTTAAATCAGATTTACTAGTGTAGTGAATGATCAAGGTGCCGCTGTTGGGGGAATCGAATGATAGTTACGTCATCATTAACCTGCAGGCTGAATTCTGCTCACTGGGCTGCGAGAAAATAAATACAAAGATTGGAGGTGCGGTAAAATAATGAATTAAAAGAGTGAGGCTATGGTCAAATAAATAAATGAAATAAATAAATGAATGAATGAATGAAGGGTGACTGCTGAGAGTGCAGGCAGCTAGGGACACCAGCCCTCGCGGCCAAAAAAAATGGACTGGCCCACCGGGAATACTCCCGGTCCTCCCGATTAGCCAATCCGGGCCTGCCTCTGGATATAATAAATACCACCTGAACAGTATATTTGCTTGAAATATTGTCAAGAATAAGGTGTATTTGATCTTCAAACGCACCAGTATCTGTTGCAGGTTATATAATAAATCTCTCAGTGCTAAAGACAGAAACCTACAGTATTAGTTTACAGAGCTGCACATAATTGAGGGATTGTGAAGCAATAACATCAGGATGATAGCTAAACCAGGGCTCAGATTCACAGTAGTTTTGAACTTCACCCCTGCTGTTCACACACACAGACATGCACTTTGATGCACACACAGGCACAAAAAATGCTTGGCCACACAAACTGTTCTAATGTTCAGTTAAGTAATACACAGTGACAGTGACGAAGGACTGAAAGATGTATTCACTCTCAGCTCATTAAAGGGATCAAATATAAAATAATATATATATATATATATATATATATATATATATATATATATATATATATATATATATATATATATATATATATATATATATATATATATATATATATATATATATATATATTATGTCATCATTTACTCACCCTTGTCTTGCTCCAAACCAATTTGAGTTTTTTATTCTATTAAAAATAGAAGATATTTTGAAGAATGTCGAAAACCTGTAACCATTGACAACCAAAGTACAAATAGCACTATGGAAGTCAATAGTTACTGATTTCCAGCATTTCTGAATTTAATATTCAGATTGTTGGTGCTATTTTAAGATCATTCAGAATGCATAAATAAATGATTAACAAACTATTCAAATTAACATTTATATATTTTATTATTCAGGCATATATTAATATGTACTTTGTGTGTTAATAAACGCTTTATTAACTCAACTTCATCCAGTTTTGTGATCTAATCTAAAGTGAAAACTATTTATGCTTTATAAATTCCTTATAATGACAATTAAAGGCTCAGTTATAATCTAAACAGGAAAAAAAGAAAATAAACAACTTTAATCATTTCTATTTATTTGGAGATACACAAATGAAAAAATAATCTTTACAATCTTAACTAAAAACAGTTTACAGTTTAAACTTCGCTAAATAACACTGAAATTTTGCATCATATTATATTCTTAAATTATTATATTGCTATTATTTTATACAATTATATGTTATATTTTGACACTTCTGTTATTCAGCAATGTTTAAACTTTACAGTAATTTTACTTTTTAGATAGGATTCCAAAGATGTATTGTTCATTTAATTGTCATGTCTAAGGCATTTACAAAGCATAAATAGTCCTCACTTTAGATTAGGTCACAAAACTGAATAAAGTTGAGTTAATAAAGCATTTATTAACATACAAAGTAACTATTAATATATGCCTAAATACTAAAATATATAAATGTTGATTTGAATAGTTTATTAATCATTTACTACCATTTACCACCAACTACTCTTAAATACAAATGGTTTGTATATAATGCAATAATAAATTTAGTAATGAACAATTATTAACAAAGTATGAAAATACAGTTATTAAGCACATTATATATGTGCTTACAAGTCAAGAATAGAGCATTTGTAGCTTCAGTTATAAACTGCTTACTAACGTCTATTAATGTAGAGTTAATGCTTAACAAATAATAAAATAACTAATTGCTAATGCTTAATAGATTATTCATAGTGTGTAGTTATTATAAAGTGTTACCCTTTTATTTTATTGACAAAAGAACAAAGATGTCCAGTGTTGTCAGTGAGGAATTTAATTGTTTTCTGGTAATATAAACACATTTATATTTCGATGCCTGCAACACAGTCCAAAAAAGTTGGGACAGATGCTAATAAAAAGTGAAAAGGTCATGGAATATCCAAATGAAACAGTTTTGAAGCAGTCCATAACAAGAAGATGAATCTGTGATCCAAGAGGACTTCATGCTTGAAATGAGCATCTCAGTCACTGCAAGCAAAGCAGGGTCATCATGGCTCAATATTTTGTGCCAAAGGTCATGTGAGTATTGTCAAACAAATAGAAATCACAATTCTGAATGCAAAATCACAACAAACCTTTTTTTTTCTTTTTTTTTTTCTTTTTTGAAAACAATGAAGAAATCCATAGAATCTGTGTAGTGCAGAATCTGAATCTGCTCCTGCTTGGAGCCTCAGATGGCACTGCATAAAGAACTGTTATAGTGTGATGTTAAATAAAGGCACATGAGTTCAGGAGGACTTGTGAAAAACCATTGCAACTGAACACAGCTGATGCATCAAGAAATGCCACTTGATTTATTGTAGATGGTGAAAGCTATACATAATTTCCAAATGATTAAACATTGTATTGAAAGGAAAGTTGATATGAGACTGTTGAACATGTCTCGGTCTCAACTTTCTTTGGAGTGTGTAGCAGACATTTTCAGAACACTATTAATTTTCTGACTTAAAACATTGTATTGTTTTTTGTAGTTTTGACGGTTAAATGAAAGTTCAGGAAAAACAATTGTTGATTTTTTTATTGTCCCAACTTTTCTAGAATTCAGGTTGTAGTTCTAGATCAATGAAAACTATTTCAGTCTATGTCAATGTTGAAGAGCGATCCACTAAAGAGCAACTCCACTGACCCCAACCAAACAAGCCAGAGATGATCGAACCAAAACTCATTTATGAAAATGTGGAGCAAACCATGGGAGAAATCTAGCTCATTGTGGGAACCAAATCTCTGTCCAAATGGGAAAGGGGCAGAGCTACAGTCTGAAAAGTAAACGGGTTTTTAAAAGATGGGTGTCCATCATGTGGAAGATGCAAGTCTAAGGGCGTACTCACACTATGCTATCCGAACCGTGCCCAGGCCCGTTTCCCGGATTGTTTGAGAAGTGTGAGTGCTCTGAATTGGGCTCAGGCACGGTACACTTGGCCGGCCCTGGCCCGGTTGGAAGAGGTGGGCTTGAGCGCGGTTCACTTGGCAGTGTGAGTGCAAGCGTGCCTAAGCCCGAAACTGAAAGCGAGACGTGACTTTTAAGGGACTGTTTCATATAGATTAATTAATCATTCGTGCTGTTCAATGAACGCAAACTGTCGTAGATTATTAAAGACGCAAACCCCTCACTGCACGACAGCTGCACCTTCAGCAAACCTCCTAATTCCTGCAGCATGAGGACTTTATGAGCAACAAAAGTGGCTGATCTATTCTGCGAAATATTTGACTGCGTGTCACCGCATATCAAACGACTTAAACGATATAACTAAAGAAATCTCCACTGTGCTGAGCGAGAGCGCTTCTCTTCCTAAACTGAACAGCGCGTCATCGATGACGTAAGCGTGCCCAGGCCCGAATGTAATGTGAGTGCGGGCCGTCTGGGGAGACGGGAGGGGGGACAAGCGTGCTTTGGCCCGGATCAACGCAACTGTACATAGTGTGAGTACGCCCTAAGAAGGTCACCAGGGGCCTCATGTATCAACGCTGCGTACGCACAAAAACTTTGCGTACACCAGATTTCATGCTCACGTTTGCATTTACTAACGATGAAATTAACGTGAGAATGTGCGTTGGTCCGCGCCAACTTCATGTCTGGCGTACGTGTATTTCTTTTGTGTGTTTGTTTTATTTTCATTGGCGACTCCTAGAGGATATTATGTTAAATTGCACACTACAAAGTATCGCACCAACAAAGTATCCTGGCAACTGGTTCTTTCAAAAGGGGTCTGGCAGACCGCTCGGGGTTAAGCCATTCGTCTTTGAGCCGTACAATGCCAGCTGTATGCGATGGACATCATCCTCATGTCTAGCAGGTACAGATATAAGGTTTCCATACCATGCAGTTGACCAGCCAAACATTCATTTATTCGTTGTCTTTTTGGCTTAGTCCTTTTATTAATCCAGGGTCGCCACAGTGGAATGAACCGCCAACTTATCCAGCATATGCTTTACGCAGCGGATGCCCTTCCAGCTGCAAGCCATCTCTGGGAAACATCTATCACACTCATTCACACTCATACACTACGGACAATTTAGCCTACCCAATTCACCTGTACATCTGTGGAATGTGGGGGAAACCGGAGCAACCAGAGGAAACCCACACAAACGCAGGGAGAACATGCAAACCCCACACAGAAACGCCAACTGACCCAGCCGAGGCTCGAACTAGCGACCTTCTTGCTGTGAGGCGACAGCACTATCTACTGCGCCACTGCGTCGCACCAGCCAAACATTAAAGCGAAATTTGCAGCGATTGCTGGTTTTCCCAATGTAATCGGAGCGATCGACTGCACGCACATTGCTATAAAGGTGCCATCTGAAGACAAATTTGCATACGTGAATCGGAAACATTTCCATTCAATAAATGTGCAATTAATATGTGGTGCTCAAATGCAATTGGGCGACTGAAATGCCAGTGGCGCTGCCTTGATAAGAGCGAAGGGGTACTGCTATACCGCCCTAACAAAGTGGTCCTCTAATAAATCTGTGTCTCCCACAGACACGGATACTACTCCATACAGTAAAGTGTCGCCCACAATTGAGGCAACTCTCTCCTCAAAGGGTGTTAGTTCAGTATCTCCTGTTCCCCCGCCTGTTTGGTCCACACTTTGACGGTGCGCCGCTGTTCTCCTCTTAACCTGCACCTTTACATCGGACCATTTCTTTTTTAATTCATTCACCGTGCGATGTTCAGACCTCACTACGTTAACCGCGTCAGCTAAACTCTCCCACTCTATTTTTTTTTCTTTTGTTATTAATTCCAGAGGATAAACTTGCAAATAACGAAGTTTTTCTCCGGTCTACCTCCGATAGGAGCACCTCCAATTCACATTCTGTGAAGTTTCTCTTTTTGCTTGCTTTTGCCATTGCTTTGTCATTTGGATTTGCCAAAGTAGAGTCATTACCATATTTATTAGGGGGAGGAGGCTGGGAGGGGTTTTGCGCTCTAGCACGTGAGCTTAGTTTTATGTTAACTTGGATGTACAACTAGAATATGCATGGGATTCCGCGTACGCAGTGTTTCATACATCTGATTTTTTTACTTACATTTACAGCTTTGTCCGTACGCAATGTTTTAGTATGAATTAAACGCAAGTCTTTGTACATGAGGCCCCAGGTGTTTGGTCTAGCTGAAAAGATGCAGAGACTCAGAGATCCGTCTTGTGCTCTTGACTCATCAATGTCCGCTCTGAGCATGTGGAGTTGTGTAGAGCTTCTCTTTAGTATACAACAACCATCTGCTCTGGATATCAGCCAGATTCAAGATTATGTGAACCTCAGGATAAGGAGCATGAATAAGCTTTTCTGTATTAGATATTGATAGCATATGCCATAGTTTGGTAACATTTTTAAAACAAAAAATGCAGTTTTACAGATGCTTGAAATGTGGCCTTCAAACAACAGGTTGCTATCAAATATCACCCACAAATTCTGAGAACCAGGACTTAAGTGAACATCCATAAAGGTTTACGCAGAACACTAGTTTATTTTGTGAGTTTTTTGGTACAATAATCCACACCACGTTATTTATTTTACTAATAAAAAGCTAACAGTCATCCCTTTTTTATTTCAGCTATAAAATCTGTTCAATTCAAACAACTTATCTGGGGTGCGTTTCCCAAACAACGACGTAACTCGCGGCTAAACTATCTTAGTGCGATGCATCATTTGGCAAAAGAACGATGTAGTGACGAGTGTTTCCCAAACCCCGTAGTTTCTCTGTAGCAGATCCATCGCTTGAACCATGTTAGTTATAACGTAAAACGCCCATAATGATGCTCTAAACGTGGTGGAGTAAATTCTTTAGAGAACAACCCCATCATTTCTTTGTGCAAATGATATTGTTTTACACAAACACGCATTTAATATAAATTCCAATATTAGTTTTGGTAAAAACATGCATTCGTTTTCCATATTATTTAAAAATATAAGTAAATGGCACATATAGGGCCTGTGTTTGCTTTACTAATATTATTGAGAAGTTGAACATTACATATTCTATTCTAAAACATAAAATCACTTACAAAAGCTAACAATATTCTAATATCATATATAAATCATATAAATAAATAAATAAATAATGAGGCGATTTATTATAAATATATTTACTTTAATAATAATATTAACAATATTAATGGTGATGATGATGATGATTATTATTATTATTATTATTATTATCATTATTGTTATTATTTAGGATATTGTTAATTAATTAAAAAAAAAATACCATTTGACACATGCAAACCATTGCAGAAAGTTCTAACCAACAGACCCATGTCATATACAGCAGAGAAACGTAATAAATAACCCACTATAAAATAAAAGAATTAACGTATGCTATGTTTTTTATTTTCACAAGCTTTGGAGACGTAACATAGTTTCCGCTTTTAAATATACCTATAGCTTTCGCTATGAGGCTGTGTTCAAAATGATATCAATGTTTTCAAAGTGCACTGCGAAGGGAGCACAATTGTAAAAATGAAGATCGCTAAAACTGAACTGTAAAAATACTTTGAAAGCAAATTACACCTAAGAGAGATTAACTTAATGCTTTTTTATTTTTAATAATTCCAACTTTGAATGTTAGAATGTTCTAAATGAATAGGGCATAGGGGGGATAAGTGGGAATTAGAACACAGCCAAGAACTATGCTTTTAACTACAGCTCCACAGGTGTCGTTTCAAGTGCTCAAGTTTGCGATGCAGTTTGCGAATGTTTGTTGGAGTGATGGATTTGGAAAACAGCAAATCAACGACAGAACTTGCGACCTTAGTTGGCTAACGATGGTTTTGGGAAACGCACCCTAGGTTGTTAGGAGAAGTTGAATATTGTATAAAAGTGAAAACTACTTACAGTTAACTTATTGTTTTTAATGATATCACCTACCAGTAGCATATATAATGTAAAAAGCATGGGACCAATAATTGAGCCTTGCTGTACCCCACAAAGCATCTTTGATAGATACTGTATGATGCCTTTTTGTTTATTATTACAAACTGATCATTTTCTAATTGGTACAGTATTACTTGAATCAAGACAGTCCAATTCCAACACATTTAAAGCCTATCTAGGCTTTGTGGTCTATCTAGGCTATATGGAATTTGCATGTTCTCCCCATGTCTGTGTGGGTTTCTTCACCCGCTTCGAATGTTATCACTCAACTGAATGGGCATTATCAGTGTCACCTGGGCCTACTGGTATAGGTTCAGAAGGCTGTTATCATCCATCCACATGTATATCAGCTATACTAATAGAGAAGACTCAAGATACAGATTAGGGTTGGGCAATTTTGACCAATTTGGCATTGTACGACGTCTAATGTGATGGCATCGTTGTCGTAAGCGGGGGTGGTTGTTGTTAAATGCAATGAATTCATAACAAATTAATTAATTGTAGCCTACCGTTTTCACTACCTGACCCACATGGTCTTTGCTTTACCCATAACCAAACCATAAAAAAATAAAGTTACACACAAATTACCACCTGTCAATCACTTTTTTTCCGCGGGACTCTGGCATGAATAGGCACAGTGATCTGTGTCGTTATAATGTCTTTTTCCCACAATTGGTGGAGGAGACGAGAGTTCGTTTGGAGTTCACTGTAATTTGTATTGTGATTGATGATAACTTCCTTATTTTATTATTATTATGAGGAAATAATAACGAGTAAAGATGCTAGGGCTTGACCATTTTGGTCACATGCGCCTGAAATTTTATCTATGTGACCTAAAAATATATTTGGAAGCATTTGTGCAATTTTTACTGTTTTTACTGCAGAATCCTCACCGCGTGCGCGAATTTAGCAGACATTTATGCAGAATGCATCTTTGCACCTAAAAATGCCAAACGCAGCGCTCAGGAACAGATTAAAACAGTTGTTATGTGAACTTGCTGAAGTAAAAAAAAGCCCGCAATGCTTGCCCCGCCTTTGTGCTCTTCTTATTGGCCCACTGCTCTAGAACTAAACGCGAATGGATTGGTTAATATCAGCTGTCAATCACTCAGTCAATGCCTTCTGCCTTCACATTACAGGGGCTACAACCGCGAAAATGTGAAGCGCTGAAGATGAGAGAATGAAAATAACACTGACAGATTTTGTTTTAGAAACCCTAACGTTACTAATAATGGCACATCTTATTAGTGATCATGTGCTGAATGTTAATCCACCATTTACACTTTTCCAAGAGTGGATAAAGGACTTCCAGTGGCTTCAAGTCCACTAACTATAGCCATTCACTGTAAAGTCTGTGGGACGGGTTTGCAGTTAACAGCGTTTGCCACTGAATCTACACATTTTAAGCGCGGGAGGTACTGTATAATCCTTCATTTAATCCTCATGATGCTGTCAGCCGTGCAAGCGGCAGCTATATGTAAAATTTAACACAGCTCATGAAAAGACTGTTATTGTTATTAAGATGACATGCAAATAATAAGTTATATATCAATATAAATGTGGGGCGGGGTGATAGATTGAAGTGGGGTGAAGTTTGTCAGCCATCGGCGATGGACGATGGCATCGTCTATTGGCCCAACCCTAGTCCAGATCTGTTTTTACATTACTGTGACGGTTGGGTTTAGGGTTGGGGTAGATGTTAATAAAATACAATTCAAGAGTTCACACTTAGCTGATGATTGATTTTAAGCAATTTTGGCATGCTGTCCCGGGAGAGAGCCCTGAGCTCAAAAGGTCCTTGAGCCCCGGGCTCCTTCCCGTTGCAGGGCGAGAGGGGAGCGCTGAGCTCAGGTAGATCTCGAGAACTCCCCTGCCGTGGTAATTGAATATCAGATAGTGCTTCTCTTGAGATGGTACTGAGTATTAAACAGGTCTAAAATTAGTTTTTAGACAATGATTTGGTTGCATGTTTTTGATCTGTGGGAGGAAACCGGAGAACCCGGGGGAAACCCACGTGAGCACGGGGAGAACTGGCAAAACTCCTCACAGAAATGCCTGCAAGTTCGGTAAAGCCTGAACCGTGGACATTCTTGCTGTGAGGCCACAATGCTAAGCACTGGGCCACCGTGTCACCCATCTAGGAAGGAGGAGGAGTAGGGGTGGAAGGAGGGGGGGGGGGGGGTTCTTCAAAACGAAGATGACTGTGGTAAGAAACCCTGGCTCTTTATAGTGAGTCAGGGATTGTCTGATTGGATAATCATGAGTGGTTAACGTGTAACCAGCCGTGTTCAATCATAATCACGTGCTCCTCTCGAAATTAGTTTATGACTAAACTCCACTTCAAGAGTTCACACTTAGCTGATGATTGATTTTAAGCAATTTTGGCATGCTGTCCCGGGAGAGAGCCCTGAGCTCAAAAGGTCCTTGAGCCCCGGGCTCCTTCCCGTTGCAGGGCGAGAGGGGAGCGCTGAGCTCAGGTAGATCTCGAGAACTCCCCAAAATGCTTTTACTCGGGACAGCAGCCGCGTATTTGAAGAACCCCCCAAAAAGCAGTAAGGAAGAGCAATATCCGGCTGCTGGTATAGGATAACCGGCTGCAGGGTATAAAGTGCTACGCAGTAGTACTGGGAGGTGTAGGTTTGGATATGGTGCGGTAGAGCGTCTCTGTTTAGCAGAGATGCGGTGGTAGTCGATGATAGAGAAAAATAATACTTCAGCAGAGCGCTTCGCTGCTTGGTAATGCGTCTGGTGTAGCAGAGGAGCTTTGGTAGCTGATAGGAGAGAATTACGCCTCCGCCAGTACATTCAAGCTGTTTAGCTGTACTGTGGAATGCAATGAATGAGCTTGGCTAAGCGTTATAGCTTTAACCGTAGTGTGTAGGGGATGAAGCTCGGCTGAGCGTCTCTGCTGTTGCAGAGGTGCGATGGATGATGGAAATGAAGCTATGTATGGCTCGGCTGAGCGTCTCTACTATTGTAGAGGTGCGGAAGAAGTCAGTAATAATTGGTAAATTCGTCTCTGTGGAGACGTTTAGACTGCTTGGCAGTTCGGGGGATGATGTCAATGGTGAATGACTGGTTGGAAGTATGTGTGGCTCGATTGAGCGTCACTGCTAAGGCAGTGGTGCGGAGGGAGTGATGCTCGGCTGAGCGTCTCTACTGTTGTAGAGGTGCGAAGGAAGTCAGTAGTAAATGGTGATTCGTCTCTGTATGGATGATTAAACTGCTTGACAGTTCGGGGAATGAATATGAATGGAGGGTGACTAATTGAAAGTATGTGTGGCTCGGCTGAGCGTCACTGCAAATGCAGTGGTGCGAGGGGAATGATGCTCGGCTAAGCGTCACTGCTGAGGCAGTGGTGCGAAGGGAATGATGCTCGGCTGAGCGTCTCTACTGATGTAGAGATGCGTAGGAAATCAGTAGTAAATGTAGATTCGCCTCTGTGGAGGCGGTTAGACTGCATGGCAGTTCGGGAAATGATATCAATAGTGAATGATTAATTGGAGAATGTGTGGCTCGGTTGAGCGTCACTGCTAAAGCAGTGGTGCGAGGGGAATGATGCTTGGCTGAGCGACACTGCTAAGGCAGTGGTGCAAAGGGAATGATGCTCGGCTGAGCGTCTCTACTGATGTAGAGGTGCGTAGGAATGTGTGGCTCGGTTGAGCGTCACTGCTAAGGCAGTGGTGCGAGGGGAATGATGCTCGGCTGAGCGTCACTGCTAAGGCAGTGGTGCGAAGGGAATGATGCTCGGCTGAGCGTCTCTACTGATGTAGAGGTGCGTAGGAATGTGTGGCTCGGTTGAGCGTCACTGCTAAGGCAGTGGTGCGAGGGGAATGATGCTCGGCTGAGCGTCACTGCTAAGGCAGTGGTGCGAAGGGAATGATGCTCGGCTGAGCGTCTCTACTGATGTAGAGGTGCGTAGGAAATCAGTGGTAAATGTAGATTCGCCTCTGTGGAGGCGGTTAGACTGCATGGCAGTTCAGGAATTAATATCAATGGTGAAATGATTAAATGAAGTGTGTGTGGCTCGGCTGAGCGTCACTGCTGGGGCAGTGGTGCGAAGGGAATGATGCTCGGCTGAGCGTCTCTACTGATGTAGAGGTGCATAGGAAGTCAGTGATGAATATGGATTTCGCCTCTGTGGGGACGATTTAAACCGCTTGGCGGTTCGGGGAATAATGTCGATGGTGAGTGACTATGTGTGGCTCGGCTGAGCGTCACTGCTAAGGCAGTGGTGCGAAGGAATTGATGCTCGGCTGAGCGTCTCTACTGATGTAGAGGTGCATAGGAAGTCAGTGATGAATATGGATTTCGCCTCTTGTGGAGACGATTTAGACCGCTTGGCGGTTCAGGGAATAATATCAATGGTGAGTGACTATGTGTGGCTCGGCTGAGCGTCACTGCTAAGGCAGTGGTGCGTAGGGAATGATGCTCGGCTGAGCGTCTCTACTGGTGTAGAGGTGCATAGGAAGTCAGTAATGAATGGAGATTCGCCTCAGTGGAGGTGATTAAACAGCTTGGCAGTTCAGGGAATATTATCAATGGTGAGTGACTATGTGTGGCTCGGCTGAGCGTCACTGCTAAGGCAGTGGTGCGAACGGAATGATGCTCGGCTGAGCGTCTCTACTGATGTAGAGGTGCATGGGAAGTCAGTAATGAATGTTGATTCGCCTCTGGAAGACGATTTGACCGCTTGGCAGTTCAGGGAATAATATTGATGGTGAGTGACTGTGTGTGGCTCGGCTGAGCGTCACTGCTAGGGCAGTGGTGCGAAGGAAATGATGCTCGGCTGAGCGTCTCTACTGATGTAGAGGTGCATATGAAGTCAGTAGTGAATGTTGAATCGCCTCTGTGACGACGATTTAGACTGCTTGGCAGTTCAGGAAATGATGTCAATGGTGAGTGACTATGTGTGGCTCGGCTGAGCGTCACTGCTAATGCAGTGGTGCGAAGGGAATGATGCTCGGCTGAGCGTCTCTATTGATGTAGAGGTGTGTAGGAAGTCAGATAAATGTATATTCGCCTCTGTGGAGGCGATTAGACTGCTTGGCAGTTCAGGGAACAATATCGATGATGATTGACTATGTGTGGCTCGGCTGAGCGTCGCTGCTAAGGCAGTGGTGCGAAGGGAATGATGCTCGGTTGAGCGTCTCTACAGATGTAGAGGTGTAAAGGAAGTCAGTAGTAGATATAGATTCGCCTTTGTGAAGACGATTAGACTGCTTGGCAGTTCGGGGAATAATATCAATGATGAGTGACTATGTGTGGCTCGGTTGAGCGTCACTGCTAAGGCAGTGGTGCGAAGGGAATGATGCTCGGCTGAGCGTCTCTACTGCTGTAGAGGTGCATAGGAAGTCAGTAGTAAATGTAGATTCGCCTTTGTGAAGACGATTAGACTGCTTGGCAGTTCGGGGAATAATATCAATGATGAGTGACTATGTGTGGCTCGGCTGAGCGTCACTGCTAAGGCAGTGGTGCGAAGGGAATGATGCTCGGCAGAGCGTCTCTACGATGTAGAGGTGCAAAGAGAAGTCCGTAGTGGATGGATAGATTCGCCTCTGTGGAGACGATTAGACTGCTTGGCAGTTCAGGGGATGGTTTCAAATTGTGTAATGACTATTAAAGTATGAGTGAGCTTGGCTGGCGTCACTGTTTACTAGGTGTTGGTTAAGCGTTCTCCTGTTACAGAGATGTGGTGGAGGTCAATAAGCTGAGCGTCTCTGCTTGCTGCAGAGTTGGGTTGAGAGTCTGTGGTAATATGTAAATGGACTAAGCTCCCGCTAGCCTTTACGGCCGAATATTGCGGGGGTTGGATTGAACGAGTGTGTGTGTGCGTAGCATAAATATGGAAAGGTGAAGAAAATAGAAAGAAAAGGGGGTGAAAACTCTTAAGGAAAGGCAGAATTTCAAAAATAAAATATATAGATACATGTTGTTTGTATTATCAGTGCTGATGGCTACTCAGTGTCAGCTGGGCTTCTCTGAGGTGGTGGTGGCTGAGGCGGATGTATGAATTGAAAGCGTTGGAGGTCCAACGACCTAAGGTTTGGATCTGTTGTTGGGATAAACCATTAAGTGCTGCTGTAGTGGCTGCTCCTATTCTGAATGAGTGTGTAGAGAATGATTCTGGGGGAAAACCTGAAATGCGGAGAACTTCTTTAAGGTGGTTTTGAAACCAGAAACGAGTTACTGGACGGTTAGCGTCGTCAGTAAAAAGTGAGGCGAGGGGGTTTTTCTCTTGGGATCTTCTGTATTGCAAAAAGGCTTGGAGGGTTTGGAATGGATGTGTGGGTGAGGGGATGTCAAATATGAGAATGGAATGGCCTTTGCGTATCTGATCTGTTTTACTTTGCTTAATAAAGAAAGCTAGGGTTTCTTTATCCAGCAAGGTTAGGTCAGATATGGTGGGGTGGATTGTGGGGTTGAAATGAGATGTGATGGTGAATTCAGAGCTTCTTAAAAAACCAAAAAATGCTAAAGTGAACATGGCATCGAGTGTGCGGGCTGTGTGGATAGACATGTATCCTTTGCGTAGGGTGTGAATGCATTTGTTGAGAATGTGGAGTGTAATGGGTTTCCTGGTGTCTGGGGGGGAAGGGTGGTTCTTTTGAATGCTTCTAATGATGAGGGATGTTTGCGAATTAGAGATGGCGTCTGAAGGGGACCCATGTATCAGTTTGTGAAAAAAAAAAAAAAAAAAATTGGATGCCGCTCAGGTAGCTTCTAATTGAGCTGGCTTGTATGTTTTTTGAAGTATGTAGATGTGTAATGAAAGAGGTGATGGAGAGGAGGGAGAAATCTGGGAAAGGTATATCAAACAGAAATGAAAATGTTTGAAGGTGTTCCATGCTGTGAGGTATGCTTGTAAGGTCCTCGGAGCCACTGCTTGGATGATGAGAGCCAATGAGGTTTCCCGGAGGTGGTATAGAGGGTGGTTTATGGCAATATCATCTCTGAAAAGTGAGGAACAGGCGTTGGTTGGGGGTCCGCCTCTGGCACCAATAGCCGAAACTTCTGGAAAGCAAAGCGAGACAGAGAGTCAGCAATTTGATTTTTGCAGCCTGGTACATGTTCAGCAGAAATTAGAAATTGTTTAGTGGCCGCGATCCATACGAGACGTCTTAACAATGGCATTAAAGCCTGCGAGTGTGAGCGCCCTTTATTAATGCATTGTACTGTAGCCTCGTTATCGCAGTGGATAAGAATACTGGATGCGGACCGCTCTTCACCCCACAGAATGGCTGCTGCTACGACGGGATATAATTCGAAAAGTGCTGAGGATTGTTCGTTTGGTGGAATTTCTAACATTTGGGGGGGCCATGGTGCCGCGAACCAACGACCTTGGTAGTATCCCCCGAAACCGACTGAAGGGGCGGCGTCGGTGAATAATTTAATATCTACCGGCGATGCTAAGAGATCGCTGTAGAAAAAGGAACAGCCGTTCCATTGCTTAAGGAACGAAATACATAAGCTGATTTCTTCGCGACTGGGATTAGAGAGAGAGATTATATCTTCTAACCCGGAGGCTGTGGTGGTGAGTTGGAGCAGGTGCGAGATGAACGGACGGCCCTGGGGAATAATGCGCATGGCGAAATTTAAATGGCCGAGAATAGAAAGTAGTTTGCATTTTGTACATGAATTATTTTCTAGAAAATTTGACAAAGGTAAGTAATGTGGTTGATTTTCTCTTTAGGAAGAGATGCTTGGAAATTCTTTGAGTCTAGATTGATGCCTAGAAATTCGATGGATGTGCTGGGACCAGAGGTTTTTTCCTCTGCTAGAGGGATTCCTAAGTCAGCGAAAACTTTTGGGTGATCGCTAAATGTTTGTTCGGAGGTGACGACGGAGGAGAGACTATGAGGAAGTCGTCTAGCAGATGTATAAGGTAAGGAATCCCGTAATGGTTTGATAGTATCCAACATGTTGCTTCTGAGAGCATGTCGAAAATTTTTGGGGCTACTTTTGCAGCCGAAAGTTAAACGGACTGCGAAGTAGAATTTGGAGCGCCAGCGAATGCCGAAAGGTGCCAGAAATCTGGGTGGATTGGCATGACTTTGAAAGCGGATGTAATGTCAACTTTAGCTAGCCAGGCGTTGCGGCCGGAAGTTTTGATAAGGGAAATAGCTTGGTCTATATCATGGTAGTTTAGCGAATATTCGTCTATTGGAATAGTGCTATTTATGCTGGGAAAGAAGGAGTTATGAGGCGCAGACAGGTCGATTATGAGGCGTTCCACCTGGGTGGAATCCGTGAGTTAGACCTGAAATGAGAAAATCAGAGAAGTTAGAATCAGGGTGATTATTTAGCTCAGGTAATTGGTTGGATGAGGATCCGCTTTAAGCTGTTTGTCAAGATGTCTGGAATGAGAGAAACAAGAGAAAATGAGACATGACATTTACAACATGGTACATGTATGGCAGAACATAATGAATAGTTTAAGCTGATATCATTTATGGCTTAGTAGTTACTAAGTAACTACTAAGCCAGTATTAAGGACTGTTAAGAGATGGACCAACGACTCAGAGCAGGTCTTACAAGCCTGTTTTGAATGCATGGACTGGAGTGTTTTTGAAGCTGCAGCCACCGACCTAGATGAGCTCACAGAGACTGTAACATCATACATCAGTTTCTGTGAGGAGTTATGTATCCCTACCAGGACCTACTTATCATTTAACAACGATAAAACATGGTTTACACCAAAACTTAGACAGCTTCGTCATGCAAAAGAAGATGCCTACAGGAGTGGGGACAGGATCTTGTACAATCAGGCCAGGAACACACTGACAAAGGAGATTGGGGTGGCGAAGAAGAGCTATGCCAAAAAGCTGCAAAACCAGTTTTCTGCCAACGACCCTGCATCAGTGTGGAAAGGCCTGAAAGACCTCACTAATTATAAAACACCATCTCCCAGTATCGACAGCAACAAACATCTTGCAAACGAGCTGAATACATTCTACTGCAGATTTGACACCTCTGACCAGACACCTCACACCCGCCCGGACCATCTCCCTAAACACCCATCAACACCTCCAGCCATCTCCCTCTTCCCCCCTGCACTTCAGATTAGTGAGGATAATGGGCGTCAGATCCTCAGTAAACACCCATCAACACCTCCAGCCATCTCTCTCTCCCCCCCTGCACTTCAGATCAGTGAGGATAATGGGCGTCAGATCTTCAGAAAACAGAAGAGACGTAAAGCACCAGGTCCAGACGGTGTTTCCCCAGCCTGTCTGAGAATCTGCGCCGACCCGATGGCTCCTATTTTCACACAGATCTTCAACAGATCACTGGAACAGCGCAAAGTTCCATCCTGCTTCAAATGCTCCACCATCATCCCAATACCAAAGAAACCAAAGGTCACAGGACTCAATGACTACAGACCTGTTGCCCTAACATCTGTGGCCATGAAGTCATTCGAAAGACTGGTGCTAGCTTATCTGAAGGACATCACTGGACCTTTGCTGGACCCCCTGCAGTTTGCCTATAGAGCAAACCGGTCTGTGGATGATGCAGTCAACATGGGACTGCATTATACCCTACAACATCTGGACAAACCAGGGAACTACGCAAGGATACTGTTTGTGGACTTCAGTTCTGCCTTTAACACCATTGTCCCATCACTGCTCGAGAACAAACTGACCCAGCTGTCTGTCCCTAGCTCTGTCTGTCAATGGATCACCAGCTTTCTAACAGATAGACAACAGCTAGTCAGAATGGGCAAAATCACATCCGACAGCCGCACCATCAGCACTGGTGCCCCCCAGGGATGTGTTCTATCCCCACTGCTCTTCTCCCTGTACACCAACGACTGCACTGCAAAAGACCCCTCCATTAAGCTCTTGAAGTTTGCGGATGACACTACTGTTATCGGCCTCATCTGGAACGGCGATGAGTCTGCATACAGACAGGAGGTGGAGCGACTGGCTTTATGGTGCAGATACAACAACCTGGAGCTGAACACGCTCAAAACAGTGGAGATGATAGTGGACTTTAGGAGAAACCCCCCTGCACTCCCCCCACTCACCATCATGAACAGCACTGTGGCTGCAGTAGAGTCATTCAGGTTCCTGGGCACCACCATCTCTCAGGATCTGAAGTGGGACATTCATATAGACTCTATTGTGAAGAAAGCCCAGCAGAGACTGTACTTCCTTCGTCAGCTGAGGAAGTTCAACCTGCCACAGGAGCTGCTCGTACAGTTCTACTCAGCTGTCATCCAATCCATCCTCTGCACTTCAATCACCGTCTGGTTCAGCTCAGCTGCCAAAACTGACCTCCGTAGACTACAGCAAATAGTCCGGACTGCTGAACGAATCACTGGCACTGCCCTTCCTACACTTCAAGAACTGTACTCTTCCAGAGTGAGTAAAAGGGCTCGCAAAATCACTCTGGACGAATCACACCCAGCACACTATCTGTTCGAACTGTTGCTATCTGGGCGGCGCTACAGAGCACCAAACACAAAAACAGCCAGACACAGGAAAAGTTTCTTTCCTCAAGCCATCTACCTCATGAACAGTTAAATATTCTCCTACTGTGCAATTAATGTGCAATACTTTCTCATACGCACTTGTACACAGCACCCTATAACAATATACAATGCAATACTTTCTCACACGCATTTGTACACAGCACCTTATAACCTGTATATTTATAACAAATGTGTACATACAATTCAACATCCAGATCTTTTTGACTAACTGCATCTCTGTTTAATGTTTATTGCCTTTTTGTTTTTGTCACACTTAATTTTGTGTTGTCACTTGTCACTTTATGTACACTGGAAGCTTCTGTTGCCAAAACAAATTCCTTGTGTGTGTGAAGCACACTTGGCAATAAAACTGATTCTGATTCTTTATATATAGCAAAGTGCTATAAAGGACAGTGCTAATAGTTTCAGATGCAGTGTGTCACAGAAGGCAGGAACCAGAGATGTAAGTATAACAATAGTTTACTTGAATGTAGATGCATTGCAGGATGCAATCGTTTCTTCTCATGTAATGTAGCATAGTTCACGACAACTGATATCGTGTCTGTGACGCCTTACGACACCAATCGCAGAAAGTCTAGCATGTTCATTTTTTATCTAATCTGAGTTTGCATGTTCTCCCTGTGTTCGCGTGGGTTTCCTCCGGGTGCTTCGGTTTCCCCCACAGTCCAAAGACATGCGGTTACTGGTGTATTGGGTATGCTAAATTGTCCATAGTGTATGAGTGTGTATGGATGTTTCCCAGTTAGTCTTAGGGTTAGGGTTCCGCTGTGGCGACCCCAGATTAATAAAGGGACTAAGCCGAAAAGAAAATGAATAGACGAATGAATGAATGAATGAATGAATGAATGAATGAATGAATTGGAATACAATGGATAAGTTGGCGATTCGTTCCACTGTGGCAACCCCAGATTAATAAAAGGGATTAAGCCTAAAAGAAAATTGATGACTAAAAAGGAAATGAAGAGTTTGGTTGCAAAACGCGATAAACGCCATTTTTTGACATTTGGATTTTATTATTGGGAATCACTGTTCAGATGTACCTTAATCTATGTGTGAATTGCTGCCATTAATAACATTTAAGAATGTACATTTTAGGCCTACTTTAAGATGTATTTTTTCACAAAACGCGATATCCGCCGTTTCTTTACAAAGAGCGATATAACGAAAGTGCCGCCCTCAAACTGAAAGCGAAAACGAGAGACGGGTGTGATTTCGCGTACTACAGCGAGGACCGGGCCGGTGGGAAGATTGTCGCAGACGCCACCTATTCTGCCGCTCTAGGCGGCCGCCTGGGTCACCTCTATGGATGCGCCAGCCCTGGTTATAGAAAGTTCAGAATGCTGCGCGAGCTCAGCATCCCATGGGAAAAGAGTCACCGCCGGTGAAGTGCTCAGAGTTTGCTCACTGATTTAACGATAATACAAAAAATCAAAGTATCAAAACAAAAAACATATATTTTTAAAAAGAGGATTCAATAGGCTAACTAAAAAACGTTTACCATTTAATTGTTTATACTGCGAGCTGTCAGTCACGTAGGCTACATCACTGATCAGCTGCTGTCTGTCAGTCAGGGAATCAAAGCTTCAGAGTCAAGCTAACATCATGGATTTCGATGTAGTTTTCTTAAAAGCAGGGTTTGACAATAAGGATGGCAAATGCGATCTTAGAATAGAGAAGCAGCACGACTGACAAAAACTATGTTCGCGCGAGCAGGTGAATACGAATGAGAGGATGATCATTCGCACCAAAAGCTGATGCGCTCGACTGTTTAAAACACATGCGCGCTCCCATTTCCTTGCATGAAGCTGTGCCTGGAAATGGAACTGATGTTACTTATGTTACTTCGGTTGTTACTTATGTTACTTACTTATTTAACAAAACATTGATTCACTAGCTTTTCCTAATTACAGTAGTAGAATATAGTCTAAAAAAAGTTATGTGGACATAAAATTGAATAAAAAATATCCTGGATTTGAAGAATATTGTGTTCCTGGCCTTCACTGAGCTCAAGTAATAGTTTAATGTACAAAAATTGTGAATGAACTTGACTGTTGATGTCTTAAACAATAATGTCAAATAACCAACATTTCTTAAAATGGATAATTCTTGTTTTGCAACGAAACTCTTCAAATATACATTTGATCCTATCAAAGTCATAACAAATGTCCTTAATGTAGCCTAGTTGTCACCAAACATGAGTGTTTATTCAGATTGACATAAGATTTAAAAAAAAAAACATTGAAATTAAAATAAGAAATACTGTTATAGCAACACGTGATTGCTTTGGGAAATCATGCTCGTAGACGTCACGGGGATGACTGATCGTGAAGGAACGTGAAGTCTGGCACATTTGTTACCCATGACAAAATCACATAATCTGAGATAGTGACTTTCGTAACCGACAATAAAAATTGTGTGATCTGACCGGGGCTTAAGGCTGTCTGGAGTGCTAAAGAAAAATTGAAAAGAGGCAAGTACCCAAAAGTCCACACTTCAAGAATAATCAGAAATGGCATCACTCTCTTGTGCAATTCATACATTATCAATATCATTTTTATAATATTAAATTAATCATTCATTCATTCATTCATTTTATTTTCGGCTTAGTCCCTTTATTAATCTTGGGTCGCCACAGTGGAATGAACTGCTAACTTATCCAGCATATGTTTTTACGCATCGGATGCCCTTCCAGCCACAACCCATCACTGAAAAATATACTGCCAAATATTACATTATATTATAGATAATATTAGTTCTAAGGTATGAATACGCTGATGAGCAGGTCCTGAGATGTGCAATTTAATTTAAAAAAAAGGCCAGTTTGTCTAAGAAGGCCAAGGATAGTAAATCACCAACAATTAAAACTTTATCTGTAGCCAAAACTATTTGACTCATTAAAATACTGCAGATGTATTTATGCATCTGTAATAACAGATGTGAAAAACAACAGATGTCATAAATATTCAGCAATATGCTACAAATTCATTTTTGTTTGCTATTTACAGTATCGTTTGCCATATCTGTTTTTTGCTCTAGCATAATAAAAATTATCTGAGAGAATTGTCTCCATCTGCCGCATGAATAAACGTATATGTAAATAAAACATTCTCTCACTTGGAACATCTGTACAGCATTTTCGCTGTTTAAATTTCTTTCTTGTAAATAGATAAAGAGGTCATGTTTCAGATTTAGGCAGAAACCTTAGAAGAAACCTTGTTTGTTTCTGTGTTTCTTTACTGACATAGTTAAACCATGGGCCTTGATTTTTACCCTAGAGTGACATACCAACCAGACCTCGACAAATCCAAACAACAATAACTTTCAAAGCCCCATAAGCTTTTCGTCTGGCCCACAAAACAAAGTAAACACGGTCTGTTCTTGGTTTGTCATAGTAAAACATTGCAGAATGTTCTGACCATTGTGACTGGTGACTTTACATATAGTATGAACATTTTTAAACACATCTCTTACAGTATGCTCACCAAATCTACATCAGATAGAAAGTATAGTATAGTCAGTGTTCATTTTGACAGCAAATTTTGACTTAGTTTTAGTCTTAGTGTTTTGACTAAAATTCCATTTTAGTTTAAGCCTAGTTTTATTCGACTAAATCTACTCTAGACTCTTATTAAAATATGGAATATAGCTTCTCCACAGAAGACCAAAAATTACATAAGCATTGTTTATTTATATCATAAGTAATATTAATAAAATAATAATAAAAACAATAAAATAATGTGTCAGCAATCAGTCCACGTGTAAGAACAGTAGCCTACTAAAAATGCAGGATTGTGCAATTATTTAGCAAACCCTTTATTTTTATTAAATGTGGTAAACTACTAGTCTTTTTAACCAGTCTGTTGAACAGTTTCAAGCCATTAAACCTTTGAAAGGGCTTCAAATATGGTCCCACTTTATATTGTGTCGCTTATACCTGTGAACTTACATGGTAACCAGATGTGTAAGTAGTATGTAACTACAGTGTATGTACACACATAGTATTTACTTGTGTAATACTGATGTAACTACACACATGTAACAACCCACTAAATAGTATGTGTAAGTTCAAATGATTAACAGGACATACAACATACAATCTTTGGTAAACTACCCCTTTAATGTGAATTACTGATGTGATTCTACAATTTACCCTAAAACAACATATAAACATACAGCATTCGTATAGTTCAATCTACACCTAGGCTGCGTCCGAAACCGCCTACTACTCAGTAGGTACTGCATTAGAATTTAAACGTACTACTCGGCCGTTAGAAAAGTACGTTCTATACAGTATGAATGTGAGCGGTATGAATGGAATTCGGACGTACTACATCCGCCATTTTGTCATGGTCACGTGACCTACCTGCGTCAGTTGCGTCGCTTCACGTCCATTCGTGAATTCTCTCGCGGGGCATCATGGGATAGCGCAGCGTCCATGGGATGCGCACTTCAGAATCTCGCCGGAAGTAGTAAGTCATCCGGGTACTTTTCGCAAACTGATTTTTGAATTCTATGAATTCGGACATACTACTCGGCTCGCATACTGATTTTCGAATTCTATGAATTCGGACATACTACTCGGCTCGCATACTGATTTTAGCGTACTGTATAGTATGGAAGTATGCGATTTCGGATGCAGCCCTATACTTTTTTTGGCAGAAGTTTGCTGTTAAACAGTTGCACAAAGGCTTAGGTTTTATATATTACACAGTAATTTGTGACCATTTTACACTCTATATTGAGTGGACAGTTCCTGAGAATTTACCCTGTAGTTACACTGGTGTCACAAGCTGAAACCTTCTAATGCAGCGTTAGTTCTGCCATTCTTATTCTAATACAGTGTTCAGAAGTACATGGTATGCAAACAGGTGTGGAAGTGGGAAAACACCTGCAAGTACATATTGTTGTTACACAATGCACTTATGTAATTCTTGTTACAGATGTGTACTTTCTTAGTGTTGTTTGCTAATGTCCTGTTATACATTTGAACTTACACATACTATTCAGTGGGTTGTTACATGTCAGTATTACACAAGTAAATACTATGTACCAGTGTGTACATACACTGTAGTTAAATACTGCTTACAAATCTAGTTACCATGTATGTTGACAGGTATAAGCGAAACAATATAAAGTGGGACCTACAATATTATGTTCACTTTGCAATGTCAGTCTATAACAAGCTTTACTGTTGTAGTTGGTGTTACAGTACATTTTGCTCAGCTATAGCACGGATTAAATAGGTAATCACATATGGCAAATGATAATGTGTTATTTTGTTTTGTTTTGTAGTAGAAGTAAACTGTACTACACTGTAAATGGCTGTTGTCATGATGCTCACGACAGACAGTGAGCGAACCAAGTGCGATCGGGGTTAGCTAAACTGTAGCCGCATCTAAAAAGAAACACTCAAGGAAACAACTCCTCACGAAAATGAATGCCATGATCATATGAATTTAAGACTTACCAATGTAATAATGTACAATCTAACGGAGTCAATTCTCTAAAGCTCAGCGAAAGTTTATACTGTTTCAGTTAAGCATAAAAAGTTTACCTTTGCGTGAATTTCTTAACGATTCCCTGGCATGCTGATGTCGCTTTAGATTTGTTGTTTTTTATCATCTATTTCCTCCCTATACAGTTTACGGTCTTTTTGTCTTGACATCAAATTTGAATTTTCTTTTTCTCTCAGCTGTTGCCATTTCATTATAGTCTAATCAGTCAGACGCCCCTATGGATGATGATGTAATTGCATTCCGCATCTACTGTGGACCAGTTAGATCTCATGTGTGTGTGCTTCACGCATCACACACCAAGATTAATTCAGATTGGATATTATCCCTCAATCACATTTTGTTTTGTTTTTATTAGTCAACGAAAATGTCAGTATATTTTTATTATAGTTCTCGTCATCACTTAACTTTTATTTCGTTTTCATCGGTAGAAACTTGTTTGTCACGAAAATTATAACTAAAAATTTTCGTCAACGAAATTAACACTGATAGTAGTATAGTATAGTAAATAAACAGGGGTGCGTTTCCCAAAACCATCGTTAGCCAACTAAGGTCGCAAGTTCCGTCGTTACAAACATAGTTCTTTGATTTGCTGTTTCCCAAATCCATCACTCCAACGAACATTCGCAAACTGCGTCGCAAACTTGAGCACTTGAAACGACACCTCTGGAGCTGTAGTTAGTAGCATAGTTCCTGGCTGTGTTCTATTCCCACTTATCCCCCCTATGCCCTACTCATTTAGAACATTCTAACATTCAAATTTGGAATTATTAAAAATAAAAAAGCATTAAGTTAATCTCTCTTAGTTGTAATTTGCTTTCAAAGTATTTTTACAGTTCAGTTTTAGCGATCTTCATGTTTACAATTGTGCTCCCTTTGCAGAGCACTTTGAAAACATTGATATCATTTTGAACACAGCCTCATGGCGAAAGCTATAGGTATATTTAAAAGCAGAAATTATGTTATGTCTCCAAAGCTTGTGAAAATAAAAAACATAGCATACGTTAATTCTTTTATTTTATAGTGGGTTATTTATTAAGTATCTCTGCTGTATATGACATGGGTCTGTTGGTTAGAACTTTCTGCTGTGGTTTGCATGTGTTAAATTGTATTTTTTTTTTAAATAAATAAACAATATCATAAATAATAATAATAATAATAATAATAATAATAATAATAATCATCATCATCATCATTAATATTATTAATATTATTATTAAAGTAAATATATTTATAATAAATAGCCTCATTATTTATTTATTTATATGATTTATATATGATATTAGAATATTGTTAGCTTTTGTAAATGATTTTATGTTTTAGAATAGAATATGTAATGTTCAACTTCTCAATAATATTAGTAAAGCAAACATTGGCCCTATATGTGCCATTTACATATATTTTAATTAATAGGCCTATGGAAAACGAGTGCATGTTTTTACCAAAACTAATATTGGATTTTATTTTGAATGCGTGTTTGTGTCAAACAATATAATTTGCACAAAAAAAAATGATAGAGTTGTTCTCTAAAGAAGTTACTCCACCCCGTTTAGAGCATCATTATGGGCATTTTACATTATAACTAACGTGGTTCAAGCGATGGATCTGCGACAGAGAAACTAGGGGTTTTGGGAAACACTCATCGCTACATTGTTCTTTTGCCAAACGATGCATCGCACTATGATAGTTCAGCCGCGAGTTACGTCGTTGTTTGGGAAACGCACCCCAGAACAGCATTTAAAAGAAAAATTTATGCTTTTTTAATGTAAAATTTCTGTCACTTTTGACAAAAAATAAAAATGAAATAATACAGAAGAGTGTTATAATACATGAGTGTTTTGGTAAATGAGTCGATGAATCTACATATACTGTATATATACTGTACATATATATAAACTCCTTGCTTTTCATATATTACAAAAGCTATTTTTAATTTAGTTTTTATGTTTTACTCAAACACCTAACAATAAATTAAAATGCTGAAAAACTGTAAGTAGTGATCATTTTCTCATTGACCGTGTGTGTATGCATGTGTACTTTACCTGACAAAAGTCTTGTCATCGATCCCAGGTGTGAGCAAAAATAATAACTTGACTGCTATTTGATCATTTGGAAAAGTGGCAGAAGATAGATTTTTCTGACTTATCTGTTGAACTGCGTCCCAATCATCACAAATACTGCAGAAGATCTATTGGAACCCACATGGACCCAACATTCTCACAGAAATCAGTCAAGTTTGGTCAAGGAAAAATCATGGTTTGGGGTTACACTCAGTATGGGGCGTGCGAGAGATCTGCAGAGTGGATGGCAACATCAACAGCCTGAGGTATCATGACATTTGTGCTGCCCGTTACATTACAAACCACAGGAGAGGGAAATTCTTCAGCAGGACAGTGCTCCCTCTCATACTTCAGCCTCCATATCAAAGTTCTTGCAAGCAAAGGTCAAGGTGCTCCAGGATTGGCCAGTCAATTCACCAGAAATGAACATTATTGAGCATGTCTGAGGTAAGATGAAGGAGGAGGCATTGAATATGAATTCAAATAGTCTTGATGAACTCTGGGAGTCCTGCAAGAATGCTTTCTTTGCCATTCCAGATGACTTTATTAATAAGTTATTTGAGTCATTGCAGAGATGTATGGATGCAGTCCTCCAAGCTCATGAGTCATACACAATATTAATTCTTTTCCTATAATGACTTTACTTTGTATACTGTACATTATTATTGTAAAATGACAAGACTTTTGTCTAAGAAAATAATTAATTAATTTAATTAATTAATTAAAAATCAAGGCATGGTCATATTTTATTTTGGTAAAATAAGCATAATCTAGAGGCCTTTGCCTTTCATATTAACCACTTCTGATGCCAAATTATCAACTAGAAGTCAAGTTATTATTTGTTGTTCCTAAAACCTGGATAGGCAACAAGACTTTTTTTCAGATAGTATATGTGTGCACTTCTATTGTCCTCGTTGGTAAGTCACAATGGATAAAAGTGTCTGGTTAAATGTAAGTGTACTCAACTATGTGTATATCAACCTTTTCCACAAGCTAGGAATAATGGACAACAGGTCACTGAATTATTAAAAGAAAAATGCACAATTAATGCGGTGATGTGGCCATGACACAAATTGGAGTGGCTGTTACACCTCATTATTTTTGAAATAACTCAATGTACTGGAGTCAAATTTTCTGCTTATTCTAAAGTTAAAGTTTTTTCAGAGGACAGTTTTTTTTTCCCAAATGTGATTTGGCGTGAAGGACTAATTTCTCATACCAGACCTCCTTTAGTAATTCCAAGCATTATCATTCATTCATTTTCTTGTCGGCTTTGTCCCTTGTGGTGGTCGCCATAGCGGAATGAACCGCCAACTTATCCAGCACGATTTTACGCAGCGGATGCCCTTCCAGCCGCAACCCATCTCTGGGAACTTCCACACACACATTCACACTCATACACTATGGACAATTTAGCTTACCCAATTCACCTGTACTGCATGTCTTTGGACTGTGGGGGAAACCGGAGCACCCGGAGGAAACCCACGCAAACGCAGGGAGAACATGCAAACTCTACACAGAAACGCCAACTGACCCAGCCCAGCCGAGGTTCGAACCTGCGACCCAGCGACGTTCTTGCTGTGAGGCAACAGCAATTCCAAGCATTATTTTAGAGCTAATAACAGATATTTGAGCCATTGATATGCAGACTAATGTAGTTATAAAAACAGAAAGAGAGATTTACAAATATTACTAATTAGACACAAAACATTGGTCTGAGCTGTAATAGTTTATTAATTCTTTAATTAAATGCAAAGCTGACAGAAACAAAAATGGCAAAAAGAAGCATACACTAACCTACATATTATTTAGTCACTAGTGCCAAACAGTCAAAAACAGCGGTGTAACAGACAAGCATGATTGACAAGCAAGATGTCAACCCAGGGTCATTCTGATTACGTACCCCTATATACATTTCTGGAGAGAGCAAAATACTTCCCAGGAGCTACATTTTTTTTAGTCAGAATCAGCCAGAGGCCGCTGTGTACGCTTTTTGAGATCTCAAATTTCTCTCGCAAGTGCCATTTGCGCCTGCTCTTCTCACATAAATCCACCAGAGGCCGCTGTCAACTGACTGAATGACTGACTGACCAACCGACCGATAACCCCGCCCACCCCCTTCTATAAACCCAACCACATTGTTTTAAAAAGCAATCCAGAAAAAGAAAAGCCCCCTGATTTTTACCATATTTTCAAATTTTACCACATTCTCCCCGTTATTTACTTGTTTATTTAATTTTTTGGCTTCTGTTTTTGTCTTACCTGCTTTTTGGAACCGTTCTTCACCAGACTTGAACCACATCGTCGCGGTAAATTCCCCTCTGCATCTCAAGTCTGCCGATGTACATGTCGAGCTACCAGACAAACTGCAGCGGAAAAGCCGTCCACATGCAGGTAAGCGGTCAGCTGGTTAGCGAGAAAAGGAATGGTGTCATACCGCTCCGTAGAATTCATTTGATAGATGCAGCCATACGTAGCTCTGGCTACATAATTTGCGATCTCCAGAAATGTATATAAGGCTACGCTTTCAGAAATGTTGAAAGATGTAAACGTATCACTGAAAGTCAAGATTATTCTATAGAAGAGCCTGTGTTAGTTTCAGTGGTTGTTATCTGGAAATAACATACCTTGGAATGTCTTGACGGACCAATTAGAATCAAGTATTCCAGCCGTATAATAATGTATATTAATGTTAATGTAGATTTCTATTGAGTGAAAGGACACCAGTAAACCTTATAAAACTCATCTGTTTATGCAGAGGTTGGTATTTTTGTATGCAGTAAAACTTCAACATACAACTCTAAATACATTTCTGTCTGTCTTGTTTGTCAAGTATAGCTATAATTTAGCCAAAGATAACTCACTGGAGCACTTCCAGTTACAATAAACCTCTCCACCACGTCAGTTGAAATGATTTAACAAGGCATCTAAACTTGTTGAATGTTTTTGACAAATGATGAATGATCATTTTGCATGTTTATTTCTGAGTAAAGTGTAGACTTTCATTCTAGGGGCAATTTCTGGTGTTCTAAAAAAGCATATAAACCCTTTCTGTAGACTTTTTGCAATTATTTGCCACATACCTATATGTACAGTAGATATCAGAGAACAATTTAACTCATTAATCAATTAAATCAATTACTCATATGGCACCCTTACAGATGAATAATGATGTTTGAAAGAAACTTCCTCTGTAACTGAATTTAAGAGAGCAATATGTCTTGTCAAGTTCATGTCATGGCTGTCTATTGTCCTCTATTCATTAGTAGCATTTTCAATACACTGGCCTCAACCTCAGATGTCCTTCAAATGAATAGAGTTATGAAATCATTACATCTGCTAATCTAGAGGCCCATTCATTTTGCAGTTAAATGACTCATATTTATCTATATTCAGTTGATATCTTTTTGAGAATGTCTGTGTATACTGGTTTTGCTGGTTTACAAGGACAGACATTTTATAATTGCATGGGTATGTCCTAGTTGTACTCTACCATATAATATGGAATCATGGGATCTTTTCACTTTCAGAATTGACCATAGGTTGAGGGTTGGGTTTAGGGTTAAGGTCATATAATAAGTACATTATGCCTATACAGATTCCTTGTAAACTACAATACCAGTGTGTGTGTGTGTGTGTGTGTGTGTGTGTGTGTGTGTGTGTGTGTGTGTGTGTGTGTGTTTGTTTATGTGATTTAGGAGGACATTTCACATGAATACACGCAACATTGTGAGGACTTTTTCAATTATGAGGACAGGGTCGGTGTCCTCATAATTCTAGCAATGTAGAAGTGCTTCTATAGCCAGGGGGAGTTCAAATCCAAAAAATCTCCACATGACTTTATAGTTCACATAAACCTGATTTTGTGTATGACTTGTGTATTCGACATGCGCCCCTGTAGGCCGGACTGGGTACTGCACCCCCTCATTAATTATGTATGCGTGTGTATGAAATTGCGGCATGTGATTGGCTGACCACCAAACGTCCTCATAATTACTGTATCTGTCAAACAACTGTGTAAACAACAACGATAAAAAATCGTTTTAAATAGATATAAAATATGAATTATGTTCTAATTAAACAATATATATAACCCACTACCTTTATAAGATAAAAAAAAAAAACATATGCCTGTTATTGGACAATCCTCACCACCTGACTGCAATCACTTCCTGCTCTGGACAGATGGATATCACTCATCGATTTCAAGACAAGAAGCACGGAGCTAGTTTATTTGACGATTGATTGAATTAGATTGCTTTAATGTGAATTAATTTATGAAAATGAATAGCCAGTGATCTCATGAGATTCCACGCTGGACGATCTGATGACACATGGGTGTCAATCATCAATTTAAAGACCCTTAAGGTAAGTCTGATAAACAAACACCCAGCTAATTTAGTTTATTACACGATTAATGGGAATTATTTGACTAAAAATAATAGCCAGTTAACCAAGTAACTGTTAATGAAGCCTTGTAAGTTAGCTTACTTTTCATTTCCTGTCAAGAGTAATGAACTGTCGTTTTTAAAATGTTAATATAATTGTTTTAGAATTACGTTCATATTTGCAATGTCGTCATGCTTTACCAAAGTAACAGATGCGTTGCAAGTAATATTTATTTATTTATTTTATTATTATTTAAGGTAAGTATTTTCCAATCAAGTCATAACGTTATTGTCAGTTTGATATCAGAATGTAATAAGTTACCCTTTTAGGCCTAACCTGTTACTAGAACGTTTTTGTGCACCCAAGATATAAGACAAATATGTTTCCATAACATTAACTGTATTATTCATATCATGTGATAATGTAATTTAATCGTTTTATTTAGTCCTCATTTGGATTTGATTTATGAATAATGTTGCTTACAATTACAAAATTGTCAGAAGAGATTCACATATGTAAAAAAGGTAATGTGTCTGCAGATGTTTCATCTTAATGAATATGTAGTCTGTGTGCATTTACCATATCTAGACATTTCTAGTGTCAAAGAAAAAAGAGAAAATCAGCAAAAGCAAACAAATTATTTTAAATACATTACAAAATGTTTCTTTTTTTCTGTTTCACTGGCATGTCATACTGACATATCACAGACCAATTACAATTTTTAATACGTATACCCTGTGTAAAAATCCAAATAAATAAATAAACTAAAAATATATGTGATGAAAAATCACTATAAAAATGCATTGATGTACAGTGACATTGGTGCACTGCAGAAAATGGTGACAGCAAGGTCAAAACTAAACCGAAGGATGAAGTGGTGTACTACGCTTCTACTTCAAAAGATAAAACTGGATTTGAAATGAAATACATAAATTCATTCAAAAAAAAAAAAAAAAAGTCTATGTTTACGTCAGGGATCTCTAAGAATTGTTCTTTTACATGACTAATCTGAAAAACCCTTTGCTAGGTCAGGGAGTATTCCGCTCTAGCCACTATAGAAAGGAGACAGGAGAAGAAAGGAGATTTTCTAGTTGAATATACATATATATATATATATATATATATATATATATATATATATATATATATATATATATATATATATATATAAGCAAAGAAGAATGTGAAAGAAGATGCAGACTTTATCATAATGCACTTGAAGTGTTTTTGTTTGTATTCTGTTTTAATGGAAAACAGTTATGATATTGCTTTATTAAATATACTGACATTTATATTTCAGTATTTTGCTAATATACTGTATATATAAGTATCTGATCTTTTCAGAAACTTTTTTTGTGACTTGCAATTACTTACTGTGTAATTTAGTAAGTACTGTAATTACATAAGGTGACATTGTTCTTTCAGATTCGGGGTTTATGCTGCAAGAGAGCTCACTTTTAACTATTATGATTCAGAATGGCCATGGAGAAACAAGGTATGCAAAGGTTAAACTTGTTTTCATTTAAATGTGATTTGGTTCTATATAATTAAGCAAAAAAACTTAAATCTTTTAGAAAAGTTAATGTTTTAAATACCATATTCTGCATCTACACATGTGACCTTGTCAATTGTGTAGAGATTTACATGTACAGTGGTCCCTCACTATAACGTGGTTCACCTTTCGTGGCCTTGCAGTTTGCTTTTTTTTGTGCAATTTGATAAGCTTTTTTATTTATTTTTTTACAGCACATTGTATTCTGCGTCCTGATTGGCTGTAGACCATTGTCAATCAATCTCCTCTGTGTCTCCTGTACAGTACAGAATGCGTTTAGCTTGCCAAATGAACATAAATCTTCGATCGCTATCAGTGTTTCAACAAGGATGCAAAAAGGGTTGTAACTGTCCGCAGCAAGACTATTGTAAAAGGGGTTGCACACTAGAGCTGTAATCGGGCCATGAAAATTAGGCCCGATAGGGCCCGAGCCCGACAGAACTCGGCCCGAGCCCGACAGGTACATTTTGATTGACAGCTTTATAAAGCCTGAACCCGTTTATAACTCGACATTATTCAAATGTGCACATGCACACAGCTCTTTTGCCTTTTTTCAAGAATGAGTAATTTATATGTTTTAACATAATTTATTCGTAACAAACATAGGCTATAGGCCACTTGGAAGTTGGAACAAAAAAAAAAGTCCTCTGTAAAATCGTAACATCTCAGCACTCTAAATAGGCATAGGTACATAGACTTGGCCTTTAAATTGGCCAACACACCAATGAAAAGAAGTCTTTCTTAACAAATTAAATAAAAACAATTCTAAATTATGATGGGTATTTGGCAATAACGAAATTAAGATAAAGACTCTGCAGGATTTGTTTCGCCACTTCTCTCCACAATCTGGCCTTACGGTGACGGTGAAGCTGAATATTAAACAAATAGCCTGTATACTCTGTCTACATTATGATTTTATGGTTTAATAATATTTATTTATAATTTAAAAAACCCTTTACTCACCAAGATTAGGCTACGTGTTTTTGTGGAGCAACATTATTGAATCCACTGTAAATGGCTTTAGCGCAGTCCTGCGCTCAGGATGGTGCGACTAGCAGCACTGAACATCCTTTCACTTCTGTTGCTACAGGCCTACTGTAGTTCTGATCTGGCTAATTTTGCAAGTTTTGGGTAGGATTGTTTGTTTATCATCTACCAGCCAAGAACATCCATTTAATTTGCTATGACAGCGGTTTCAGTGTAGCGAGTGACCTCGTCATCTTCCCTGTCAGCTTGATGTACACACATTGCTGTTTAGCACTCTACCGTAATATGCAGTGTATGAGTGACCGCCGAAATACCTTGGTGGCTAGAATGACCGTTCCTTTTGAACTGGCGGCTGGCCTGACCGCAGTCAAAAACTCACTTTTTTTAACTTCTCCGTCATCATTTATTTTACCTTTGCAGGCATGGATTTTAATGTTGTAACAAACGATTAGATAACTTTCTCGCGCTAATCAAAATGCATCACATGACTATTCATTTACTGCGCAAGCCCGAGCCCGGCCCGAACCCGTCTAAAATGATGGAAATTAAACCTGAACCCGAACCACCGATCTTCAGCTCTATTGCACACCAAAAGATATTATTTAATTTTGTATTGTTGTACGTTTTACTGCAAAAATATGCAAAAAATTGTTAACTTGCAGAGCATTCACACATGCAACCCCACGTGCCTACAGACGTGTTTTGCCAAAGGAGCAAAATGAAAAGAGCGAAAGTAAGGATATTGGTTGTCACAGCTTGACATAGACAGTTGATGGACAAACCAGCACCGATGGTGATTGTCTCTGTCCTGGATCCACGTCATAAACACCTCTGTTTATTTGCACAAGTGGAGAAAGAAGCTGCAAAAGCAAAACTTTCTGAAATGTGTTCTGCTTTCAGAATAACCACAAGTTGGAATGCCCGGGTTTTTTCTTACTCCGAGCATGCTCTGGCACCCATCCATCATAAACACAACTGATAGCCTATAGTTTTGATGATTTAGTGTACAATCAACAAACCAATCCACTTTTTTTAATTTAGAGTATTACAGTTATTAATAGTGCTTTTAAAAATCTATTTGTAAAATAGCCTAATCTAATAAAACAAATCCTGATTACTTATTTTTGATTATTATTTTTGCAGATGACTCCACATCAAACTGAGGCTTTCATTTTATAGCGATATAAACTGAAAAAAACCATTTGCAAAGTAATGCAATACTATATGTAAAAAAACATAATAATGATAAAAATGATTATTTACTGTAGTTGGCTAGCATAGGCTTATTTAAATAAAAGTCAGCATACAGTATGCGCCTTGTCATTGTCTCTCATCACCATCACTGGTTTCATCACCGGTTATAGCACGTGCATCTGTTTAAAGCTTCATGTAAAGAACAGACCTACATTTGACAGATGACACAATGTCAATAAAAAACATGATGTTTGCAGTCAACTATAAGCTACACTAGGGCATTCTACGTTACAATATTGTTAGGATCATCTGTTGATTAGTTTAGGCCATGTTTCCTTCTTAGTATTAATTTAAAATCTCTAATACCATTATTGTCACTCATTGCCGGTAAGATAACCAGCCTTTCAGCAAAATCTATATTGATATAGGTACTGAAATTTATGTGCCAGTTTGACAGACTACAGTAAATTTTTATGAGTAAAACTAAAGGACAGTTTAACTCATTAAAAACAGTCTCTCACCTGAACTTGCGAGAGTGAGACGTAGAAAATGAAAGCACAACATGCTGTTGTTCACATGTTATAATAAATATATATTTTAAAACTAATGTGTCAGACACAAAATAGACATTCATTAATTTTCCTTCGGCTTAGTCCCTTCATTCATCAGGGGTCACCACATCGGTATGAACTGCCAACTTATGTTTTACGCAGCGAATGCCCTTCCAGCTGCAACACAGTACTGGGAAACATCCATACAAGCTCATATTTACACACACACTCATACACTACCACACTACAGCTAATTTCAATTCCCCTATAGCGCATGTCTTTGGACTGTGGGGAAACCAGAGCACCCAGACGAAACCCACGCCAACACGGGGAGAACATGCAAACTCCACACAGAAATGCCAATTGACCCAACCGGGACATGAACCAGTGACCTTCTTGCTGTGAGGCGACAGTGCTGACCACTGAGCCACCGTGTTGCCTACAAAATAGACACGTCAATTGATTTTTTTTTATTAATGGTCATTTAATATTGGAGTCTGATCGGTTATGGGTTAAAACTCGGTTGACGAGCTGTGGTTATCAGTTGGGAAAATTAACAGAAATGAGCATCCCTAACATGTATTAACATTGTGTTGTTCATCTACACAGGTGACCTCTGACACTGAAATCCAGACCAATACTTTCATCAGCTGTGCAGGAGAGATGGTGGAACACAAACTGTAAATGTATGAGAACGATTGCTGTATATTTTCCCTTTAATTTAGCTCTCTCTCTCTATATATATACATACATACAGTGAGGGAAATAAGTATTTAATCACACTGTGATTTTTCAAGATCTCCTACTTAGAAATCATGGAGGGGTCTAGAATTTTCAGTATAGGTGCAATTCCACTGTGAGAGACAGAATCTAAAATAAAAATGCAGAAATCACATTGTATGACTTTTTAACAATTTATTTGTAAATTACTGTGTGAAATAAGTATTTGATCACTTCAGTCAAGCATTTTAAATATTTAGTACAGAAGCCTTTGTTAACAATTACAGAGGTCAAAGGGTTCCTGTAGTTCTTCACCAGGTTTGCACACACTGAAGGAGGGATTTTGCCCACTGATCTTCTCTAGATCTGTCAGGTTTCAGGGCTGTCGCTGAGCAACATGGAGTTTCAGCTCCCTCCAAATATTTTCTATTGGATTTAGATCTGGAGACTGGCTAGACCACTCCAAAACCTTGTTATGCTTCTTACGAAGCCACTCCTTGGTTTTCCTGGCTGTGTGCTTTGGGTCATTGTCATGTTGGAAGACCCAGCCACGACCCATCTTTAATGCTCTGACTGAGGGAAGGAGGTTTTTGCCCAATATCTCACAATACATGGCCATGTTCATCCTCTCCTTAATACAGTGCAGTCATTCTGTCCCCTGTGCAGGAAAACACCCCAGAGCATGATGTTTCCAGCCCCATGCTTCACTGTAGGTATGGTATTATTGGGATGATACACATCATTCTTCTTCCTCCAAATTCAGTGAATAGAGTTAAGACCAAAAGTTTTACTTTGGTCTCATCTGACCACAGGACTTTCTCCCATGAATACTCTGGACCATCCAGATGGTCCCTGGGAAACTTCAGATGGGTCTTGACATGGGCTAACTTAAGCAGGGGAACCTTCCGTGCGATGCATGGTTTTAAAACATGACATCTTACTGTATTACTGATAGTACCCTTGAAAACGGTGGTCCTAGCTCTCTTCACGGCATTGATCAACTCCTCCCGCATAATTCTGGACTGACTCTAGATCATTCTTGGCATCATTAATACCCCACGAGGAGAGATCTTCCGTGGGGCCCCAGTCTGAAGGACATTGACAGTCATCATTAGCCTCCTCCATTTTCTGACAATTGCTCCAACAGTTGCTCTTTCTTGGCAATTGCCCCGTAGCAGTTTCAGCTTTATGAAAGTCTACAATTTCATCTCTGGTGTCTTTTGACAGCTCTTTGGTTTTGGCCATGTTGCTACTTAGACTTTTGACTGATTGTGGGGTGCACAGGTGTCTTTATGACAGCTAGTGACCTCAAACAAGTGCTACTAAATTAGAATCATGAGCAGAGTGTAGCTGGACTATTTTAAAGCAAAATAACAGGTCTTTGAGGGTCAGAAATTTGGCAAGTGATCAAATACTTATTTCACACAGTAATTTACAAATAAATTGTTAAAAAGTCATACAATGTGATTTCTGCATTTTTATATTTAGATTCTGTCTCTCACAGTGGAATTGCACCTACTGTATAATGAAAATTCTAGACCCATCCATGATTTCTAAGTAGGAGATCTTGAAAAATTACAGTGTGATTAAATACTTATTTCCCTCACTGTATATACTCATACAGTCACACAGTGTACTGTTTAAACAGTGTGTCAATTGTCTAAGGATTTACATGTATTGATATTGTGTTGTTTATCTACACAGGCGACCTCTGACACTGAAATCCAGACTAATACTTGCCTCAGCTGTGCAGGAGAGAATGGGGCAACACTTTCTTTTACAACCCGCGAAGTACAGTGTAAGTACAGTGAAATAACGTTGTACTTTTCTGTGCGTATAGTATAAGTATAAAGAACGTATGTGTAGGTATAAGGGAACAAACTGTAATTCTTGGGTAATAAGGGGGTAACAACCAGATATGCAACACTCAAAGTACCACGTAAGTATATTGAATTTACGGTGTACTTTTCTTTAAGTATTGTATACATATAAAGAATTATGCAAGGGTGGTGACAACCTAATGCAAAATGTAAACACAGCGTAAGTACATTAATAATAGTACCCTTATTCAGTGCTTGGGTTTTATATGTGGTGTTTAATGAATAAAAGGTTTACAACTTGTGAAATTATGAAACCTTATTTTAAACTGTATGTATTTTAAATCTGGAATTCAATATAAAAATATATTTCCATACACTACTTACCTTATGAATGTTTACTCATCGATCTCACCACAGCCAGCAATGTCTCAACATCACTATCAATAATTAGGCTAACTTTGCATGACATAGGCCTACCGTCAGGGTTCAATGCAGATTAAAACAGGATAGCATCTTTACTGCTGTTTGCCAAGGGGGGAAACTGTTCCCCCCTAGTTCCCTGTAGTTAAAGGGTAAATACAGCATTTGATGGTTGTAAATTAAAGTGAAGCATTGTTCCCACCTTGTTCCCCCCTTGTTCCCTGTAGTTAAAGGGTAAATACAGCATTTCCGGTTTGTAAATTAAAGTGAAGCATTGTTCCCACCTTGTTCCCTGTAGTTAAAGGATAAATACATCATTTGCGGGTTGTAAATTAAAGTGGTGCATTGTTCCCTCCTTGTTCACCCCTTGTTACCTGTAGTTAAAGGGTAAATACAGCATTTGTGGGTTGTAAATTAAAGTGAAGCATTGTTCCCTCCTTGTTCACCCCTTGTTACCTGTAGTTAAAGGGTAAATACAGCATTTGTGGGTTGTAAATTAAAGTGAAGCATTGTTCCCTCCTTGTTCACCCCTTGTTACCTGTAGTTAAAGGGTAAATACAGCATTTGTAGGTTGTAAATTAAAGTGAAGCATTGTTTCCTCCTTGTTCCCTAGTTAAAGGGTAATTACAGCATTTGTTCCCTCATTTGTTCCCTGTAGTTAACAGGGTAAAATCTTGAAGGTAGTGAAATAAATATATAAGCACAATATATATGTCTTTACTTTGTAACCTTTATTTTACTAAATAGGGATTTTAAAACACCTCATCTTAATCAAACATTGTCTTGTCTATCATTGCCTATACTCAAACAACAAAATAACACATTATTTCCTCCCCCCTTTTTCTGGCATCTCTTGCTTGGCTTCTTTTTCTACTCTTCTTCTTCTTAACTTCACTGAGGACTCTGATGGTGAGTAGCTGATGGAATCCCATGGGTTTTGCTGCTCTGCATTTTATATAAAAATATGAATGGACATAAAGGCCTTTAGCAAGCTATACATATTCCTTTTGCTGTTTAATATGTGTGTGTTGGTTGTCAAATGCTGTATTTATCCTTGTACTACAGGGAACAAGGGGGGAACAATGCTTCACTTTAATTTACAACCCCCAAATGCCGTATTTACCCTTTAACTACAGGGAACAAGGTGGGAACAATGCTTCCCTTTAATTTACAACCTGCAAACAATGTATTTACCCTTTAACTACAGGAGACAAGGAGTGAACAAGGAGGGAACAATGCACCACTTTATTTACAACCCACAAATGCTGTATTTACCCGGGAACAAATACTGTATTTACCCTTTTACTACAGAGAACAAGGGGGGAAGAAGCTGGACTTCAGCGCACAAGTGTATATTTAAACAGTAAGAACAGAAAAAACTACAGCAGCAGATTTAATTGATTGAAGGCCAAATTACACACTACATTTTTCTATAAAAACATCAGATATACTTTCACTAAAATGCAACAGTTGGTCCCCCCTCTCTGCAAACAGCAGTAAAGACGCTATCCTGTTTTAATCTGCATTGAACCCTGACGGTAGGCCTATGTCATGCAAAGTTAGCCTATTTATTGATAGTGATGTTGAGACATTGCTGGCTGTGGTGAGATCGATGAGTAAACATTCATAAGGTAAGTAGTGTATGGAAATATATTTTTATATTGAATTCCAGATTTAAAATACATACAGTTTAAAATAAGGTTTCATAATTTCACAAGTTGTAAACCTTTTATTCATTAAACACCCCATATAAAACCCAAGCACTGAATAAGGGTACTATTATTAATGTACTTATGCTGTGTTTACATTTTGCATTAGGTTGTCACCACCCTTGCATAATTCTTTATATGTATACAATACTTAAAGAAAAGTACACCGTAAATTCAATATACTTACGTGGTACTTTGAGTGTTGCATATCTGGTTGTTACCCCCTTATTACCCAAGAATTACAGTTTGTTCCCTTATACCTACACATACGTTCTTTATACTTATACTATACGCACAGAAAATTACACCGTTATTTCACTGTACTTACGCGGTATTTCACGGGTTGTAAAAGAAAGCATTACCGAGAATGGTGGAACAATGACGGTAAGTGTGTTTGATGCCCAGCAGAATCTCTCTCCGGGTTATTTGTGTGATTGGATATTCGTTATGTAATTTTTTAAATGTGAATGGTTAGGAGATGCAGGTTTCTCTTACTAAAGTCAGATTGGACCAATAGCAGGGTGTTCGCGGGGTTGTAAAAGGTAGTAAATGAAATTAGCCAAAATTAAGGGCATTAAAAAATATTAAAAAGTAATAAACGTCATCTGACGAGATATTAAACTTTCGAGCCCAAATTTTTTTAGATACATTTTTAATTCGTGTTAAGTGCAGGCCTGTAATCTAAAATTTGCGTCGATTTATTTATATCTTGATAGTAGGTCCTGAGCGATATCATGTGAAGTGGTGTGGTAGGTGGGCAACAGAGCCGCGACGTCACCAGAGCTTGAAATTGTGACCATTTTGGTCGCATATGCGCCCAAAATTTTCAATATGCGACCTCATAATATATTTGGGAGCATTTGTGCAACTGCATATAATGGTTGTAGTGCGACCTGTTTTGATTTTTTTCTAAAATTGTGCTGAATCGCTCTTCCCTTCGTGATATTGGTTCATATTAGCTGTCAATCACTCAAGGCTTTCGCTGTCAGATGACAGGGAGCTTTTGTGACCGTGGGAAATGCAAATGGCTGAAGAGTGAAAGTACACAGGTTTGCAAACCCCACCTAAAGTTACAAATAATGGCGCAGATGACAGCGATCATGTGGTGGATGTTGATCCACCAGCCGAGATCAATCGAGTGTTTTCGGAGAAGGTGCCCGAATCTCGATGCGTTGCATTGAGTGCGTGTTCAGCGCAAATGGCCGCTAAATGTAAAATCTAACACTGTACACATCATCGCCAAAGATGCTCGCCTTTACTAAGTTTAAACTGAATCTGTGGCTCATAACAAAGAACGGTACTGCGCCGGTGGTTGTCATGAGAATCCTGCTCTGCCGGCTCATATATTGGGTCGGCTGACTCGCCTGCTTTTTCACAAATACAGAGAAACGTAAATCAGCGCATAACGAGACCGAGCATTTAAAATGACACAAACCAAAACCTTTAAAGAGTGGCAGAAGTGAGACTTTTCTTACTTTCGTTTGTCCATTCTTTCTTGAGATGTATATTATTTTTCTATTTAGTTACTGATTGCTGCTTTGCAGCTTTCAGCATTGGATTGAATGATTTATTATAATCTTTAGTTTGTTTTTAGCAGAAATATTATTTATTAAATTGGCATGCATATAAAAACAATAGTGCAAAATAAATATTTCTTACTGCAATGCTTCATTTTTGTTTGATATAAACCATAGATTTATTTTTCATAATGTAACAGTATGACTGTTTATAGCACAGAATTCACATTCAAGCACATTCAAGGCAGCATGATAATGAAAAATGTAATTCATTCTTAGTATTATTGTCATCATCGTCATCATTAATATTTTATAATTATTAGACATTCATTTTTGGAATTATTGCGCAAATATCAATAAGTCATCACAGCATTAGTTAGATAGTTGTTTCTGTTTTTGTTAGTCCTTATTGATGTTGTTTCCAAATACAATAAATACCTTATTATACAATTTGCAGTGGTGCTCATTCATTTTTGGTGGGTGCTCCTAAAATTTTTCTGGTGCTCCTAAATTTTTTAAGTTGGGGGCACCCGTGCTAAAAAGTTAAAGAGCATATTGTAGGTATTGTAGGAAACTATTTCAAAAAAGGTAGCATCGTTTGTGAAAATACTCTATAATAGCATAAAATACCATATTAAAATGTTTTACGCAGTGCAAGGGCACAAATTTTAAAGAAAATGTGTCTGTTTTCCTACTTCCGGAAAATCCGATTTTTTTTCTAACCACCCCGGTGACGTCAGACTGGGGACTTATTTGACAGGCGGGCGCTGTTTACAGTGAAGCAGAGTAGCATCGGTTGTTAATTTTATTTATCATCATCGTGCTTTATTATTGCGTGTATGGGGGCTGCACAAACTCAAGCCTGTCAGCATATCAAGTCCACAAGTTTTCCGTTGTTATTTTCGTTCATTTGTGTTCGGGAAATGGGATGAATCCGATGACCGTAAGCTGACGCGAAAACGGTGGAAAACACGTTCCTGGATCAGTAAGAGATGCAGCTCGATGAAAACGAGAACTGTACACGGTAAGACAACTAATTTTTCTTTTATTTTTGTCAACTTTCAAATCAGTAAGCATGATTATTTGACCAATTAGAAGGAACGCAATATGTTTACGTTAGAATAGCCTACAGTACAGCACTGCTGCTAGCTTGTAACGTATAGCATATTAAATATGCTTTTTTAAACCGTGCAAAAATGTAAGCATATGATAAGACCACTTGTACCATCAGTTTGCTAATATTATAAATGTCTTGTGTAGTTACAGCGTAGTGACTTTATTTGTTCAGCTAATTTATAATTTATTGTCATGTGTGGTGTGTTTATAAGGCTTTGGGAGACGAATCTGCAGCAGTGATGCTGACCCGGAGCTGAAGGCTTTCTCTCCACGGGCCTCTCGCTCAACTGTGCTTCACTTTGGCTCACAGAGTAACCTCAGACCTCCATCTCGTTCATCAGGTAGATTATTATTTCCCCTATCTTAATTATACATGGTATTATCGGTTTACAAAAACTAGAAATATAAAAATAATTACTAGAATATTTATATATAATGCAGGCAGGTAAAACTCAAACACTATCTTTGACTTCCTTTTTTTATATTGGAATCATGTAACCATTGACTTCCATAGTATCTGTTTTTCCTAACATAGACGTCAGTGGTTACAGGTTTCCAGCTTTCTTTAAAATATCTTCTTTTGTGATCAACAGAAGAAAGAAAGTCAATAAGGTTTGGAACCACTTGAGGGAGAGTAAAAGGTATTCTGTCCTGTCAATGAGAAAAGGCACTTTTTATTCACATATGAGGAATATTCATCTTGTAGAAGAAAAAAGTTTGTTGTCACATGCTCAACTTATAATGGGTACAAACTATATTTGTGAGATGGTATGCAGTTCACTATCCAGGGTTCTGCAAATGTGGCTGGGTATTCTGTATTATGTTATATTAAAATCATATGGTAAATTTTGAAATGTACATGATTGACAAAGATAATTTAAACTTTTGCATTATTTCCCCAGCATATATGTATCAGCCCTAATGGCGTCTCTGACGGTGGAATACTGGAGGTCATCACAGGCTCGACGAGAATGCAGAACTGTCCACTACATTTGCTCTCTTTTCTAGATCCTTCCAGTGGGTTTACAAGGAGGAGGCTGTCAGCATCTTTTTACACAGTATTCACTATTTAGCACACATTAAAGACATGATAGTGTGGCACCCACATAATTGTTGGCCAACTTACTGAAAAATAAAATAAAATTGTTAAATAAGGTTTACTTTTACATGGGTCAGATGCTATATTTTTCTTTCAGTATTATATGTTTGTAACCTACTTATGCACGCACTCACACAGATACTTATACATATAAAGAGTAAAAATGTTGGGTATTAACAGTGCTTATGATTTTGTGCTATATTAATAAAACTTGAATTTGAGTTGAATTTGAATTAGGGTTTATTTAACCATAAAATCAGATCAGATCTGTTGATCACATCTTAGTAAATATTTTATACAGTTACACAACTTCATCTTATACCCAATGCAAAAAAAACTGACAAAAAGACTCATATTTTAAAACTTATTTTGATTGTTTTAATATTTGATGTTGTTTTTTATTTCAATACAAAGCTCTGGAAACCTTTTGTATAATAAAAAGATTTTCAAGTACCTTGTTTACATGTTGCTGCATTATTCCAGACGTTCTGTGTTATTTGTGTTTTGTATTCACTAATCTACAATTAAAAAATAGGGTCAATGTGGCATAACTCTGTAAAATGCTCATTAGTTTCTGTTACTGGTAAGTATTAATACTTATAGAAGATCAATACTAGCTTTGCTATTGCCAGATAAGATTTCGTTATCCCACATATCTGTCTGTAAGCTAACACTGGTCTCTCATTGAGAACCTGCTCTGTTCTTCTCACAATACATTGTGACATCTTGATTAATCCCTCTACTTTACTTAAATCTATATGTTATATGCAATATGTTATTCCATCTGGAAAGATATTTCATTTATGCCACTACAGTTGCAGCTCTAAGTCGTGCTAATTTTTTTTTTGAAGGTATTAAAAAGGAACTTAAGAAGTTCTGTATATACCATGAATAGGTTGTGTGTTGCATGTCGTCCTATTTACTGATATTGTCCTATTGTGTATTAAATTATGTTGTGTGTCCTCATATTCACTGTGGATGTTATGTATTGTATGGGAGGGTCAGAAGATGCAGGTTTCTCTTAAAGCCAAATGGGACCTATAGGTTGTGTGAAGTGTCCTCATAATTACTGATTGTGCTATATTGTGTATTAAATTAGGTTGTGTGTTGTGCGTCCTCGTATTTACTGTTGCTGTCATGTTGTGTAATGTGGGGGAGGGTCAGAAGATCCAGGTTTCTCTTACTAAAGCCAGATGGGACCTATAGGTTGTGTGTAGTGTCCTCATAATTACTGATTGAGCTGTATTGTGTATTAAATTAGGTTGTGTGTTGTGCGTCCTCGTATTTACTGTTGCTGTCATGTTGTGTATTGTGGGGGAGGGTCAGAAGATGCAGGTTTCTATAACTAAAGCCAGATGGGACCTATAGGTTGTGTGTAGTGTCCTCATAATTACTGATTGTGTTATATTGTGTATTAAATTAGGTTGTGTGTTGTGCGTCCTCGTATTAACTGTTGCTGTCATGTTGTGTATTGTGGGGGAGGGTCAGAAGATGCAGGTTTCTATTACTAAAGCCAGATGGGACCTATAGGTTGTGTGTAGTGTCCTCATAATTACTGATTGTGCTATATTGTGTATTAAATTAGGTTGTGTGTTGTGCGTCCTCATATTTACTGTTGCTGTCATGTTGTGTATTGTGGGGGAGGGTCAGAAGATGCAGGTTTCTATTACTAAAGCCAGATGGGACCTATAGGTTGTGTGTAGTGTCCTCATAATTACTGATTGTGCTATAGTGTGTATTAAATTAGGTTGTGTGTTGTGCGTCCTCGTATTAACTGTTGCTGTCATGTTGTGTATTGTGGGGGAGGGTCAGAAGATGCAGGTTTCTATTACTAAAGCCAGATGGGACCTATAGGTTGTGTGTAGTGTCCTCATAATTACTGATTGTGCTATAGTGTGTATTAAATGAGGTTGTGTGTTGTGCGTCCTCGTATTTACTGTTGCTGTCATGTTGTGTATTGTGGGGGAGGGTCAGAAGATGCAGGTTTCTATTACTAAAGCCAGATTAGACCTATAGGTTGTGTGTAGTGTCCTCATAATTACTGATTGTGCTATAGTGTGTATTAAATTAGGTTGTGTGTTGTGTGTCCTCATATTTACTGTTGCTGTCATGTTGTGTATTGTGGGGGAGGGTCAGAAGATGCAGGTTTCTATTACTAAAGCCAGATTAGACCTATAGGTTGTGTGTAGTGTCCTTATAATTACTGATTGTGCTATAGTGTGTATTAAATTAGGTTGTGTGTTGTGCGTCCTCGTATTAACTGTTGCTGTCATGTTGTGTATTGTGGGGGAGGGTCAGAAGATGCAGGTTTCTATTACTAAAGCCAGATGGGACCTATAGGTTGTGTGTAGTGTCCTCATAATTACTAAGTGTGTTATATTGTGTATTAAATTAGGTTGTGTGTCCTTGTATTAACTGTTGCTGTCATGTTGTGTATTGTGGGGGAGGGTCAGAAGATGCAGGTTTCTCTTACTAAAGCCAGATGGGACCTATAGGTTGTGTGTAGTGTCCTCATAATTACTGATTGTGTTATATTGTGTATTAAATTAGGTTGTGTGTTGTGTGTCCTCGTATTTACTGTTGCTGTCATGTTGTGTATTGTGGGGGAGGGTCAGAAGATGCAGGTTTCTATTACTAAAGCCAGATGAGACCTATAGGTTGTGTGTAGTGTCCTCATAATTACTAATTGTGCTATATTGTGTATTAAATTAGGTTGTGTGTTGTATGTCCTCATTTACTGCTGCTGTCATGTTGTGTATTGTGGGGGAGAGTCAGAAGATGCAGGTTTTTTCTTAAAGACAGATTATATTATTTTATATTTTATATTATATTATAGGTTATGTGTTGTGTCCTCCTTTTTACTGATGGTGTCCTGTTGTGTGATGTGTGTTATTGTGCTGCTGTGATGTCATATTTACTGATGGTTTAATATTTTGTATTGTTATGAACTGTTAAATTAATGGCAGATGTTGAAGTTTGCCTTTGTCTCCCTCATTGTTTGCCTTATTGTTAATAATATTGATGTAAGTAGGAAACTACTAGTTAAGTTTATGTAAAAGGTTTTTTTTTTCACTTGACATGAGATGTGTCTGATGTAATTACATATTGTTAAATGCTATATTTAAAGACACTATGATGTTTTTAACAGATTTGTAAACATGCCATAGTATCAGTAGCTGTGTCAAGCTTGGATAAATGTGCCAGCTGCAGTAGGCCTTATGGATGGACACTGGAGCGATTTAAAGCCATGAAGATCAGTAGATTCATCAACGGATCCCTCGTATGTCAGCTCATAAACAGTCCAGCTAATCTTTACAGCTTTAAAACGTCCCTGTATCTGTGTTTAAACTCAGTGAACATCGGTGAAGTGCGGCGAATTGATGACCTTCACGGCCAATCACAGTCACTTCTGTTGAACACGTGAACACAAGGGCAAGTCCGCGGTGCTTACAAACATGCTCAACAGCGCCTAAATGTTAGCGGAAATTGAAGTTTTTAAAATTTCAGTACTGATAAGTACCAAACTTCAGTATTATGACAACACTATTGCTTCTAGTAATCATCAAAAAAACTTTAAATAAAGATAATGATTGGGAGGAGGGGGTGGTTGAGAAAAGGAGATGAGCTCTGATCAACATGGTGCTGACCCCATGAATCTGTTTTCTCTTTTGCAGTCATTCTTGAAAGTCTGAGAAATAACACAAGAAGAAAAACAAAAAGACCAAGGTCTCCTGATGAAATTGCTTCAGTAATGAGACATTTTCATAGTCATGTTTTTACGGGTAAACTTGCCACGAAAGTAGAATGACAACAGTGCAAATCTAGAGAGCATCCCATGTTGGCAAATTGTTCCATTCAAAACATCAGGGACTTTGTCAGCACACAGAGCTTATACTTTACTTGAAGAGGTGTTCATAAGACTGTCATGAAACCTTTATAATCATGACATGACAAATGTCATGAATATGAATGAGATTTTATGCATGCTTATGACAATTAATTGTCATTCGCTCAGTTATGTCGTATGGCATCTTTACAAACAAAATACATCACAAGCTCTTTATTTTTGTCATGACAACTTGACATTACCAAGACGAGACAAAACATGTCTGTCATAAATATAATTGTTCATGAAGCCATTATAACATTGATTTTATATGAATTTAATAACTATTCATATTTTTCTTGATTCTGAGTAAAGTGGTTAAAGCTGAATGTGTCATTAAAATGTTGTTAACAGTGATTGACAGAGTAATGACACTAGAAAGTGTAATTTAAAAAAAATCAAAGAATGTAAAAAGTGATCAGACAACTATTCATGACAATTATAATGGCTTCATGACAATCTGAAACTATTGTTTTGATAATGTCAAGTTGTCATGACAAAGACCTGTTGTGATGTATTTGTTTGTCAAGTTGTCATAACCTTTCAGTTTATTTTCAGTTTATTCATGACAATCTGCATCAGTATAATGTGATTATTATTAGCAGTATTATTTATTATATGCAGATTTATATTTGCTTTAATAAACACAAGTGTAGATTTGTCCACCTGTGGGGTTTTGGAGACGTATGCGTATCACAATATGAGGCATAAGAACAGGACGTGTGTTTGGATATAACCCGGTTTTTTGACCACACTTTATTATTATTGTTCATTTATTCCTTTGCTGGAGATTAGAACTGCATTTAGAAATAGTTTAGACACAAATCTTTGTGCTTAACAAACGAATTTAAATATATAGGCTAATGGATGTCTTCAGTGGAGTACGCACAACACCATTTCTTTATCCACAAAAGTAAAGATGGAAAGAGAAAGTAAAGAGGCTGAATGGAGGAGGCTCGTTCTTTAATCTTGCACTGCAGATGGTCTGTTTCACTGTTTTCTGGCTAGTGAAGCGTTCAGTTTTTACACTTAGAAAGTTCACCATGTAAAAAGCAAATACGCCATGGTGCAATGCAACTGACTCTTAAAGGGAATGAGAGACGAGACTCTGATTGGTTTAATGCATGTTATACTGAAAATACACCTATAACTCATTAATAGAATAAGCACAGCCCTGTTAGACCATGCGCCGGGGCGCAGAGCAAAGTTGTCCATCCTTAAAATAGCAAAAGTGGATTCAGACCCGGCTTTAATGCTTTTGCGCCATGAGCTTTAGACTTTGAGCTTAGATTGTTAAAATAGAGCACTTAACGACAGCTGTCATAAGCATGCATAAAATCTCATTCATATTCATGACACGTGTGATGTCATAATTATAACAGTTTCATGACAGAGTTATGAAAGTGTTACTGTATTGCTTTTGTTTTTTGTTTTTAATGGTGATGTACAGGTTTGTTTGGTTCACACAGGTGTTGTGCAGACTTATTTGATTTATTTGCAGGTTTTGTGGAGTATTGTTTGGTTTATGTTTCATTAATACATTGTTTAGTAAAGCTAATATTTTACTTTTACTAATTTGATTTTCTAAACAAGCACAAGTTAAACTTTGCATTTTGTCCACATGCTGTGTTCTGCATTTGTTCTAACTATTAGTAGATCATGTCTTAGTTGTCATACCAAAAATAAAAAATACAGTTGCTTGAATACACTCTACAGATATACATTAGATTTACCTTAGTGTATATGAGATAATGTAAAAAAAAATACTGATCAGGAAGCCACATAACTAACTATAAGGACATATTTGTCAATTAATTTATATCTAGATGGAAAAGTGCACTACACTGCACTTTTTTTTGTTTAACCATTTGTCCTCATAGATCAGTTATGTCCTTTTAATACACAAGGCATTTAGGATTGTGTTTGTTTAACCATTCGTCCTCATAGATCAGTTATGTCCTTTTAATATACAAGCCATTTAGTATTGTGTGTGTGTTTAACCATTCGTCCTCATAGATCAGTTATGTCCTTTTAATACACAAGGCATTTAGTATTGTGTTTGTGTTTAACCATTCGTCCTCATAGATCAGTTATGTCCTTTTAATACACAAGGCATTTAGTATTGTGTGTGTGTTTAACCATTCGTCCTCATAGATCAGTTATGTCCTTTTAATATACAAGCCATTTAGTATTGTGTGTGTGTTTAACCATTCGTCCTCATAGATCAGTTATGTCCTTTTAATACACAAGGCATTTAGTATTGTGTTTGTGTTTAACCATTTGTCCTCATAGATCAGTTATGTCCTTTTAATATACAAGCCATTTAGTATTGTGTGTGTGTTTAACCATTCGTCCTCATAGATCAGTTATGTCCTTTTAATATACAAGCCATTTAGTATTGTGTGTGTGTTTAACCATTCGTCCTCATAGATCAGTTATGTCCTTTTAATACACAAGGCATTTAGTATTGTGTTTGTGTTTAACCATTCGTCCTCATAGATCAGTTATGTCCTTTTAATACACAAGGCATTTAGTATTGTGTGTGTGTTTAACCATTCGTCCTCATAGATCAGTTATGTCCTTTTAATATACAAGCCATTTAGTATTGTGTGTGTGTTTAACCATTCGTCCTCATAGATCAGTTATGTCCTTTTAATACACAAGGCATTTAGTATTGTGTTTGTGTTTAACCATTTGTCCTCATAGATCAGTTATGTCCTTTTAATACACAAGGCATTTAGTATTGTGTTTGTGTTTAACCATTCGTCCTCATAGATCAGTTATGTCCTTTTAATACACAAGGCATTTAGTATTGTGTTTGTGTTTAACCATTCGTCCTCATAGATCAGTTATGTCCTTTTAATACACAAGGCATTTAGTATTGTGTGTGTGTTTAACCATTCGTCCTCATAGATCAGTTATGTCCTTTTAATACACAAGGCATTTAGTTTTGTGTGTGTGTTTAACCATTCGTCCTCATAGATCAGTTATGTCCTTTTAATACACAAGGCATTTAGTATTGTGTGTGTGTTTAACCATTCGTCCTCATAGATCAGTTATGTCCTTTTAATACACAAGGCATTTAGTATTGTGTGTGTGTTTAACCATTCGTCCTCATAGATCAGTTATGTCCTTTTAATACACAAGGCATTTAGTTTTGTGTGTGTGTTTACCCATTCGTCCTCATAGATCAGTTATGTCCTTTTAATACACAAGGCATTTAGTATTGTGTGTGTGTTTACCCATTCGTCCTCATAGATCAGTTATGTCCTTTTAATACACAAGGCATTTAGTTTTGTGTGTGTGTTTACCCATTCGTCCTCATAGATCAGTTATGTCCTTTTAATACACAAGGCATTTAGTATTGTGTGTGTGTTTAACCATTCGTCCTCATAGATCAGTTATGTCCTTTTAATACACAAGGCATTTAGTATTGTGTGTGTGTTTAACCATTCGTCCTCATAGATCAGTTATGTCCTTTTAATACACAAGGCACTTAGTATTGTGTGTGTGTTTAGCTGTGTCCCATTAAATCACAGTTGTCCCTTTAATACACATTTGTGAGCTGTGTGTATGTGTATAGCTACTGTCCCTATAATAACGGTTTGTGTTATGGGCGGGGTTTCAAGGTAATTAGCATATGACCTCATAATTAAGTATTTAGTCAGGTTGTTGTATTTTAAGTTGTGTTGTGTGTAATCAAACTTTGAAGTGAAATCTGTGTTGTACAGCTCAAAATAAAATTTTTGATATGCAGCACAACTCTCTAGAGTAAGTGGAAGAGTGTGCTCCCCTAATACACCAAAAAACTGGTTTGAGCTGAAGTGTCCCTGTATTACACATAAACCCGTATGTGTGTGTGTGTGTGTGTGTGTGTGTGTGTGTGTGTGTGTGTGTGTGTGTGTGTGGTTCCTTATGCAAACCTGGGTTTCTGTGAAAATGTGTTGGGAGACCAAATGTATTTTACGACAATTTTATTCACATTTCATTCAAAATGTCGCACTTCAAACTATGATTATAGTATGTAGTATAGTAAATATTGAATGCACTCATATGTTTGATTACTGTGCATTGATTCCACTCTCTACCCAGCAGGCACACAACACCATAAGACGTTAATATTAGGTTAGATTTAGGTCATGACGTCAGGTGACCAAAATTTAAGGTCTAGCCAGCATCTAAGGACAACGTTATTTTGACGTCCAATAACGGCATCAAATTAAGTTGATATTTGGTTCATTTTGGGTTGTGTTGGAAAGTGACCAAAGTCTGATTGATGTCATAGTGGTAACATCCACACAACGTCAAGGTATAACATGATTAGACGTTGCTATTTGGTTGATTTTAGGTTGACTTTAGGTTGGACATTGGGTTCTGATGTCAACCTGATTTTCATTTCCAAACAAAATCCAACGTTCCCACGACATTGGTGTACAATGTCAATTTGACGTCATGTTGATGTCCTATGCCTGCAGGGTATTATCCAGTCTTGATTTGTTTCCTCTCAAGCGATTGCGTAATCCTACTCACTCAATACAAAAAAAAAAGATATCATACTGTCTTATGCAAAAGTTTAGCCACCCCTTGATAAATAACAGATTTTGGTGATTTTTTAATTGAAAAGATGTTAACACAGTCTCTCTTGGAAATGGAAAAAATGCACAATATTTTCAGCAAACATTGATGCAAAAATTAAAACATTATTATGGCACAGTTAGTTTGGGTGCTCTAAGAGTTCCAAGGTTTCAGGCCTTAATCAAATTGTTAGATCAGATGCATGGCAAAAGTTGTCATTAGTTAATACTAATTTTAAAGCTTTACAAATACTTTGCCTCTTCAAACTTTGCGCACACACTTGTAGACACTCACCATCCATGGGTTCCTCTAAGCAGCTATGGAGACTCTGAAATTGAAAGTTATTGATCCCCACAATGTCTGAGAAATCTACAAGAAGATAGCAGAGCATTGTCAACTTGCAGTTTCCACAGTGGCAAATGTAATGAAGAGATGGCAGTTCAGGGGAACTGTGGAGGTCAAGATGAGATCTGGAAGAACAAAAAAACTCCTGTAGAGAATTGCTCGTATGCTGGTCAGAAAGATAAATCAAAACCCCCAGTTGACTGCAAATAACTTGCAGGGAGAAAACTTTACTTGCATCCTCATCAAAAAATCCAACGTCAGAAGTATGCAACAGAACATCTACAGAAGCCTGATGCCTTTTACAATCAAGTGCTGTGGACTGATGAAGTTATAATAGAACTCTTTAACCACAATCAGCAATGGCATGTTTGGAGAAACAATGGAGCAGCATTTCATGAAAAGAACACCTAGCAACTATTAAGCATGGAGGTGGATTATGCTTTAGGATTCTGTTGCAGCCAGAAGCACAGGAAACATTGCATGGGTGGAGGGAGGAATGGATTCCACTAAATGCCAGCAAATTGTGGAAGCAAACTTCTCACTATCTGTAAAAAAAAGCTGATGCTAAAAAGAATATAGCTTCTACAACAGGACAATGATCCTAAACATACCTCAAAATCCACTGTGGAATACCTCAGGAGATGCAAGCTGAAGATTTTGCAATGGTCATCACAGTGCCCTGATTTAAACATCCTTGAAAATGTGTGGGTATCTTAATAGAGCTGTGGATGCAAGACCAAGGAATATTACAGAACTAGAAGCCTTTTGGGTGACGCAGTGGAGCAGTAGGTAGTGCTGTCGCCTCACAGCAAGAAGGTCGCTGGTTCAAGCCTCGGCTGGGCCAGTTGGTGTTTCTGTGTGGAGTTTGCATGTTCTCCCTGCATTCGCGTGGGTTTCCTCCGGGTGCTCCTATTTCCCCTACAGTCCAAAGACATGCAGTACAGGTGAATTGGGTAGGCTAAATTGTGCGTAGTGTATGAGTGTGTATGGATGTTTCCAAGAGATGGGTTGCAGCTGGAAGGGCATCCGCTGCGTAAAACATTTGCTGGATAAGTTGGCGGTTCATTCCGCTGTGGTGACCCCGGATTAATAAAGGGATTAAGCTAAAAAGACAATGAATGAATGAATGAAGCCTTTTGCAAGGATCCCAACTACAAGAATCGAAAGATCAGGAGGTGTTACCAAGTACTGATTATATAGGGTGCCCAAACTTTTGCACAGTGCCATAATAATGTTTTTATTTTTTATTTTGTTTAATATATGGCCTAAGATGCATCGATGTTTGCTAAACATATCGTGCATTCTTTCCATTTTCAAGAGTTGACATCTTTTCAATTAAAAAAATCACCAAAATCTGTTATTTATCAAGGGGTGGCTAAACATTTGCATAAAACTGTATATGCAACAAAGGTTATGTTAGCTCAGCAAGGGTTTTTAATAGTAATCATAATTAACATTGGCTCCATGTCTGTTATATCTGGGGTCCTGTTGACTCATCGGTGCGTTCTCATCGTGATGATGCTGTCGGCCTTGGTCATTTGATCTGGCCTGGTCCATCCAATAAGAGAGGTCAGTCTCGAGTCTCTGGAAAAATATAATGGTGGAATGGGAACAGATATATTACATTATATTGGAAAGGATTTAGGTTACACTTGGGCTTTTTTTTCACAACAGAGATGGACAGCAAATTAATGCGGAAAGAGGGGGAATGAAATCAATGCAGTCCAGACTCTACACACTGAACATGTGAGTCAAAAATGTCATAGAAACACATGTACTGCACTTACAATAAAACAGACCATATCTTAGATTCTGATTAAAAATAATGATAATGAAAAGCATTAAAAATAGCATTAAAGGGACATTAACTCAAATTTCTAAAAAAAAAAAAAAAAATGTTTTTATACCCCTTTTAATTAATACAATGACATACATTCACCGGCCACTTTATTAGGTACACCTGTCCAACTGCTCGTTAACGCATATTTCTAATCAGCCAATCGCACTCAATGCATTTAGGCATGTAGACATGGTCAAGATGATCTGCTGTCGTTCAAACCGAGCATCAGAATGGGGAAGAAAGGTGATTTAAGTGACTTTGAACGTGGCATGGTTGTTGGTGCCAGACGGGCTGGTCTGAGTATTTCAGACTGCTGATCTACTGGAATTTTCACACACAACCATCTCTAGGGTTTACAGAGAATGGTCCGAAAAAGAGAAAATACCCAGTGAGCGGCAGTTCTGTGGGCGCAAATGCCTTGTTGATGCCAGAGGTAAGAGGAAAATGGCCAGACTAGTTTGAGCTGATAGAAAGGCAACAGTAACTCAAATAACCACTCGTTACAACCAAGGTATGCAAAACAGAATGCACAACATATCCAACCTTGAGGCGGATGAGCTACAGCAGCAGAAGACCACACCGGGTGCCACTCCTGTCAGCTAAGAACAGGAAAGTGAGGCTACAATTCACACACGGTCACCAAAATTGGACAATAGAAGATTGGAAAAATGTTGCCTGGTCTGATGGTCTCGATTTCTGCTGCAACATTCGGATGGTAGGGTCAGAATTTGGCATCGACAACATGAAAGCATGGATCCATCCTGCGTTGTATCAACGGTTCAGGCTGATGGTGGTGGTGTAATGGTGTGGGGATATTTTCTTGGCACACTTAGGGCCCATTAGTAGCAATTGAGCATCGTGTTAACGCCACAGCCTACTTGAGTATTGTTGCTGACGCTTTATGACCACATTATCTGATCGCTATTCCAGAATAATGCGCCATGTCATAAAGTGCGAATTATGTCAGGCTGGTTTCTTGAACATGACAATGAGTTCACTATACTCAAATGGTCACCAGATCTCAATCCAATAGAGCATCTTTGGGATGTGGTGGAACGGGAGATTTGTATCATGGATGTTTATCCGACAAATCTGCAGCAACTGCATGATGCTATCATGTCAATATGCTATCTGGTCTGATTTCGAACACCTTAGATGCATACGTCATTGATATTACTTACTCAGAACAGTTATTGTTGCACCACAGAAGAAATAGCTAAAACAATATGTTCCTTAAAGTCTTAGTTCACAATGAATTTAGCTTTGGAGCACTGTTAAAATTCCGTTTAGTGTCATAAAACATAGCATCACAAGGCATGCTGCTTTTATAAAGTTACCCCACAAGATATTCAGTGCCCTCCTCTAATATTGGCACCCTTGGTATACAGTAAATGCAAAGAAGACCATTGGGGACCAGTCATAATTGTTTAATATTTTGATGTTATGTTCAAAATATTAGAAAAACAAAATAAAACCTTAGATTTAGTTTTTTGAATGAAAGTAGCTTTAGATCATTTTTGACCTCAAGAATCAAGTAACTTTTGCAGTTCTCCAACTGTGGTTTGACTTTTAAACTATTTTAATATTTTTTGAATATTAAAAATATACAAACATCCATTGATAAAACTCTGTTTGCAATTGTTTATTCTCTGAACAGAGGGTTAATTTGTTTTGTTTGTTGTTTTTCTGGTTCTCTAATCTGATTGGCTGTGAGTCATGCAATATTCTAGCTAAAACAGCATTGTTCTTGCATCTTCACCCGTGTGTCGGTCTACTGGATGTGTTCTGCAGAGTGTCATGGCGGAGGATTAAACTAACTAGTTTGCCAAATTCTGCTGCTGTTTTGCCACATAATGTATTTTTGAGACTTGATATGAAACTTTAGTTTTTTAAACTTCAAATATTTGGATTTTAAAAGGATAGCAGCTTTTTAAAATTGTGTTTCGATGATTTTAATGATTGAGCGCTCTCATGTCCAGCCAAGATCACCATTCTGACAGACACTTATTGTCTGATGTATGTCTTTATAGTGGGTAAATGTGCAACATTAATGTTTTGGTTTATATCTAATGGTAATATTTGGTCACAGTAATCTGTTATTTGCCTTAGAGATAAAAAAAAATAATTAATTAAAAGACAGATTTAACTGCAATGTTAGGTTTTACAACTATATATATATGTTTGATATGATATATATATATATATATATATATATATATATATATATATATATATATATATATATATATATATATATATATATATATATATATATATATATATATATTAAATGCTTTATAAAAAATATTGAATAATGCTAATTAATTAAAAGGATAGTTCTTCCAAAAATTTTACTTCACTCACCATATACTAAAATGGTTCCAAACATTTATAAGTTTCTTTTCTGTTGAACACAAAAGACATTTAGCTAAATGTTGGATACTGACAACCACTGACTTCCATATAAAAAATAATAACAATAATTACTATGGAAGTCAATGACTAGTGGTAGCCAACATTCCTCAAAATTTCTTCTTTTGGGGACACTATTAATTTTAATACAACATTAACTTACCAGTTTGTTTCAGTTTCCTCACACTCACCCAATTGTTCAGAAAATGTATTAGAACACAAGACATATGGTCTTATTTAAAATTCACAAATTTTATCAAAGGAACAGGTGACGACACAATTTGAGTGTTTTTATGCTGTTAAAAGTATATTCAGAATAAATTAGTATATATTAGTATATATTTAGTATATTCAGAATAAAAGACAGCACTAAAGAGAAGGACATTGAATTTAGCTGTCAATTCCCCATTAAGATATGCTCATGAAATATTGCCTTAATGTAGCTAACTTATTACATGGTTGCTCATGAGTCATGGATGTCAGCAAGACATATCAATTTGCCTTTGATCTTTTGGATAATTAGCTGTAAATTTAAGCCAGAGGTAGTGATTACCTACAGCACTTGGTCCATGGCCTCATGTCTACGCATGATTTAAAGCCGTGGTGATTTTCAGCCATAATGCAGTGATATTGCTCTTATATATTTAACAATAGATCAAAAGATTAAACAAAAAAGACAAATTTTCATACCCTTTGTTCTTATTTACTAAGGGTGCTAATATTAGTGTAGGGCACTGGTTATATTAAAAGCAAAGTATTTATACTTGTTTTAAGTTAAACTGTTAAACTGACATTTCCACTAGAAAAAAAAATCCTAGCTATAAATGGCAAATCACCATCACTATGCCTTTAATTTCCAGACTCTGGTGTTTCTTGTCAAATTAATATATTTTATGTCAGGGATAAAGTACATCCAGGAAGTTGTTTTCAAGGCTACTCAGCAGCCATCCTGGATGTACATTATCCAGCTTATTACAAGGCTACTTGGTCACACTTTATTTTGATGGTCCGTTAGTTGAATTTAAGATACATTGCAACTAATTCTCAGTAGATTATAAGTAGGTTGTTAGGTTGGGGTTAGTGTTGGGGTTGGGGTTAGGGTTAGTGTAAGTTGACGTGTACTTGCTAAGTTTCTTATAGTCAGTTAAATGTCTGTTGAAGGATTGTTAAATGTCAGTATCAACAGATATTAAGCTGAGAGTCTACTAATACTCAAATGGACCATCAAAATAAAGTGTTACCGGCTACTTTACACAAAACATAAAAATTAGACATAAAACATTGTTCTCAGCCATAATAGTCTATTAGCTCTTTAAATGCAAACTGACAGAAACCGGCAGAGTGGAGCTTATGAGACATTCACTGACCTGTGCATTATTCAGTCACATGTGCCAAACACACACGCATGTTTGTTTTGTTAATTGTGGGGACAGTACACAGGTTTCCATTGTTTTTATACTGTTTAAACTGTATTTTCTATAGCCCTACCCAATCTCTAAACCAAACCCTCAAAGGAAACTGTGTGCAGTTCTAGTTTCTGAAAAAAAGACTTCCTTCCTTGTGATTAATAAGCTTTTTATAAAGTCAACAATGTCCTCATAATTCACCACTTTTTTGTAATATCTATGTAGTTATACACATTTTAGCCCTGATATGTCACAAACATCTCTATCGCTAAGAGACACATTCCAGCAATATAATGCATTCAAAAAAGAATTGATTTTACTCAATAACTAGTATGTGGAATGTTTCATCATTCAGGTCTTGATATTGTATACTCATTGGTATACAGTAGTTACACAGGGCTGACACATGAGCCATTATGTGCACCTATAATCACAAACTCGACGATCTTTGTGACTACAGAGGAAATCGACTAATAATAACAAAGGCCCGCAAACTTGCTCTTCTCTAACATTTTTTTTTTTTCGCCCATAGATCTGTATGGTCTTAAATTAAAGTAAACACTACAGGTACCTCTATTGTGACCCTTACTTTAGACAAGCCAACTGCAATAACACATTTTTGTGTAGTCATCCCATGGTCGTCCATGTACTGTAGGCTTACCCAGAGTAATATTGCAATAAACACGTAAGACTCATCCTATTTAGGGGATTAAGCCCTAAACTGAAATTTCATTTTAGCCTTTATGGTCTAAGTACTAACATAGTAGCAAGTGTTGGTTTTACTGTATTTTTAAAACCTGGTTGCAGGTTTGCTGTTACAAGGATTTAACATAATCTATCATATTAGAGCAATTCAAATACATTGAAACACGACAGATTAGTAGGCTGCACTGACTGAAACATCCAAAAGGTTAAGGTGATTTCACCAAGTAGGACATGTTCCTGGATCAACATCTATGTTGATCCAGGAACAGCATCCATGTTGATCCTGGAACAACATTCCAATCAGAATTAAGGGAGGGGTTTATGTTTATGTTAAGTTTAGGCTTACAGTATATACAGTGGGGAAAATAAGTATTGAACACGTCACCATTTTTCTCAGAAGACATATTTCTAAAGGTGCCATTGACTTGAATCTTTCACCAAATGTTGATAACAACCAAAGAAATCCGTATATGAAAAGAAAACAAATCTAATTAGTTTACGAATTAAGTTATGTGTAATAAAGTGAAATGACACAGGAAAAAAGTATTAAGCACATGAAGAAAAGGAAGTGTAGAAAAGCAGTGAAAGCCCAGACAGCAGCTGAAATCGCTCAGTAGTTACTCAGCAACCCCCTGCCCTTCATCACTGTAAATTAATATTAGCTGTTTCAGTCCAAAATTTACATTAGCAGGGTGATGAAGAAGAAACCAGAGTGGATATTTCAGCAAGACAATGATCCAAAACACAGCCAAAGGAACTCACAAATGCTTTCAGAGAAAGACAATCAAGCTGTTGAATGGCCCAGCCAATCACCTGACTTGAATACAATAGAAAATACAAAATAAAGATCAGAATTGATAGACGAGACCCACAGAACCATCAAGATTTTTACACTCTGTTGAAGTCTGTGAAAAACTCACACCTGAGCTGTCTTTAAGCTGCAATCACCAAAAAAAGTCTTATATAAACAGAGCACCCGCAGGGTCTTTAAAAGTCTTAAATTTCAAAACAAAATTTTAGGCACTTAAGACACTCAATCACCAATGATCCATCTCAAAACTATATATATATATATTATTATTATTATTATTATTATTTTATTTCACTGCAAAGAGATACAATTCACAACAGCTGTTCAGCAAATTCTCCATATTAATTTTTTATAATCAGGGAAAGAAAACTGAAGCAACACATCCCTTTACATGATCTTCCATTCATACAAAAACTGTTTACAGAAGTAACCGGGCCATTAGAAAACATCCTTGCTTGGATTTAGCCCTGCATACGTCTAAAACATAGTGGTCTTAAAGGAGTCTTAAAAAGGCTTAAACTTGACCTGAAGAAACCCTGATAAAGTATTAAACACATTTCAGTAGTTCAGAACTTTCTCCTTGTGTCATTCCATTGTTATTACACAACTCGTTTTTCAGATTTTTTGTTTTGTTTTATTTTTATGTTCGTATTGTTCAATGTATGTATCTGGTTCAATTCCATGTCAACAGCTTCTTTAGAAAGATTCTTTCCAGGAAAAAACATGATGTGGTCAATACTTATTTTCCCCACTGTATATTCAATTTTTTTTGGTTTATTGAAAAAAATAAACATTTAGATATTTAAATGATACGCAGTTTTTAAAAGTACACGTTTAGATATTTAAAGGATGTGTGTACAATACAATTTGTAAATAATATTTTTCTGTCTTTTAGTGAATATAGTGAGGTCCACTGTAGGTTGGTTTACAAACAAGTGGTTCTAATTGGATTTGCACTGTCAAACTTAGAATAACATTTAAGTGGTTATTTCTTTTAACTATTCTTTCAAAAACAGTCAACATAAATCCATAAATTCATTCATTAATTTGTTCAAAATTCTATGCAGAAATAACCAACACTGGCTCATTCTGAAAACGTAGCCTATATATGTTTTTGGAGATCGCGAATTATGTAGCCAGAAGTACGTATGGCTGCATTTCGCCTTTAAACGAATGCTACAGGGTGGTATGACGCCGTTCTTTTTCGCGATTACCAGCTAACCGATTATCTCCGTATGGATGGCTTCCCCGCTGTTACCAGTTTGTCCAGTAGCTCACCATGAAAAAAAACTTACCCCCTGGGACGTATTTGGCGCTCTCCAGAACTGTATATAGCAGTACGTTTTCTGAAAGAGCCTGGGTTGCAACAAACAGGGCCGGAGTGTGATTCCTTTTCAGCCCTGGAGTTTCAAGCCTTAGACCGGCCCACCTCAGTTCACGACTGACTATATTAAAATAACGTCATTTCCAATTCAGTTTCTAATGACACTATCATGTCTTTTTCAAAGAAACAGCTGCTTTAGAACTTCAAATGTTTTTCATAAATATGAGAACATTAAAGGGGAGCTAAATCTCCAACACTATTCTTTAAAACATCAGAATGTCCTTTCCTGCAATATCTGAATATATATTCTGTGCAAAACTCTTTATAGATATCCAGTCCTTTGTAACGGTGGTCACACAAAAAATAAAAATAAAATATGTACACCTACATAAGTAACCCAAACAGTATTATATGTCTTAACACTAAAAATGAAAAAAAAAATTACTCAGTTGAGGTTTGAACTCAGGTCGGCAGCTTCATAACGCAACATGCTGACCACTAGACAATCTTTTTCTCCCCTTTTTAGATTTCTGATCAAGTTATGTCAGATTTATTAATGTAGTGAATCATCTGATTTTCATTGAGCAGGTGTAATATTCATTAATATTAATTATTCGAATTCTTATATTTACTAAGGTGCCGCTGTTTGGGGTCGAATGATAGTTACGACATCCTTAATCAGCAGGCTGCATTTTGCTCACGGGGCTGCGAGAAAATAAATAAAAAGAACGGAGCTGCGGCAAAATAATGAATAAAAAGAGTGAGACTATGGTCAAATAAATAACTAAATGAAAAAAGTGCGACTGCTGAGAATGCAAGGTCCACGGCCCTCACGGCCAAAAAACACACTGGCCCACCGGGAATTCTCCCGTCCTCCCGACTAGCCAATCCGGGCCTGGCAACGAACCAAAAAAAGTCCATAGATTGTTTCTGGCTCTGCTTATTAGTATAGTAAACATGTCTCATGGCAATTACATAATCAATGCAAGATATCAATTTCCTAAAGATAGATCTATGAGTAAAAGACACATATCTGACCACAGGAAGATACAGAGTGTGGTAAATAAAGCAGTTTCCATACTGTTTGCTGATATGGATACCGAATTTCCCTGATCCTTTACCACATTTTGCTTAAATACCCAGACCAATATCCTCAAGTGAACGCTAATAAATGTATCTTCTAAATACAAATCTAAAATCTTCTAAATAAACTAGACTATGCTGCTAACCAAATGCTATCCTGGAGGACCCTTCAAAATGGGACACAGCTCTGTCTGTCTGAACGGACATAATAACATTCATTCATTCACATAAAAAAAAAGATGTTGACATCAAATTTTCACACCAAACATTCATCACAGTGTGAACAGGCCTTTTCACAGAGGGAAGTCATAAATAGATGAGCAGCTGTGTCCAGCAGAACACAGGTGTCTTTTGAGCCAGTGTTATTGTATGCATCAATAGTCTGCACTAATCACACAGTACCGTTTTCAAAGCTTTAACTGAGCCAAAACATCACCCTGTCTTCATTAAACCTGCACCAATGCTCCGCTTTAATTGACTTTGCTGATAATTGTTAGACATTCAGGGGTCAGTTAGAAATTTAAGTCAGATTATTGTTTTACTTACTGCCTCATCATAGCCCATGTACATGAATTGCTGGATCCACTGCTGGACGTCTGGTCTGCTTCGGTCCCACACGTTTCTCTTAGTCCTGTGAAGAGCCGACAGGAACTCTTTAGCCTTGGACTGCTGCACTGAAATGTATGCTTTAGGCCTGCTTTCTATCTCTTTTGCTGCAGAAACAGAATGGGTAACATTCAAGGCACGGTTGAAGGCTCAAGAGTACTTTTAACATGTATAGTTTGTTATAGTTGCTAGGATACATTTCTCAATATTTAGGTCAGTTTCATTAAAAGTTTTTACATTTTTCTCTATAGAAACTTTCAGCTTGGCACAGCGGGTTAATTACACTTTCATTCGGAATCCAGACAATCTACCAAAGTACTTTTATCAGTATTTTAATCAAGTTATTTTCATAACAGCCAGGTTGTGTGCCAAACAAATATATTTTTTTACTTAATTAAATGTTAACCATACCTCACGATTCATGGGTGTTTTTTATTTATATACAAAACTGCATTAAGGTATCTTGATGTCATAATTTTTATTTGTGCTTTAATTTACACGCCCACCCTTGAAAATGTATAAACAATTAAAAAATATAATTAAAAATTCAGCTTGAAAAGTTTTCAGAGCAGAGCTCAAGGTTCCGTGAGTTAATTCAAGTCTGTAAATACAAACCAAACTAACATTCTAAATTACAATAATAAATGACAAACTAATTAACATATTTTTTTAACAGTGTTCACTTGATATTGTAGGCAGTTATAATCAAAGACTACATATACTGTATTTGTTCACTTAGCAGACACTTTGGTAACTATAAGATTTAAGAAATCTTAGATACTTTGATGCACTTGCATTTCAGAATCAGAATCAGAAAGAGCTTTATTGCCAGGTATGTTCACACATATAGGAGGAATTTTTTTTTGTGACAGAGCTTCTACAGTGCCACAGAATTACAGAGACAGGGCTAAAAAACAGATAATAAACATATTTTAAAAAGTAGTGAATGCATGCAGAGCATGACACGGAGGTGGACATCTTCGTCGACGCCAGCATGAAAGTTGGACAATACAGAGTGTATAAACACAGAGGGCCCTGTAGCCCTCATGGCGCAAAAAGGCGCAAGACGTTTGGTGAGATTTGTTGCTGTTTTCAGACCAGTGCAACCCTAATTTTCATGTTTTGCACCGCATTGTTTAAATAGCAAATCCATTTTCTTGCTAGTGAAGCGTTCAGTTTTTTCACTTACAAAGTCCGCCATGTAAATAGCAAATGTGCTATGGCGCAATGCAACTGACTCCTAAAGGGAATGGGAGATAAGACTCTGATTGGTTTAATGCAAGTTATGCTCAAAACACACCCATAACTCATTAATAGAATAAGCACAACCCTGTTAGACCATGAGCCAGGGTGCAAAGCGTATTTCCCATTCTTAAAATAGCATTTTGTGACCATTCACACACAAAAAAAATGTGTTAAAGATGTCATTGTGTCAGATTATGCAATTTTAATTGAATTCTTGTCAGGCTACACAATGCCTGCTGATTAGCTTTTACTTGACATTTTTAACCATACACATGGCGTTACTGGGAAAGTGTAAGTAGTAATTCAAAGAGGCAAAATAGTCTGTACATCTCTGTTCTAAATCGTAATAAACCATCGTAATAAAAAAAAATTAAGGTCACGCTTTATTTTGATGGTTCGTTTGTTGGATTTAAGTTACGTTGCATCTACATGCCAACTTATTCTCATTAGATTATAAGTAGACTGTTACAGTAGGTTGGGGTTGGGGTTAGGGTTAGTGCAAGTTGACATCTACTTGCTAAGTTTCTTATAGTCAGTTAAATGTCTGTTGAAGGAGCAGTATCAACATATTAAGCAGACAGTCTACTAATACTCAACTGGACCATCAAAATAAAGTGTTACCAACATTAACAATACACTAAGGTCAATGGGGCAGCGACCCTTAAAAGGACATCTTACACATTAAAAAGGTGTACATTAGTACCATTATTTCAACCCAGGCTTATTCTGATTACGTACCTCTATATACATTTCTAGAAAGTGCCAAATTCGTCCCAGGAGTTTTTTTTTTTTACAGTTTTGCTTTCGCGAATAAACTAGAGGCCACTGAGTATACTTTTTCAGATCTCAAATTTCTCTTGCGAGTGCCATTCGTGCCGGCTGTTCTCGCCAAAGGCTGCTGTTGACTGACTGACTGACTGACCAATCGACGGATCACCCCCACCCTCCCCCTTCCCTAAACCCAACCAATAGTGTTTTAAATAGCAAAAATTGACCTACCCACCCACTTCTATAAACCCAACTGCAGTGTTTTCAAAGCAATCCAAAAAATTAAAAGCTATTATGGCAGCCTGATTTTTACCAAGTTCTCAGATTTTACCACATTCTCACCCTGTGATTTACTTGTTTATTTTATTTTTTGACATTTGTTTTTGTCTTACCTGCTTTAAATGTTCTTCACCGGACTCAAATCCCATTGTTGCAGTCAACTCTGCTTTTATGTCTCAGGTTCGCAGACGAACATGTCAAGCTACCAGACAAACTGGTAACAGTGGAAAAGCCGACCACATGGAGGTAAGTGATCAGCTGGTTAGCGAGAAAAGGAGCGGCATCATTCCACCCCATAGTGTTCGTTTTAAAGACAAAATGCAGCCATACATATACTTCTGGCTACATAATTCGCGATCTCCAGAAACGTATATAGGGCTACATATTTTTAGAATGAACCTATGTTGCATTATTTACATTAAGGTACTACAATGAACCTTTCTGTGGTAAATAAGGTAAAAATATATTAATTTAAGAACAATGACATGCTGTACAACTTTTCTTCACATTTTCTATAATAGTATAAATGAGAGTATGATGTGCAATATACAGTAGCTACAGCTATAGTACAGCTATTACACAAAAAAAAAATTTATATGATCAAAAATAAACCTGGGTATGACTTGGAGGGAGAAAAAAACAATATGGGTATAACACTAGGCGTTCTGTCGCCCTTGCTTTTGCCACAATGTCAACACCCCTGAAACTGTATGTTCATCATGTTCTATTTCCTTAACGGCGTTTCTTAAAGACTATTGTTGTGAGGAGGTGTGGTCTAGTGAAGTCTGCAGCGGGACAGAGTGCCAGGAGACGAGTGGTCAGAAAGTAGGTCAAGTTCAAATTACATTCACCCGTGTCTACTTGTGATTCACTTGAAGAGACTAAAAAACTCTGCAGGTTGGAGAGAGAGAGAGAGAGAGAGAGAGAGAGAGAGAGAGAGAGAGAAAGTAAGAGGGAAACGGACAGGGAGAGGGAGAGACTGAAAAACTGTAGGTTGGAGAGTAAGTACAGATAGAGAGAGAGGGAGAGGGAGAGAAAGATAGTGTCTGTCCTGCTACACTAAAAGAAAAAGGTTTTATGTTTATGTTGAGAACCTTAAGACTGAGGAGAATACGATGTTTGCTGAAAAGACTTTAATATAAGTCACAGCTCTCTCGAACCCTGACACCTTAATCTAGAAAGAACCTTGCAATGTTACAAGTATATATGGTTGTATCTCTTTATAGCTATTATGCATGTCATTACAAGAAAACTGTAAAACGGCATAGAGCTGTACATAGAAAGTAAAAAAAAATATTTCAATTAATAATTGAACATTTACATATTTTAACTGGGCTCCTTTACTTCATTTTTTTTTTTTGAAAGTGTGGATTTTAATTAAATCTAAATAATTTTACTGTAATCATAGATTATTATTTTTTTATATTTATATTGTGGGGTAACCTGTCATTTGAAGCCACGTTGAATTAACCTTCAGGTAGCCTTTAGTCTGAAAATGATCACAAAATATTGATCAAAACATTTTTGGTTTTGAATTTTCAAAAATTACAGAATCATCAGAGTGGTTTGAAACTGTCCTTATTGGCATTTGGTATGTGAACACACAAAACAATGAGGTTTTGATTCAAGCATGCTAAATGGCAGCAAAAAATAGTCACACTTGTGGTCTTAGTGGTCAAAAATGACCGCCATAGGAACTGAATGAGACAAAAGCAAAAATATGAGCATTCAGAAAATATTTGGCTTGCAAAAATACATACCATGATGCAAAAAAAAGTTCTCAGCAGTGAAGAGGTGACACTCTAAAGCACTAAAGGCTGATTTATACTTCTTCGTCAAGCACACACGTATAGTCCGGTCGCATAGCCCTCTAAGTGGCTGACAGCAACGCTAATGCGCACCTTTCAAAAAATGTAACTATATGTTGCGTAGCGCAAGCTCTGTGATTGGTCGGTTTGGTAGCAGTAGCAGGCATGGGCGGTGCTGAGTTTTGCGAGCCCGATGGAGCAAGTTCTTACAAATGTTGAGTTCTGTGATGGAGCTCCAGATGGAAACTTTTGTTTTGTGTTTACCTTATGAATAAAGTTGTTGCATGTCTGCCGGTTTCCGCGTCTGAAGGAGCGAGTTTTAGTTACTTGTAGATTTCAGAAAAACAAAACACCTGTGAAGAAACTCTAAACAAAGGAATATGTAAACGTACTGCCAACTAGTGTTTCGGAAGTGCTATTGCAGTGCAACACAAACAGCGTGAAGAACTATAAATGCACGACTACGAGCAAGGCAGGCTGCCTCAACGCAGAAGTATAAATCAGCCTTTAGAGTAATAAGGTACAAGATGTGTTTGGTGCGATTTGTTGCTATTTTCAGACCAGCGCAACCCTAATTTTGACGTTTTGCGCCACTTTGTTTAAACAGCAAATCTATTTGTGCCATTTTGTGGACTCATGGGTGTGCCGGTCTAGAAAGGAGGAGTGTTGGTGCGTTGCTATTTTGAGGAACTGTAGACCACGCCATTGACCAACCAAAAGCTGGTCTAAAGTCCAGTGCAGAGTTGTGTGTCTATGCAGGTTTTAGTTGTGTGTCTATGCAGGTCCAAACGCTAACACATTGCTTAAACACACAGAATGTACAACACTACACAAATATATTTACAAATGAAAAAAAAAAGATTAAAATGTTAAAAAAAAATTATTATTTTCTACATGAATATAAAAAACACTGCCTCCATGCCTTCTTCATGTCGGGGGACTTTTTTCAGTTTGTTCCTTAGAGTTTGCTTTTGTATAATGTTAATATTATTAGTAGTATTATTTATTGTATGCATATTTAAATGTGCTTTAATAAAAAACAAGTTTAGATTTGTCCACCTGTTGGGTTTTGGACCATAAGAGGCATAGGACATGTGTTTGGATATAACTCAGTTTTTGACCACACTTCGTTATTATTGTTCATTTATTCATTTGCTGGAAATTAGAACTGATTTTAGAAATAGTTTTGAAACAAATCTTTGTGCTTAACAAACAAAATTAAATATGTAGGCTAATGGATGTCTTTAGTGAAGTGCGTACAACACTGTTTCCTTATCCACAAAAGTAAAGGAGTAAAGAGTAAAAATAAAGTAAAGAGAAAGCAAAGAGGCCGAATGGAGAAGGCTCATTCTTTATCTTTGTGCTGCAGATGGTCTGTTTAATTGTTTTCTTGCTAGTAAAGCATTCAGTTTTTCCACATACAAAGTGTAAGGATGGCTATATCTCTCCATAATATTGAATCCTGAAAACTGTTATGGAACTCCAAACGAGACAGAACCATGAGAATGGTCAGGCACTAAAACAATAAACTTCAAAAGATCAGCTAAGAAACCAGTTGTTCAGGTTGTCTCCATGCATCCTGAGCCCCCCTCTTTGCCCTGGACTTTACCTTCTCCACCAGAGCAGCTCCACACAGAATGTCTAAGTTTTTAACGTGGCATATCTTGTGGCTCTATATTCATGTTTGGTGTCATTTTAAATGTTTCTGTGTGATTGGTAAAGTCCTAATTTCACTGTAATATTTTACAATCTCCCTTATATCAGTTAATTTGGGTTTTGACTTTGATAAGATCTTTGCCAGATGCTCCACTCCAGGGAAAATCATCTTCACATCAAATCATGACCAGGCAAGGTTCTTGGTGAAGCTGTTATTGTCGTGAATTTATGGTAATTTGAGTATTTAGGCAAAAGGTGCAGAAGTGTCTGGGGGATTCTGTAGCCAGAATACCCCGTTGCAGTGTATAAGTCTCTGAGCTCTATATCAGGACTTGCATGCTGCAATGTAATTCTACATAGTCAGGTATTAACGTCTAACTGAAATGAACTGAAATGAATCTTTGGGTAATTGATGTTGTACAATCTTGATTGGCTTATTCTGTTTAATTATGTGAATTGGAATGGAAAATCTTTGCCTGACAAATAAATGTAAAATTCTTATTTAACTCTAATATCTCCTGAAATCACTTAAATCTAGTAGATTGTTTAGGCTGATGTTTCCGCAGCCTACGACCAGGATTTTGTCATACATTCAGGCTCAATGGATGGAGCATAGGCACAGCATTAGAGACCTGGTGATTGCTGACTATCACTGACTTAGTGTGATATAATCTAGGGGCTAAATCAAACTTTCTTTAAGTATGAGCAAGCATGGGGCGGCCTATTATTATTTAAAGGAAATTAGCTTACAGTTAATTTCTTTACCTAAGAACCAGAACTGGCAAGGTTATGTCTGTGAGCAGATGTAACTGGCCAGCATACTGACTCTAAGCGACTTCGGGTAAACGATGAACCATTAACTGAAAATAAGGATTTATTAGGTTACTCAACCTATAAGATGATCAGCTTGAATTAGATGAATCTAAATTTAAATTATTATAAATTGGAATCAGATAAAAATTCGGAGTTGGAAACAGATTAAAATAAATTTTAACAAATAAATAAATTTATTTTCACATGTGCTAAAAAGGCTTACACGCATTTAACCTTCACCCATGCTGTTAGTTCCATTATAGGACTAATAGATGGACTCTTACAAAAGTCAGCCATGTAAATAGGGAATGCGCCATGGCGCGACGCAACTGACTCTTAAAGGGAATAGGAGATGAGATTCTGTTTGGTTTATTCTCAAAACACACCCATAACTCATTAAGAGAATAAGCTCAATCCCACTCCACCCCACTCCAAGCCTCACAGGACAAAGAGCCGACCACCAGCTAACCACGTGGGAACCCCCTCAACAGAGGGAGTTCTTCACATTACACAAGTAACACCTCCATATTACTACTGAACTGGTGTAAATTAAATGTAACCATAAAGAAACCATAGAGGGGTTAAATTGATTATTTTTGGTTCGCTTGGTTTGGTTTTACAAACCCAAGGTTTTTCACATCATTACACTCTCTCAAACTTTTATTTTCCTTCCTTTTCTCCACAACATGTATCGATCTTGTTACCCTGCTTAAACATAAATAGGTTTTTATTTTTGATAGCAATAGCCGTAGTTGAAGTCAACTATCCGTTCGAACGATGGATGATTCGTCTGTTCCTATTTAAAGAATCGATTCTTTTGAAGCCCCCTTCAAATTAATCTTCAATTCACTTTAAGCTATCGCTACACAGCATATGTATATAGAAGCATTGAGAAACATGTCCTATAGTGTGTATAAATTACTGTAGATGTAGAGAGTTTAAAAGGGCTGGCCTCTGATCAAACATATTTTCAACAAAGAGGATGATAAGAGCCTAAAGCGACAGCAGTCCTGCCCAATTATCTGACTTTGATGAAGACACACATCTACAGCCCAAAGCTTCCACACCTCTCTGCTATAAATATCAGCAATGTCTTGTGTTTATTGTCATCTATGTTATCTTTCCTTGGAACATATCAGCCATCACTCTCTGTCAGCTTTGGAGGTCAGAAGCTGATGGGGAAATTCTAGACAAGTGTGAAGATTTGACGGAGGAAAAGATGGAGGGCATCAGGCTATAATTAAAGATTTATGGTAATTGACTAAACTGTTGGCATGATGGGTCATTAGGTGCAAGATAAATAGAGTTTATAAATTATAGGTCATTAACCAGATAAAACAAATAATCATTATAAAATGCTAATTTGCTTCCTGTTTTGATGAGTTATTACTCAATTATTAAAAACGATTCTTATAATTGTCAATGTTGAGTTAGTTTTGTGAACAATGTGATACATTTTCTTATTCTATGATGAAAAGAAAGTATAGAGAGTATATGAACTGGGCTATTTTACTTCACTTTTCTTTGAAAGTGTGGATAATAATTAAATCTAAAAGATTTTACTGTAATTATAGAATTTTTCTTTATTTTAATATTTATATTGTGTGGTAATCTGTCATTTGAAGCCATGCTGTATTAACCGTCAGGTAGTCTTTAGTCCGCAAATGATCACAAAATATTGACCAAAAAATTTGGGGTTTTGAATTTTTTTTTTAATTACAGAATCATCGGAGTGGTCTAAAACTCCTTGACATTGTTGGCGTTTGATATGTGAACACACAAAAAATTGAGGCCATTTTAAGATGGCAAATTATCATGTGCATTTGTTTATATGGCAAAACATCTCTTTTTCACCAAGAAGGTTCATACAGATTCCAAAAGCAGATACTGATTAGTTAATATGTGGACTTTGGGGGTTTTACGATGTGGTCACATGTTGATTGCTCAGTTTGTATGTCTCAGTATTTGTGCTTTGGTCACATGGTTAAGAAAGATACAAAATAAGTGGCAAACTTTGCTCTGTCTTCTTTTCCTGCCCTGTGCTTATCCTGCTCTGCTCTCTTCCTGTTCTGGAGGCTATCTTCTCTGGCTCTACTGCTATCAGGCTCTCTTTGAGGCCTACTCACTGCTCTTTGTCTCCCTTCCCCTGTCTTTCTCTCTCAGGTAATTTTATTTTACATTCAAGCTGGGTACAATTATTATCATATTGGTACAAGCGAGACGGTGACAACAGGGAGTGCAGATCCAAACGCAGGGTTTATTAGCAGGATGGTCAGGCAAGCAATGGTCAACACAGGGGCAAACAGATGTATACAGGAAATCCAGAATAAACAAAGAAGACAAGGGTCTAAAACATGGCAGAACAAGGCAAGAGTGTATGTAATCAGTCATGATCAGGAACCAGTTGTGTGGGGTGCATGACTAGATCTTTTAGTCCATAAATGGCGGATTTGTAGTCCGTTAGCGATCTGCAGCCGCTAGATCGCTGATAATCATAACACATATGTTTTTATCTTTTCATTCATTCATTCATTTTCTTTTCGGCTTAGTCCCTTTGTTAATCTGGGGTTGCCACAGCGGAATGAACCGCCAACTTATCCAGCACATTTTTACGCAGCAGATGCCCTTCCAGCCGCAACCCATCTCTGGGAAACATCCACACACACACACTCATTCACACTCATACACTACGGAAAATTTAGCCTCACCCAATTCACCTCTACCACATGTCTTTGGGCTGTGGGGGAAACCGGAGCACCCGGAGGAAACCCACGCGAATGCAGGGAGAACATGCAAACTCCACACAGAAATGCCAACTGACCCAGCCTAGGCTCGATCCAGCGACCTTCTTGCTGTGATTATACAGTTATTTTGTAACTAATTCAGTTGTAACCATAGAGAATTATTCTCATTAAATCATCTCATTTTCAAGTATTTGTGAATTACTTTTGATTTAACATCAACACTTAATTGTTCCATACAATACAATCACTGATAGCAATGCTCTCCTGCATTTTCGTTTTTGGTTTAAGATTGCAGAAGGATGCATGGTTTGACTAGAAATGTACAGTTTTTCACCATCATACTGAAAACTTTTTAGTTGTTTGGCAGAACTAAAGTTCAAACCGTTGTAGTTAAAAATACCATTCTTTACACCACGATTCAAGCATACTAAATGGCTGCAAAAAATAATCACACTTGTGGTCTTGGTCAAAAATGACTGCCATTTGACTACCATTCAGAAAATATTTTGTTTGCAAAAATACATCAATACACCATGATGCAGAAAAAAAGTGCTCAGCAGTGAAGAGGTGACACTCTAAAACACTAAAGGCTGATTTATACTTCTGCGTCAAACGCACGCAGTCACATAACCCTCGCCGTCAATAATATCCAGCTGATTTGCTGTTCTGTTTTGATGAGTTATTACTTGATTATTATTATTTTTTTTTATAATTGTCAATGTTAACTTAGCTTTGTGAATAATGTGACATTTTCGGATTCTATGATGAACAAAAGTTCAAAATAACTTTTTTTTTTAACATTCTAACATCTTTAAATTAAAAGTAAATACAGTTTTCACAGTCATATAAATAAATTACATTTTAAACTGCATTCAATAAGAAAAATTTTTAATTTGTAATAATCTTTCACATTTTTACAGATTTTACTAATTGTTTCATTTTAAAAACAATAAAAAAATCTTACAGATGTCAATTTTTTGGACTGGTAGTGTTTTCTGTGTAAATAAATAAATAAATAAATAAATAAACACACTTATTATTATGTATATATTAATGCTGACATCAACTCACCATCTCGTTTGATGAGGATCCTGTGAAGTTTGCTGTCAGATGAACCTCCTAGAACAAGCAAACAAAGAGATTTTTTTTAAAACATATATTGAAATGAAATTACATTGATTTAGGTAGTCATGTAGGTTTTATATTTCATATTTTAATACTGTAAGTAATTCCATATTTAGTGCTGTTCCTAAAAGAAATTGCAATACCACAGCTCTTGTTTCTTCCTTTACCAACCGCAAAGAAAATATAGAGCTGTCTGTATAATATCGATATCAGTTGTGTCAGCTTAAAATATAAATGAGCTGACCCTCCAGATATATATATAGCAGTTCTGTCTGGTTCTCGAATCTGATTGGCTGAAAGCTGTGCAATATTCTGCAATAACAGCACTCGCACAGCCTCCTCACCCTTCTGTATTACTCCGCCCACATAGTGACAGCAGATCAATAAACTCTCTACAGTTTGATAAATTTTGCAGCTGTTGGACAACATGATGTACTTTAGAGGCTCTTTTAGTTGTTTGTTTAGAATGTAGTTGTTTAGATTGCACATGCAGTTCATTTATAAGGACAGTACCTATTTTAAATATTTATCATTTCGGAGATACAACGCATCGGCATCCATCAGCCTGTTATTTAGCAGAGCAAATAAGGTTGACGTTTCACCACAAGATGGCGACAGAGACCGCATAATAAGCCCTTAAGAGGAGAAAAACTCAGCGTAATTTTAAACTACAGCTGATCAAAACATTATAAAACAGGTAAGTGACTTTCTAAGTCAAACTCACTCTTGTGTATGTTGTAGTGCTGTATTTAGGCTGGTAGTGTTTCTGGTAGCGTGTGCTTTGCTTTGGCTTTTTTGGGGTAGTTATTGTGATATCCCGATTGCAATAGTGAAATAATAGGGGATGTCTTTAGACTGATGGCATTTCATTAATCTTAAAATGTGAGCAAAATCACCTGATTTGTCATCACTTTAGACATTACGCTGGAGAATCATTCAAATACTAGCTCTAAAATGATGTTGGTGAATTAGCAATGGTTTCTGCTGTTCTGACACTTTAGCTGCAGATGTGAATGAGTGGTGGAAGAAAGTAGTTCCTCATACAAAAGGATTTTTAGACTCGTGTTTGATTTTCTTTTTTATATACACGATTATGCCTTCGAACTGTTGCATAAACACAATATCACACTCGTAGCAGTGCAATATGGCTGTATATTGTATACTGGTGGTACACTAAGGCATTCGGCCTGCAGCCTCGAGCCAACACATGCCTCCCACCTGTGCCAGTATACAGCCATCTAGCACTGCTATGAGTGTGATATTGCTCATATCTAGTTTTATACAAAAATGTGGGCACCCCTGATAATTATCATAATTGCAAGTCATAATCTGTGGCCCATAACTCTGCTTGTCGGCGGAAGGCAGAAAAGAATTTTTCCACATCAACTATCAATTGAGCTGTTCTTTGTGAAGAGTGGTCTGGACTGTGGAACGATGTACAATGACATTATCAGCAGCAAGATGTTCCTGGAGCTCTTTGGAGGTGGTCTGTAGTTTGTCTGTGACCATTCTAACCATTCTTCACCTTTGCCTTTCAGATATTTTTCTTGGCCTACCACATCTTTCCTTCACAAGAACTGTTCCTGTGGCCTTCCATTTTTTAACTATATTTTTGACTGTGGAGATAGAGACTTTACACCTTTGGGATAGCTTTTTGTATCCTTCTCCTAATTCGTGTTGGTAAATTATCCTAGTTTTTAGGTCATTAGGAAGTTCTTTTGAGGTTCCCACGAGGTTCCTACTCCCTAGTTCACAATAAGGAGAAGCACAACTAGCAATCAGCCATCTTAAATATTCTTTTCATGATTGCTTGCACCTGTGTTAGGATTGTTAAGGTTTACCCTGCTGAAAAATCCAGCTTAAACCAGCCTAAGCTAAAAAAACAGCTAAAACCAGCTTGACCAGCCTGATTTAAGCTGGACATAGCTGGTTTTGGCTGGTCAAGCTGGTTTTAGCTGGTCAACTCCCAGCCTGACCAGTTAAGACCAGGCTGGAAATGGCTGGAAACCAGCCTGGAAATGGCCAAAACCCCTCTAAAACCAGGCTGGTCAACCAGCTAAAACCAGCCAACCAGCTTAGGCTGGTTAAAGCTGGATTTTTCAGCAGGGTGAGTCACTCAAATAAATTTTGTGTAGTAATCAATCAGAATTAAGTGGCTACAAGTTTTGAAATCCAGCACACATTCCTACTGTCTTTTTGATAATCTGAGATGAGCTCTGACCTGGAGAACAACAGCATCCCTACTCTTTCAGATGATACTCAAGTGGATTTTCTTGATGCAGCAGCAGACTGTGTTTAGAGACATTGGTTTCTGAGGTTGAAAGGTGGAGCACTTTTACATAAACTGTACCTTTGCAGTAGTCTGAAGCAAACCCCGGTGCGCATCTCTCTCAAAAAAAAAACAAAAAACTATCTGCATGTTGTGGATTGTTTTATGTTCACTTTATGATTAAAATTGTTGCCCTTTTTAATCTGCCTTCCTTTCATGAGTTTGAGACGGTTAAACAGTTATTTAGCATTTCACACATTTCTGATTTAAATTCAAAACACAGCTCAACAGAGAAAAATAGAAACATAAAAACTCCAATGCAAGCTAGCGCTTTGAAAGTGTTATTGTCAGAGCAACACAATTAGAATGCAAAAGTAGAAATGTACAGCTATGTGCAAGGAGGTAGGTTAAGGTGATCACTGGACACAGATGTATAATTCAGCCTTTTACACGTACTGTATTGTAGACACCAGGGGCTTTGTTTATAGAATGTTGTGCAGAAACCGTTCTAAATTTGCTCTAAGTTTGCCAAAATCCATAAGTGTGATTTGGAGAAAACAAACATGTGCATAAAAACCATAGACTGTATAAGATATGGACGTAGTAGCCATGACGCACCCATAGGTTTCTGAAGAACGCAAAAGAAGCTACCAGTAGGCGTGGCCAACCGTCGTCATTTTGTTTGTGCGTCATCACACCAACCGGGGGTTACCAAAAAAGGGCAAAGAGGCGGAGCTACAGATGCCTGCTATCATTTTGCTTAGACTGGCTTTTCTATGGGAGAAACGCTTAACATTTTATTACCTGCCACTTGTTTGTGTTCTGACCATATGTACTTGGTTGTATACTATATAAATAAAGTGTTTCGACTTTTAAAAACACTGTTGTAATACATTAAGCCACTAAACATTGTTCTTATGATGTTTTTCTACAGGAGAAAACCCCAAATTACTTCCAAACACTTAAAATGTAGTCTGTGCTAGTAAATGCAAGGCTATTGATGAAATCCAGGCGTAACACTGTATGACAACGCTTCAGATAACTGTTCTAGAGCCTACAGCTAATCTATCTGTCAGATTCTGGAGTGCATTACAGCTCTAAAGAACATTATAAATGATGGATGATCTTAAATAAAACAAATACATTTATAGAGATGGTATAAGTATATAATTTCACTCACCTGGACAATGCAGGCCACGTGAATAGTTTGTGAGCACAATTAAGTGCACACAGCATACCATATCATCTGATAATTGTAAGAAATAATTCCAAAAGGCAACTGACTGTGTAAAGCCACATAACACACAAAACAACTCAAAAATACAATGTATATGCCGAGCTCAGAGGCTAATGGTGAAGTGACGGCGACCAGCGAGACCTAGCTGTCACTCAAGTGGCCACGCCCTTAATTATACAGACTTAATATAACCTAATATAAAGAAAATGGATGAGTTCTAAAAAAAATTCAACCCCTCTCACAGTTGTCATGAAGAGTAATATTAGCTATATGTACCAAAATTGTTCTTTGTACCAGGCTTTGTACCTTTTTTCTGCTGTAAAGTTGGCCAAGATATGTGCTCCTTATGGAGCCAGGACTAGCGGAATTTCGAAGAATTGCAATTTCAGATACTTCCGTTTTTGCTTCACGAGGGAGAGCTGGAGGTTGCCGCTTGATAAAAACCTGTGTGCATGCCTCTCTACGAGATGTAATATTTATAAATAGTAAATGCTGTCAGATCTTATAAACGGCTCCTAATTAATATTATTTACATATAAAAAACCAAACCACACGCTAATGTCCAATGTCTATGAACCAGTGGCGGCTGGTCAATAGAGGGCGCTGGGGCGCCGCCCCCTTCAAGTTAGACCCCTTTAATATGTTAATGTTTATTATCACAAATATTAACAAAATAAATTGATTTAATTATAACATTCTAACATTTATTGTAGTCATACTAACATTTATTGAAAAAAAATGTATGAACAATATTTTTTCATATGTGTGCGGGGCGCCGGACTAATGTGTGTCTATGTAGGTCTAATTGGCCTGTTTTAAATTGTCCTTGGGGCGCAGCGCTCTTCATCCCGAACCCTCCCATTTTTGTTGTTAGAACGAATCATATTTGTTTTTATATGATTGGCCTTATGTGATTGGACCATTCTCACCAAAGAGGAAAATTCTGTTGTATCTTTGCAAAGATATCAAAGGCGTTTGGATGAAAAAAAAAAAAGAATCAAGGAGCTTGGACCAGATTGACCTTCCTTGCAAATTCACCAGTAGTCAAGTGATGGCGGGCGCGCGTACACTCGGGGCTTTCAGCACTTGTTATGACAAACGGAGTTGGCTGGCAAGTTGTGATGTAAGTCATGCCTTTTACTGTTTCCGTGTTTGCTGTTTCAAACAGCATAACGCAAGAGAGGCTGAATGCTGTCAATAGAGAAGAGACTGGTGACTGTGATAACTGACTTTAACCAAAAGGTTATTGAGATTATTTGGTAAAATTACCAAATTTTCAAGCCAGAAAGAAAGGAGAGCAAAATTGTAATTTTCAAGTACTGATAGTAGTGTGTGTGTGTGTGTGTGTGTGTGTGTGTGTGTGTGTGTGTGTGTGTGTGTGTGTGTGTGTGTGTGTGTGTGTGTGTGTGTGCGTGTGTGTGCGTGTGTGTGCGTGTTTACTGATTATCTTGATTACTTCATTACTGATAATAAACCCAAATTGAACTAAAATGAACTGATTTGTGGTGCATTTATTGTAGGCTTTAGTCATGTTTTTGTTATTTGATACATCACTGAAAAATGGCTTTTACACTCTTACTTTACCAACAGTTAGGGTGCTTTCACACCTAGACTTTTGTTCCGGAACCTGGTGCGTTTGCCCAGTTAGCGCGGTTCGTTTGGCATATGTGAACAGGGCAATCGCGCTCGGAATCGCGCCAAAGCAATTGCTCCGAGACCGCCTGAATGATGTGGTCTCGGCTCGATTGAAACGAACCCTGGAGCGGATCGATTGTAGTGAGAAAGCGATACGATCCGAGCCTGCCTATATCACAGTGTTTTATGGATATGTAATAGGCATACGGCTATATGAAGAGAGAATTATGAGTAGATTACGAGTCATTCCAGACATCCCAAGTCTCCCGGAAGTTCCGGGAGTCTCCCGCAAATGCACAGAGACTCCTGGATGCCCGCAAACGAGTGATAATCTCCCGGAAATCGCGCGTCTTCCTCCCGGTCCTCAAAATACGTCGCGCACCCTTCTCATCACCCCTCCCCACCGCATCCCTCCTCGCTCTTCAGACATGTCGCGCGCACGCTGTCAAACACCACCAAACCACCCCCGACAGCTGAGCGGGACTCTGCAAAATAAACCGTGAAACTCTGACCAATGTGAGGAGAGTTTACTCACATGTGACTTGTTTTAGCTCTTATGGTCTGTTTAGAAACTTTGCCGTGTGAAAGCAAACCGCGCCAACAACAAAAAGCAACAATGTAACAATTTTAATCCCTGTTTCGGAACAACTGAATCGATTCACAGGTGTGAAAGCACCCTTAGATTTTTTTCTGGTGTTTGCCCCCCCCCCCCCCCCACCCCACCCCCCCCCCACCCCCCCACACACACACATTTTTTAACACCAGCCGCCACTGCTATGAACAAAGAGAAAGAAAAAAAAAATCTATGTCTAATTGAAGTCCTGCTGGCGGAGGTTGAGGCTCCACATGAAATTAAATATAATGCATGATTATAGTCACTGATCTGAAAAAACCTGCATGAGATTTGTCATTTCTTTATTTTTACAGTTTACTAATGCTGCTCAAATGAACATTAACATGCTGACACAAAAATATAGTTTGTTCAAATATATCTGATGTAGGGGCAGCACAGTGGCTCAGTGGTTAGCACTGTCACCTCACAGCAAGTAGATTGATGGTTCGAGTCCCGGCTGGGCCAGTTGGCATTTCTGTGTGGAGTTTGCATGTTCTCACCTTGCTGGTGTGGGTGTTTCCTCCAGGTGCTCTGTTTTCCCCCAGAGTCCAAAGACATGCGGTATAGGTGAACTGAATAAACTAAATTGGCAGTGGTGTATGTGTGTGAATGAGTGTGTATGGATGTTTCCCAGTACTGGGTTGCAGCTGGAAGGGCATCCGCTGTGTAAAACATATGGTGGATAAGTTGGCGGTTCATTCCGCTGTGGTGACCCTTGATGAATAAAGGACTAAGCGTAAGAAAATGAATGAATGAATATCTGTATGTAAATGACAAAAACAAAGTTGACGGCTGATGAGTCTGAATTCATTTTCACAGATGCAGAATATTTTATTTTATATTTGATTTATTTATTCATTTTATTTATTTATTTATTTATTCATTTTTTACATCAAGAAGTTGCAACATCTCTTGTAATGTAAGATGAAAAACAACAGCGTTGAATAATATGTGTAGCCTACAGAATGCAAGTAAATACTCTAAACATTAGGTCAGTTTCATCTTGCAAAAACCCCATTAATAAAAAAAAAACTGACTACACTGTATTTCCCAGTGATGGGTTGCAGCTGGAAGGGCATCCGCTACGTAAAACATATGCTGGATAAGTTGGCGGTTCATTCCGCTGTGGCAACCCCAGGTTAATAAAGGGACTAAGCCAAAAAGAAAATGAATGAATGAATGAATGAATGACTACACCGTACAATTAATTTGTCAGACTGAATCTATGTTGTTTATGATAAATTTGGTGCACAAATACTACATTTATTAGATGTTCAAATAGCTACAGTACTATGACTTTGTCACAAGAATACTACTGCTCAAAACTTGGTGTGGCAGTTTCCACATTAAAGACTTTGTTTCTAAAGATATAAACGTTGTTGTGGATTTACACTTACTGGTCACTTTATTAGGTACACCTTACTAGAACCGGGTTGGACCCCTGAACTGCCTTAATCCTGCATAGATTCAACAAGGTACTGGAAATATTCCTCAGAGATTTTGGTCCATATTGACATGATAGCATCACGCAGTTGCTGCAGATTTGTTGGCTGCACATCCATAATGCGAATCTCCCGTTCCACCACATCCCAAAGGTGCTCTGTTGTATTAGGATCTGGTGACTGTGGAGGCCATTTGAGTACAGTGAACTAATTGTCATGTTCAAGAAACCAGTCTGAGATGAGAGTCGCGCTGACATGGTGCGTTACCCTGTTGGAAGAAGCCATCGGAAGATGGGTACACTGTGGTCTTAAAGGGATGGACATGGTCAGCAACAATACTCAGGTAGGCTGTGGAGTTGACACGATGCTCAATTGGTACTAATGGGCCTAAAGCGTGCCAAGAAAATATCCCCCACACCAAGACACCACCACCACCAGCCTGAACCGTTGATACAAGGCAGGATGGATCCATGCTTTTATACTGTATTGTTGAGGCTAAGTTCTGACCCTACCATCCGAATGCAGCAGAAATCGAGACTCATCATACCAGACATTTTCCATTGAAGACCAGACATCTTCTATTGTCCAATTTTGGTGAGCCTGTGCGAATTGTAGCCTCAGTTTCCTGTTCTTAGCTGACAAGAGTAGCACTTGGTGTGGGTCTTCTGCTGCTGTAGCCCATCCGCCTCAAGGTTTGACATGTTGTGCGTTCAGAGATGCTCTTCTACACCTCGGTTGTAACGAGTGGTTATTTGAGTTACTGTTGCCTTTCAATCAGCTCAAATCAGTCTTTCCATTCTCCTCTGGCATCAACAGGGCATTTGCACCCACAGAACTGCCGCTCACTATATATTTTCTCTTTTTCGGGCCCATTCTCTGTAAACCCTAGAGATGGTTGTGCTTGAAAATCCCTGTAGATCAGCAGTATCTGAAATACTCAGACCAGCCCGTCTGGCACCAACAACCATGCCACATTCAAAGTCACTTAAATCACCTTTCTTCCCGATTCTGATGCTCGGTTTGAACTGTAGCAGATCGTCTTGACCATGTCTACATGTTTGAATGCATTGAGATGCTGCCATGTGATTGGCTGTTTAGAAATTTGCATTAGCAAGCAGTTGGACAGGTGCATCTATTAAAGTGGCCGGTGAAGCCGCGGTCACACCGGACTTTCCTCCCCATAGACTTCCATTCATACGCACGCGAATGCGTCACACTGGAAACGCAGGGTCATGCATCGACTTTCGCAGGTTGCTGCGGTGCAAAGTTCAAGCTTGGTGAACTCTGACCTGCGAAAACGCATCGCTTGACTGCGTGAGACCAATCCAGGATCAAAACATGACCTCTCTTTACAGAAATTTAAAACAGGGAGCATTCGCTTGCTTTTTATAATGTCTAGTCATCTTGTTTAATCCTGCCCCTTTTCGCAGCGCCGTGCGACAGAATTTCGCAAACTTAAACTCTAGTGTGACTGCGGTACATACACACACTCTAAAATCAAATCAAATCTGAGCATATGCACACTTTGAGACCCTTGGACATTTTAAACAAATAATGTAAACATTTAAAAAAATAACTTTATTTAAGAAAAAAAAAGATCTAAGAACTGGAAATTACATTTTGCATGCATATAGAGCTTAAAGGTTATATTACCATTCTGAAAAAAAAAATCCACAGCCAATTTAATATTTCATTAAATAAAATAATTTCATACTATCAAAATAATGATAAACATAAAAATATATATATATTTGAAGAATGCTAGTGACCAAACTGTTTTGAAGCCACAATAAGTGACGATAAATTAATTATAAATACAGCTTTAAAATGTGTGTAGATGTGTGTTTGTGTGATTTTTGATCTGAAACTAAGGAATTAAAAACGTAAGATACCAATATGAAAGATTTAAGATTGTGATGTATGAAGTTTCCACCCCCCCCCCCCCCAAAAAAAAATATATAATAAAAGGTTATTAGCTATTAAATAAAATAAGTTTTTTTCATAAATGTCACTTTAGACTATTATTTGGTTTTTAACGAGGTTGATTTTCTTTTGCGCCAAAACCAGCTAAATCCACTTGTGCTTTTTTTGCAAAAACCTCTAAATCCACCTATTGGGACAAGACACTGTAATTAGTTAAAAAATCACTAAAGATGCAATTAGAAATTATTTGACCAAACATAAAACACATTACACAAACCACCTAAAATAAAAAATAAATAAATCTGTCAAGTAAGTGGCAGTTCATTCCGCTGTGATAAACCAGGGAAAAAGCAGAAGGAAAATGAATGACTGAAATCTGTCAAGTAAGTCCATTAATCAATAACATTAAAACTGACATTAATTAAATCTTAACAATCTGTTGTCATTTCTGAGATTTGGGATTTAGATTTAATGTAAGTAGAATAGTTTAAACATTGTAAACATTGTAAACTAAGCTTGGTAGATTCAAATAATGTAGTGTAAAAACATTGTGAAACATCAATATCTGTGCATTGTCTATTAATATATAAAGCATATCAGATGTATATGTATTATGAAGTAATATAAATAATGTATGGTTGTATACATTATATTTATCTTTTTAAAAAAATTAAATTAGCAAATAGACAAGGTAAAGGTAGGTAGGTCTACTGGGCAAAAAGGGGATGTCTCTCAGACACTTTTAGGAGTTGTCATTCATTCATTCTCACCATACTTAAGGTCTTTGTCTCTTGTTTATCCTTATAGCATCCACGTGAGATAAAAGAAAGGCATCTTAACTCTCTTAACTTGTCTTTCGTGAAATGCAGTTGCTGTTTAATGCATAGTAAATTGGACTGATTCAAAGTAGCGTCGCTGTGCAAAAAAACGTTATGACGTTATGAGTTTTGAGGTAAAAGTTGAAGTCAGAATTATTAGCCCCCCTTTCAACTTTTCTTTCTTTTTTAAATATTTCCCAAATGATGTTTATCAGAGCAAGGACATTTTCACAGTATGTCTGATAATATTTTTTATTCTGGAGAAAGTCTTATTTGTTTTATGTCAGCTAGAATAAAAGCAGTTTTTAATTTTTTTAAACCATTTTAAGGACAAAAGTATTAGCCATTATACAATAGCTTGCCTAATTACCCTAACTTACCCTAATTTACAGCATCTGTTCACTAAAATGTGTTCTTATGCACATGTTCTTGAGCCCCCATGTTTGCAGTTTATTGCTTTATTTTTATGTTTCTATTTGTGTACAGTAGATTCCCTCACTACAGAGTGAACACTAGGATTTAAAAGTAATATTTCTTAAATGTAAAAATATTCCACTAAATGTAACCTGGATGTTTTAATGAAAATGCTGTTAAACATAATTTGATACACAATTAAATTTTGTAAATCGATTGGAATTTTGCCTAAAAATAAGAACAGATTCGTGGTGAATCACAATTTATGAAAATGTATAACATTTACCATATTTACTACAAATGTAACTAATCAAAATTGAAAAAGAACATAGACCTAAATTAAATCTTTTTTAAAACCTTGAAATATTTAATACATTAAGTCATCATTATTATTTTTTAAATTGTTTAAAAAACACATTGTAAAACATTAAAGCTTAATTCAAAGTCCAACAGATCCAGGCCTTTCTAATTTACACCACACTTCATAAAACCAGTTCACAACGCTTGTAAATTCACTACCCCCTCATTAGCTTATGAAACCATTTGAAACACACAAAAATGTAGTCTAAAAGCTGAGAAATGACATACCTGAGGGTAAACAGACGGACAGGACACTTATGAGGAGAACGGCTGGCACACAGAGACTGTGGAGAGACATTATTCTATCAGCTGTGGCTTCACTGTGTGCTCGAGAATGATTTGGTCAGTGCTGAGATGAACAACGCCACCCTGGATGAACAGGTACACATTCCTGCAAGCGACCTGTTAGCGCTTGTGTAGGAATGTGCACTGGAGGCCAACAGAAAGACCCCCAACCCATATAAATACCACAGTGTGTTGGATGGTTATTGCATGCTGGGGTTTGCATTGACAGATCAATTGCTTGCACTGATTGTTTGTTTCTGGGTAGATTTTGGTAGCACTTTATTTTGATGGTACCTTTGGAAAAAAAAAGATTTTTTTTTCACACATGTCTAAACACAATAGTTTTAATAACTAATTTTTAATAATTGATTCATTTTATCTTTGCCATGATGACAGTACATAGTAGTTTAGTTTACTACTACTTCAACACACCAGTATTCAGCTTAAAGTGACATTTAAAGGCTTAACATTTAGGCAAATCATTGTATAAATAATGGCTTGTTCTGTAGACAATCAAAAAAAAAAGTATTGCTTAATGATATAGACCCTAAAATTATTTTTAAAAAAAGATTTAACTGTTTTTATTTTAGCCAAAATAAAACAAATAAGACTTTCTCCAGAAGAAAAAATATTATAAGAAATAATGCGAAAAACTACTTGTTCTGTTAAACATCATTTGGGAAATATTTGAAAAAAAAAAAAGGAGGACTAATAATTTTGACTTCAACTGTAAATATGAATTATCAGTCATTAGAGTGAAAGTTGGTTATTTCCTTTTGCTTATTATTATTTCTTATTATTATTTAAATAAATTATTTTAATTTATTATTTGCTTATTACACTGTGACTGTCTACACTAATCTGTAAAAAAAAACATGCTTCGAATGTTCTCACTCGATTGAATAGGCGTTATCAGTGGTTATCAGCTGATAGATATGGGCCAGTAGGGGCCTTCTGCACCTACTGGTAGGCTCAGAAGGCTGTTATCATCCATCCACATGGTTAATCAGCTACACTAATAGAGAAGTCTCCAGATCCAGAACTGTTTTTACATTACTGTGAAGGTTGGGTTTAGGGTCGGGGTAGGCGTAGACGTTAATAAAATACAATTAATGGGAAATGTAATAAATAGTATAAATAATTATTTTCCCAGAGATGGGTTGGAGCTGGATGGGCATCCGCTGCGTAAAACATGTGCTGGATAAGTTGTCGGTTCATTCTGCTGTGGCGACCCCGGATTAATAAAGGGACTAAGCCGAAAAGAAATGAATGAATGAATAAATAATTCTTGTTAACTAGAGGTGTGAACCTACACTGGTCTCACGGTTCGGTTCAGTTACGATTATCATGCCATCGATTCGGTTCAATTCGATATCTCGGTGCATCACGGTGCATTGTCGATGCTTTCCCCAAACAGAGTTTTATATTTGGGGCTGTCTGTATAAACACACACACACACACACATAGACACACAGCACCAAGCAAGCGACACAGAGCATCACGCCCTCTCATTCACACACATACACGCACACACAAACATAGACAGCAACACACAGCATCGCTCTCTCTCATTCACACACATAAACACACACACACACACACGTGCTTGCTCGGGGTCGATATTGTTAGACCGCCCGCTCCCGTTCAACTTACTCCAGAGTTACCGACTGCTCCCGCGCTTTATTCGGAAATTTATTTCCGCGCCACAAGAAATCTGGTCTGGTCCAGCGGCTCCGGCCTTACACCAGTGGGAATGCAGACCTCTATCCAGAAGTATCGCCGTATCAGCTGAGAGGAGAGAAAAAGTCACGCCAGCAGGTCAAATGGGCCACAGCGAGAGAGAGAGAGAGAGAGAGTAACAGCTGTAACTGTAACTGAGAGTAACTTACAGCTTCTGCTGTAAGTGTCAGTGAAAGAGTGTCCAGAAAACACACACGCAGTGAAATTGTGCACAGTTTGTGCGTCAAGTAGGCGAAGCATTGTAAACACTCGCGCTCGCCTCCCTCGCCATAGTAAGCTACCGCGACATAACGCATAGAAGATAAATGACGTCAGTACATAATAACCGGTTATGATTATTACTGAACCGATACCGAATTGTTCGCGTCTGCATCGCGGTGCACCGAAGAAACAATTAATTTTGACACCCCTATTGTTAACTTCCGGCCACAGCCGTACTGTATGTGATAGCTGATTAACCATGTGGATAGATGATAACAGCCTTCTGAGCCCATATCTATCAGCTGATAACCACTGATAATGCCCATTCAATCGAGTGATAACATTCGAATCGGCTGAAAAAAAATGTAAAATTGCATTTTCCTCTAAAAATGCAATGCATAAACATGCAGAACATCCCAAACGTTGTTCATCCACATTGAAACGACTTAAAATGATTTTGTCCCTGTACTTTGCATGCATTTTAAAAACGACTGTTTTACTACAAGGATAATAACACAGAATACAGTATGACGTTTGCATTCTGTACTGCTGACTCTAATTGTAACATTGTATCGCATTGTGTTATGTGCATTGTGCATTTGTGTTATACATGTGAGATGACCACAACGACGGCATTTGAATCCTTAAAGAATGGTTCCACAAAGCAGGTAAGATAAAAACAAAAGCCAAAAAATAAAATAAACAAGTAAATAACAGGGTGAGAATGTGGTAAAATCTGAAAATGGGGTAAAAATCAGGCGAGGGCTTTTCTTTTTCTGGATTGCTTTTTAAAACTGTCGGTTGGGTTAAGGGAAGTGGCTGGGCGCAGGTCAATCGGTCCTTTCGAAAACACTATTGGTTGGGTTTAGGGAAGGAGGAGGGAGGGTCGGTCAGTCAGTCAGTCAGTAAGTCAGTTGACAGCGGCCTCTGGTGGATTCACATGATAAAAGCAGGTGAGAATGACACTCGCAAGAGAAATTTAAGATCTCAAAAAGTGTACACAGCGACCTCTGGTGGATTCGTGAAAACAAAAACGGCAAAAAAATGTAACTCCTGGGACAAATTTGGCACTCTCCAAAAATGTATATAGTGGTACGTTTTCAAAATTAGCCTGGGTTTAAATTTGGAATACCGTTAAGGATGGATATATGCGCATTGGGACAGCATTAGTGATGACAAAACACAGCATCTTGCTCACAGATCAACACCGAACAGCATGAAATAAAATCGTTCTACAAAATTCTGTATTTTTCAACCACATCTGGGTAATCACTAAAATTGACCCATTAGTATTACTGTGGTATAAATACAGTAATACAAAATACTTATATAGAGAGATAAACTGATTTACTTTTCCTGTAATGATTGTGTAGCAGCAATTTAATATGTGCTGAGGAAAAAGTTTTCTCTATTTAAATCTAAAGGGCCAACACAATCTCACGACAATTCGTAACTTTTTGATTTACTAGTTAATTCATATAAATTCGTATGATCTCCCTTGAATGATTTAGTACAATTTGCTTATCCCCCAATGACTGTTAATTTTATTGGCTGGGTTGGGTGCCACACCTCCTTTTTAAAACTGTAAGCCTAAATTTTCGTACGACTGAACTCTGAATTAGCCACTAAATTGACAAAACATTAAATAATTACGTTTACTCGTGAGATTATACACTCTCTGTTGCTATCTGATGGTGAAATAATGTAACTACAAATGCTACTTTGTGCTACAGTTCATAATACAAAGCATTTTAATTAAAAAGTCTGCAATATAAAAAAGCTAAGTAAATCAGTCAAACGAATAACAACTAAGTTTTTTCAGCATTATATTAACCTGTAGCCTAAAATTTAACATTGCAGTCAAATCTATTAGCTCTGGAGCAAATAACAGATGACTGCACCAAATGTTGCCTTTGGATATACCAAAAAACGAATTATATTTGACAATAGACCACTATAGATATCTATCAAACTCCTGAATAAGTGTCCATCAGAGTGCTCTCAGCAGCAATGAAAGGCTGACCAGCCGCCGACCTGCCGGAAGTCCCATCTTCAAAATCAATCACTCACTCACTTACTTTCCTTCTTTCTCCAAAATCATCAAAGCACATTTTCAAATAGGCAATATCCTTTTAAATAAACTGCATATTTGCAATCTAAAGAACTGCATTCTCACTAGAAAGTCTCAAAAATAAAGTATGTGGTCCAACAGCTGCAGTATTTGTCAGACTATATATTAAATGCTCTAAATCTTGGTCATTCATTATCATAAGCATGATCAGAAAACAACATTATTTATGAATCTCCGCCTAACAATCATTTTCAGCAATTACTTGACTGTTTTCTTCTTCTTAATTGATAGTTTCCAGTTACAGAAAACCAGCTGTTGAATATTTATATCACGCTGTGAGTTTAGAAGTTCTATTTTATGCTCATTTTCTCCCATGCTTTAGATTACGTTCCTGGGTATATTTGGAGGCAGAAGCTGCGAAACATCTTGGGAGGGAGACAGATGTTTCTCCAGATGCAATAAACATCTTTCTTTTCCTTTCTAACTCAATTTCCTGCCTCAGCTTTTGAAGTGCACACTGTAGGACATCAGCTAATGCTTGTGGCTGTTTCACATGGAGCCAGCCATACAGTAACCGCTGTATCCTGTGTGTATGAATGTGAACCTTCAGACCAGAACCAACTCTAAACAGTGACAGGTTTTCGCGTCACACAATGTACCAAATATTAACTGCTTAATAAAGTTAGTTGAACTCATGGTAGATTTAAATACTTTATCAAATTTGATGCCCAAGTGAATTATTGAGTTTTCTGATCTTCAGTTGTATCATTAAGAATTTCAAAGGATTTAGATTTTCACCAAGGCTGGATTTATTTCCAGGCTCATTCTGAAAACATACCACTATATTCATTTCTGGAGAGCGCCAAATACCTCCTTTATTGCAGTTTTTGTTTTCGCGAATCCACCAGAGGCCACTGTGTATGCTTTTTGTGATCTCAAATTTCGAGTAGGGTCTATTTGCGGACTGCAAGACAGGGACGTAACATGAAGAGGTCTGAGGGGCGTAACTTGTAGTACGTAAGAGGTGAAACTTGAAGTTATGGAGCCATGTCAAAATGATGTTGTCAGCAAGATGGCGCTGTATATCAGTTATTAACGTTTACACCTACTCCACACCTAAACTCAACCATCAGTTATTAACGTCTATACCAATTCAATTCAATTCAATTCAATTCATCTTTATTTGTATAGCGCTTATACAATGTAGATTGTGTCAAAGCAGCTTCACATGGAAGATTATAGTGAATACCACAACCCTAAACCCAACCATCATCGTTATTAATGTCTACACCTTCCCTAAACCTAAACCCAACCATCATAGTTATTAATGCCTACAACTACCCCAAGCCTTAACCCAATCATCAGTTATTAACGTCTACACCTTCCCCAACCCTGAACCCAACCATGAGTTATTAACGTACAGCCGCGAGTTGCAGAGGCTTTCATACTTGACATGCTCGCCATTGTACTATTTGCAACCACAGGGGGCGATGCTGAGTGGACTAACTGTCATGATCAAACGGATGAAGAAGTCAGCGAGTGGGGTTGCATGGCGGCGTTGCTAAATGAATGAATATAATGATCAAACGAATTGGTTGTGGGTAAATTTGGAGAAAACTCATTTAGTGAAAAGGTTCTCTGGTAAGTATTTCCACCATCTTGCTAACAACATTTCATTGTGACATCTCGCATGGTTCAATGGGATCTCAATAACTGCAAGTTACGTCTCTAACTTATTACAAGTTACGCCCCCGTCTTGCAGTCTGCAGACAGATACACTTGCAAGTTTTTCTCGCGAGTGCTATTCGCGCCTGCTGTGCTCGTGTAAATCCACTAGAAGCCGATGCCGTCTGACTGACTGAATGACTGACCGATCAATTGACTCACCGTCCTCCATTCCTAAACCCAACCAATAGTGTTTTCAAAAGCACTGATTGACCAGCACCTACCCACTTCCTTAAACCCAACCACAGTTTTAAAAAGCAATCCAGAAAAAGAAAAGCCCTCACCTGATTTTTACCACGTTTTCAGATTTTACCACATTCTCACCCTCTTATTTACTTGTTTTATTTTTTGGCTTCTGCTTTTGTCTTACGCACTTTCTGGAACCATTCTTCACCGGACTCGAACTTCGTTGTCATGGTCAACTCCTCTCTGCGTCTCAAGTCCGCCAACATACATGGAGAGCTAACTGAACAAACTGGTAACACTAGGAAAGCCGTCTATACGGAGGTAAGCAGTCAGCTGTAAGCACGAAAAGGAACGGCGCCATACCGCCCGGTAGCGTTCGTTTTAAAGATGAAATACAGCCATACATGCTTCTGGCTACATAATTTGCGATCTCCAGTAATGTATATAGGGGGCCATCTTCAGAATGAGCTTATGTTGATATATTTGATTAAAAATTCAAAGAAAATAGTAATAATGTGAAATAATATTACAGTTATTTGTGTTAGAATATAATTTAAAGTGTAATTTACTACTATTATAGTAAAGCTGAATTTACAGCAGTCATTACTTCTAAGATTGAAAACATTTTTGCTGGCTTAAATCTTTCAGGATTTAGAAATGAACCTTGATCTACTGTATTAATCTCAAATATATGAGCAACCATAACCATACGTTTAAAGTATAAGCATGATAATAAATTATATACATTAATTAGGAACAAACAGGCTGTTTATTTATATCACTAAAAGTGTTTAAAGTCTGTGTGAAATCAGTATTTATAATATTTTATCTTATTAATATTTATATATAATATAATATATAATATAATATTTATCTTTATAATATTTAGTATCTAATATCTTAGGTTAACAATAAAAACATGCAAGTCAATCCGCTGGAAAAAAATATTAATAACAAATGTAAGTATTTTCCCTGTACTGGGTTGCAGCTGGAAGGGCATCCGCTGTGTAAAACATATGCTGGACAAGTTGGTGGTTAATTGCGCTGTGGTGAGCCCTGAAGAATAAAGGGACTAAACCAAAGGAAAATGAATGAATGAATGAATTTAAGTATCACCTTTGTGTTTTTTTGGTAATGTTTAATCAAAATCTGACCCTTTGTTTCTGTATTAGGAGTGGCGAATGTTATCTTTGACGTCGATGTGATGGCTTCAGCCACAATATTTTTAACCACACCCCCTTTTAATGATAGTTTTCTGTGAGGGAATGATGCGCAAATAGAAAGCCCAGCCCCCTACTCATTATTCCATTTCAGTTGTAAGTATATCAATATACTAAATTAAAGTCTCAGAAACTCCCAGTTGACACAGACTTTAAAACTTTAATCTAGACTGATACAGTGGGGGAAATAAGTAATTCAACACGTCACCATTTTTCTCAGAAAACATGTTTCTAAAGGTGCTGTTGACTTGAAATTTTTACCAGATGTTGGTAACAACCAAAGAAATACATTTATGAAAAGAAAACAAATTTAATTAGTTGACAAATTAAGTTATGGGTAATAGGATGAAATGACACAGGGAAAAAGTTGACTCTCATTTGCATTGCTCACGTGTGAATTTTATTTTTATTTTTTCACAGGTTTCAACAGAATGTAAAAATCTTGATGGTTCTGTGGGATTTGTCTATCTAAACTGATCTTTATTTGTTTTTTCTATTGGATTCGAGTCAGGTGATGACTGGGCCATTCTACAGGTTTTTTTTCCCCTCTAAAAACCATTTGAGAGTTCTCTTGGCTGTGGATCATTGCCTTGCTTAAATGTCCACTCTGGTTTCATCTTCATCATCCTAGTAATGTAGATGTTAGACTGAAGCAGCTAATTAATTAATATACAGTGACGAAGGGCAGAGGGCTGCTGAATAACTACTGAGAGATTTTAGCTGCAGTCTGGGCTTTCACTGCCTTTTTACACCTCCCTTTGTTCATGTGTTCAATACTTTTTTTTTCCTGAGTCATTTCATTACACAACTTAATTTGTAAACTAATTAGATTTGTTTTCTTTGCATATGTTTTTTTTTTAAATGTATCAACATCTGGTGAAAATTTCAAGTCAACAGCACCTTTAGAAATATGTTTTCCGAGAAAAATTGTGACATTTTAGTGCTCATTTCTCCCACTGTAAATGGTGTTAAAAACATAAATAAAAAAATAAATGCAAAACTTAAACTACGATATACCTAAAAGTCAGTACCCAAACAAAGTAATGAAAATATAAGATATAACAAAAAAATGTGTATTCTCTGAACATTAACACTTATGAAAGTATATAGACAATATATAGTGCATTCATCTAGAGTTATTCTGCTGTAGCCAAACACATAAGGACTGTGCCTCTGCACGTGCTTGTCCTGAGGGGAAAGACCCTCTTACAAAGGTCTTCTTTTTGCACCTGGTCTGCATTCTCACCTGATAACACAACACCTCCACGCTCTGCTGTGCAGCTGAGCAACGGCTGTTTGCCTTTCTGATATATATGTTGTATACATTTGTATGCTTATATTTTATTTATTTAGCAACAAGTATTCAACGTTTACATTTACTTATTTAAGGCACATAGGCAAATACTCTTGATGTCATGCTCTTTTTGACATTTTGGGATTTTGGGATTTTTTTTTTGGGAACATGTGAATGTTGTATTTTCAGTCTAATGGATGGAAAACTTCCAAAATACATCTGTTACTGTCTAAAATTCTTAATACACCTGTAAGTGTCTCAACTTGTCTTAAATTGTGTCTGTTTTTAAATTACAATCCACATGTATTTTTTTGCTCATAGGTTTTTTCTTCTTCTTCTTCTCTATACACAGCCATAAATGTTTAGTTCAGGTGCACTGATGGTGGATGTAGTGGACTTTACAGTGTTATTGTTATCTATAATCTGAATACGTTTGCAGAGGGATTTGTTCATACTGTACATAATTTGACTGATGATATGTACATTTTATTTAAAGGTGCTGTATGTAAGTTTTGACTATTGTAAAGCATAAAAATTCCATAATATGTTGGCAGATATTCAAGAAACATGCCAAGTGTACATTCTTGTTAATCTGAAAAACAATGCTGAGGTCAGATATTCTGCTTTGAAAATGTGAATTACGTACTGGAAAGTCTGTCTTTGTTTTGGTTCTTTTAGCCAGTTTAACCAATTATATTTCAGCACCCCAGTTTGCCTTGTTAGAAAACAGCGTATTTCATTCATTCATTCATTCATTCATTCATTCATTCATTCATTCGTTCAGAAAGGTTCTCAAAGCATGCGTCTGTGACCGAAATGCGACCTCTGGTGGACAGTAGCAGAGTCCAAAATGAAACGCAGATTCAGTTCCACGTGAGGTTATTAATTAGCAAATAATATAAACATTATGAACGTAAACATTAGGTGAGCAGGTTACATTGTAACAGTGTGTCCTAACTACGTGATGAGATTTGCAGTGATAAGCAATTTGGCTGTTTGCACCAGACTAAACACGACAGAAATTTAAATACAGCCATTCAGAAGCACAGAATATGTACTCACCCACATGATGGTTAGGTTTATAATTTAATTAATACATATTAAACCTCTTTAAGAATATTAAATGTACATGCTGAATCACATATATGTGTTGGTTTTGAGTCACAGTTCTAAAGTTCAATTTCAAACGGTTAATTTTATTTTCAAGATCTGAGGTAAACTATCTGCTGCTGCTTTCAGTATTATGGCAATAAATGTCATGTGAAATGGTATTCTAACTCACATTGTTAGCATTTAACACTGAATAAAGCACATGTGGTGTACCTGAGGTGAGCATTGTCATTTAGGCTATCCTGTTGTTCACCTGTGAGAAATAGAAGCCAAATCAATTGCAAGTGTTGGTTAGAACAAAAAGTCCTTTTAATACGGAAAATATCCCTTCTACATCGACTCGTTGCTTTTAAACACAGTTTAAATTAGCGTTTAGGCTCAAGACTCACTTGTTTGTTTTCAATCTGGCAACCTGCGCTTACGTTTGTTTCGATCCAGGAATGCAACACCTAGTTCAACCACTGGGTGTCAAACTTACATACTGCACCTTTAACGAGGAAAAAAGGTAATATAACATATTTTAACATATTTTGTTCTGCAGTTTTTTCTGTATTATGGAGTGCTAAAAGGATAACTAAAACTCCTCTGTAAAAACATTTGACTCCAATGTGTCAAATAATAAAAAATTGAACTATTGAATATTTATTTGACCTTATTCAGTGTATATAAATGAGTGTATATTTAAACAGCATTAAAAAAAACTTCTATTACAAAATATGTTTAGGGCAGCACGGTGGCTCAGTGGTTATCACTGTTGCCTCACAGCAAGAAGGTCGCTGGTTCGACCCTCGACTGGGTTAGTTGGCATTTCTGTGAGTTTCCATGTTCTCCCCGTTTTGGCATGGGTTTCCCCCAGGTGCTCCGGTTTCCCCCACAGTCCAAAGACATTCACTATAGGTGAATTGAAATTGGCTGTAGTGTATGTGTAGGCATCCGCTGTGTAAAACATATGCTGGATAAGTTGTCGGTTCATTCCGCTGTGGCGACCCCTGATAAATAAAGAAACTAAGCCAAAAGAAAGTGAATGAATGAAAATATGTTTGTCATTCTTAATCAATCAATTGGGAAAGTATGAGAATAACTGTTTTTTTATTTACCTTATTCATCTCAGACAGTATCTTCCCTTAAAGTAAAACCAGAGTACTGTATCTCAACTATTTGGAATGACCAAGCAAGACTAATAAAAACAGTTTGTGAAAAGAGCGCTTTTACTGGATTCTGGATGCTGTTACACAACATGTTTTACGTAACGTTTAACCTCCCAAAAAAATCAAAAAAATAAATTGAACCTCTCTCAGGGAATCTAGTCCTGGATCAAATCAAGTCTAGCTGAATAATAAAGACTGTTTGTCTCTTTTTCCACAAGCCGTGCCATGATGAAAGGGGCAAATAACACAGATTCAGACTGAGATGGCGTTATTCTTCTGGAGCTGGAGGGTCGTAACCCAGTCGGCTGGCAGAAGGAAAGTGAGCCCAGAAGGTTCTGGCCAATTCCTCCATCTTGTCATAACCGGCATGAGAACGCAGCTCTTCAATCCAGCCGAAAAAGTCTGAAGATGTCATGGCCCAGTTCGGCATGCTCCTTTTTTCCCTTGATTCATCTGTGAGCCAAGTGAGAGAGAGAGAGAGAGAGAGCAAAGAAGTCAACAAGACAGATCCAAGAACAGATAAAGATCAGTTCTGAATAATCCAGTTAAGTAATGTCGTGTTTAAAGGATTAAAAGTTCTTCCAACTTTCCAAATAACACCAAAACATGAGGCTCAGAAAAAAAAAAAAAGATGGTTCATGTGAATATAGCAAGAGGTTTATTTTTTAAGTCAGTACATCAATAAAAGTTGAATCAATAAAGTTCATGTTATAATTGGGTAACAAACAATTAGGACTAACAAAACGTTATTTGTTTAAAGACGCTACAGTATATCTTCGACACATACCATAGTATATTTGTGTATATACTGTACATGAGATTAGTCAGTGCCAAAGTCAAAACTGCAACTAATTAATAATTGTAGCACTTTGAGTTGAAGAAATTATTATTATTATTATCATTATTATTATTAATATTGTTTTTGTTGTTATTATTATTATTCATTCATTTATTCATTTTCTTTTGGCTTAGTTACTTATTTATCAGGGGTTGCTACAGCGGAATGAATCGCCATCTATTCCAGCATATGTTTTAAGTAGCAGATGCCCTTCCAGCCGCAACCCAGTACTGGGAAACCAGTCACCCATAGCATTCATACAAACACAACAGACAATTTAGTTCATCCAGTTCACCTATAGTGCATGTCTATGGACTTGTGGGGGAAACCCAAGCAAACACGGGGAGAACATGCAAACTCCACACAGAAATGCCAACTGGCCCAGCTGAGGCTAGAACCAGCGACCTTCTTGTTGTAAGGTGACAGTGTTAACCACTGAGCCAATAATAATAATAATAATAATAATAATAATAATAATAATAAATAACTTAAGATCACAGTATAAAAACTAGTATACCCAAATATATAATATTTTGGTGTAAAATATTAAATAACATTTAAAAAAAGATAGAAATCTTTTATAAACCTTAAAAAATATATACAGTAGGTGAAACTTTAATATGAGCATTGCCGCTCCTTGTACTGGCGCCGTTTTAAAGGAGTAAGAACGTTTTTTTATTCAGTCTGATCTCACGAGGAAACGTAAGTATTTTACGTTTTGTCAGTTTAGTGGCTAATTCGTACGAATTCGAACGAGTTGAGTAGCACAAAAATGTACGATTTTTTTTAAGAGGCGTGGCACCTAACCCCACCCCTAACCCCAACCGTCATTGGGTGATGAGCAAATCGTACTAAATTGTATGAATTAAATCGTACGAATTCATACGATATATTATCTTACTATTTCTAAAGGTGTATGGGTGACCAAACTCTTATGTACATCATATAACTGTTTAATAAAACGATTTTGTTTAAATGCACTAAAAAATATTTGCTATGATCACTGAGAAATAGAAATATTCATTTTCAAAAGGGGGTGAATTCATTTATGCTGAGCACTGTTTTTATATTTTCAATCCAACCAAAAAAAAGTCTGAAGATGTTATGACCACGATAATATTTTTCAACTAATAAATGAAATTAAATTAATATGTCGGGGAAAAAAAATTGAGCTAGAAGAAAAAAAATATATATATTTATATATATAAATTCCCATTAGGTCAGAGGAATAAATTTAGCGTAAAAGATGTGCAGTGATTCACAATGGTATTCGCTTAATTTTTTTTCAAAATTACAATTGTACATATTTTAAATATATATATATATATATACAGTATATAAAGAGGGAGACACGGTGGCGCAGTGTGTAGTGCTGTTGCCTCACAGCAAGAAGGCCACTGGTTCGAGCCCCGGCTGGGTCAGTTGGCATTTCTGTGTGGAGTTTGCATGTTCTCCCCGCGTTCGTGTGGGTTTCCTCCGGGTGCTCCGGTTTCCCTTAAGATCACAGTACATCCAACTTAATATTTTAGGGGAAAATATTAAACAAAATTTTAGAAAAAGAAAAAACCTAAAAAAAAAAAAATAATAATTTTAAAGAAAAAAATAATTCTAAAGAAAAAAAAATTCTTAAGCCCACCTTAAGCAATATTTTTTTTCCGATTTTCTGCTGAAAAAAACCATCATTATAAATTGATTTTCCTAATCACCCTAACTTGCTAAATTAACCTAGTTAAGTCTTTAAATTGCATTTTAAGCTGAATACTTGTATATTGAAAAATATCTAGTAAAATAAATGTTATGTGCAGTCATCATGACAAAGATAAAAGAAATCAGTTGGTTATTAAAACTGTTATGTTTTTAAAAAATCTGTCTGTTAAACAGAATTAGCATAATTCAGGAGGGCTAATGATCCTGACCTCAACTATATATATATATATATATATATATATATATATATATATATATATATATATTGTAGTTTACCAACGTTGCCAATATTAGTGAAAGGCACTGTATATGGTTTATACATTATTATTTTTATCAGTCTCACTATTTTGCCCATATAAAGGTTACAAATGAAACAGTTCATATAAGAGTATTTTTAAAACTCACCTTGGTTTTCCACTGCCCCTATAAGAAAAGCAGAAACACTGAATATATAATTAACTGAATAGATATTATTACAGTACACGCAGCTTAAACAAAGCAAGAATCCAATGAAAGTCAATGCGATGAATTCACTGAATGATGTGAAAAGTATGAACATAATACAGTAGAAAGCAGACAGATGTGGGACTTTTGAATGAATGTTCTTATTTAATTTGAACCTAATTAGCCTATGTCCTGCTTTTAGTAAGTCTTCTGAATAGAACAAATAGAGGAGTGAATTATAGGCAGACAGAGAGGATCAGCTCATGCATATACACTGCGCAGGGCTTTTGAAGGTCTCGATTTAATACCAAGGATTTCACATTATTCTTAAGCTCCCATTCATCTGTTATCCTTGTCTGTTAATGTGCACAGCAGCTGACAAGTCACACACACACACACACACACACACACACACTCAGGTGGAAATAAAAAGTGTTCCCGTGTTTGAGAGGAACAGTTGAGCTGTTGTTTGTTCTCAATGTTCCGCCAATGTTCTTTCAGGGTTTTAGCAATAATTGAAAAGACTGAATATATCGGTTAAAAAGCCCCTTAAATCTATTAGCCTTTGGCAGTTTTTTATGTTATTTCTGCAACTCTTTGCTTTTTCAAGTCAAGTGGATTTTATTGTCATCTCAACCATGTACTGTTCAAAGTTCCTCCAGAACCAAAGGGGCTACATGAAACATACGATAACATGAGGAACACCAAATTAACTAAGCTTAGTTTGAGAAAAAAAGAACAAAATCCGGAATTTTGGAATGCAGCTAATTGGAATGTTATCACTGGATTGAATGGGCGTTATCAGTGGTTATTAGCTGATAAATATGGGCCAGTAGGGGCATTCTGCACCTGCTGGTAGGCTCAGAAGGCTTTTATCGTCCATCCACAGGGTTAATCAGCTACAGATCACATTGTGGCCAGAAGTTAACAAGAATTAGTTATATTACTTATTAAATTTCGCATTAATTGTAATTTATTACCGTCTACCCTAACCCTAAACCCAACCGTCACAGTAATGTAAAAAAAGATCTGGATCTGGAGTCTTCTCTATTAGGGCGTACTCACACTATGTACAGTTGCCTTGAACCGGGCCGAAGCACGCTTGTCCCCGCTTGTCCCACGCTTGTATTGCATTCGAGCCTGAGCACGTTTACGTCATTGATGATGTGCTGTTCAGTAAGAAGCGCTCTCGCTCAACACTGTGGAGATTTCTTTAGTTATATTGTTTTAGTCATTTGGGATGCAGTGACAAACAGTCAAATATTTCACCGAACAGATCAGCCACTTTTGACGCTCATAAACAATCATAAAGTCCTCTTGTTGCAAGAATTATGAGGTTTGCTAAAGGTCCAGCTGTGGTGCAGTGAGGGGTTTGCGTCTTTAATAATCTACGACAGTTTGCGTTCATTAAACAGTAAGAATGATTAATTAGTCCATATGAAACAGTCCCTTAAAAGTCACGTCTCGTCGTCAGTTTTGGGCTCAGGTGCACTTAGCACTCACACTACAAGCATACCGCGCCAAAGCCCAAGTGAACCACGCTCAGGCACACCTCTTCCAACCGGGCCAGGGCCGGCCAACTGAACCGCGCCTGAACCCGATTCAGAGCACTCACACTTCTTAAACAATCCGGGAAACGGGCCTGGGCACAGTTCGGATAGCATAGTGTGAGTACACCCTTAGTGTAGCTGATTAACCATGAGAAAAGACTTCTGAGCCTACCAGTAGGCCCATATCAGCTGATAACTAATGATAACACCCATTCAATCGAGTGAGAACATTCGAAGCAGGTGATTTTGGTCACTTTAGTCTTGGTTTGTAATGCAGTATAAGGGCATTCTTAAAATATTAGAATTCATGCACGGTAAAACATGCTGTACTGTACATATATGCTGTAATACCTCATTAACAATCATGAAACATTATAATAAACTTTATAATACTTGTTTTAATCTTAAACCTAAATTTAAGTTAAATTTTGTTTTGTAGGTGCAGTTTTTTATGCAACAAAATGTTATTTTAACATTAAGTAAAAGGGCGTCACGGTGGCACAGTGGGAGGCACAATCGCCTCACAGCAAGAAGGTCGCTGGTTCGAGCCTCGCCTGGGTCAGTTAGCATTTCTGTGTGGAGTTTGCGTGTTCTCCCCGTGTTGGCATCAATAACTTTCTTGATTTTGAGCATTATAAACTCTAGATGATAGATAATAAAGCCCAAAGTGTCTTCTTTCCAAAGATACATGAACTGTGAGTGTAGACCAAATCATTCAGCAGCTGTTAAAGGGTCACGAAACACCCAAACACATTGTTTGAGCTGTTGACAGTCATATATGTGTCCCACACTGCTATAAACACTATTAGGACACATATATTGCACTAAAAAGTGAAAATTGATTGTTTTTGCGTTATTTTGAGCAAATTCATTCTTCCGGTTTGAAATTAATTTTTGAAGCTGCGTCACGGCCATGAGATACTTGTGTGTATTCCAGCGTGTAGACTGGATGTCTGTACCTGCGAGTGTATCATGACGTCTCTGAGTGTGCAGCATTAATTCATGAGAAAGACTTCATTAGAAAGACCAATCAGCGCGGTCTATTGTGTATGCGGTGCAACTTCATTAATATGCATGATAGCTTAGCTGTTACAGTGTTCAGACGGCAGAGAGACGCCACGTTGTGTTGCCAAAACAAGTGGAAGAGGAAGAAATGTTTGGAGACACGAGTCGTCAGTGTTGTGTTAATTAATGTGCTGCAACGAAGGTTTTGTTTTCATTTCCCGCTATGAGAGCGCAGCTGGACTCACATGTGGACTACAGTGCACGTGGCACGCGACAGAAATAAGTTTGTATGGAACATTGATTACCCGAGAGCTTTTCGCATCTGCAAATGGTGAAATCCCGATTTGCTGCTCGTCTCCTTTTAAAAAAAGACACGGCTCCAGTTGGTGTTGAATGTCCTGCCTCTACAGATTTGGTAAGTAAGCTATAAGTGGTCTTTGTTTGTTTATTCAGATGGCAAAGTTAGTTCGTATTGTCAGCAGTGCTCTTTCAGTGTTTAAAGACATACCTTAGTCAAAATGATTTCTAAGTTATTAAGTATACGTTAAGATCAGTACAATATTATAGGCTGAAAGATCCGCTGTAAATGCGGCTCTCCGAGCGTAAACATGTAAACACTGCAATCAAACTATTACCGTCGTGTAGGATTTTCGCCGCATTTTGTGACAGGATAGTCTATATACACACATGGCTTCCTGACACTACCTACCGAGTGCATCTAAGTTACAGAGAAATGCGGATGGGTTTTTTTTTCCCATTCGCCGTGCGGTATCAAACATTGCAATAAACTACACTTAGTGCCTAGAAACAATCTCTTTTGTTACGGGGGGCATGCAGGAAATGTTCCTGTATGAAAGTGCCAAACTGCAGTTAAAGTCCACCATTTAATAATTTGGCAAATAATTTGATTACTGATATCCATGTGAACACAGTCACTGTCTTTCTCCCCTGTGTTTGTTTTGCCTCTGTGAAAATTAGCACAAGCCCAAACGGAAACTCCCATTTTTTAATTCAAATTTTTATGCATCTTCCTACTTTCCCTCCCCCGACACTCCCACCTAAACAGAGCTGGACACACCCACTTTCCTGACTTTTTCCAAACTATAGAATTGAAAACACCCTGCTAAAACAGGGGGGTTTCGTGGCCCTTTAATGTTTTAGTTTGGGAAGGTCATTTTTGAGAAAGTGCCTCTGACGGTGAGGGAAAGAAGGACACCGATATAGTCTCAGATAACTTTTTACAGAAATCTCATTTTGCATGCCATCTTCATCAAATTTGAAATATAAACTCATGAGACACTTGGCTTTCGAGTCATATTTTTCTCTAGGACATTACATTAATGTTTTCCTGTGTTTGTATCTGGAAAAACAAATATTGAACACAATACAATACAACTTTTTTATATATTTGAGCATGTAACTTCCCCTTTTACCAAAGTAAAGCTCAATGTGTCTTCATCCCAATGATACCTAATTTGTGTTTGTAGCTTACTAGAGTCAGGAACTGTGACTATTTAAATTTAGTTAGGTGTAAAAGCCCAGTGCACTTAACTTTTTTTAAGTTTTCAGTGAGAACGCACTACTTACACTATTTATACTACAAAATGGCATAGAATAGTGCATAAGTATATGCAATTTGTGACGCACCTTTAGATTTGTATTCACAAGTTTCAGTTTGATAAGTATTTGATTCAGTAAATATAGATTTAATACAAAAGAGACTGGTATTTCTAAAAACAAATGGTGAACATCAGTTTAGCATGGATTGTATTTAGATCATGAAAAAAAGATGAATAGCTTTTTACAATAAATGCTGAAATTGTTTAAAACTTTAATATATACATTTTGCAGTCAACCAAATCACACCATTTATTCATTTAGACCAGAGTTTCCCAACCCTGTTCCTGAAGGCACGCCAACAGTACACATTTTCAACCTCTCCCTAATCAAACACACCCGAATTAACTCATCAAAATGTTAGAAGAGACTCCAAAACCTCAAACGAATTGGTCAAACAAGGGAGACATCCAAAATATGTACTGTTGATGTGCCTTCACACTGTAAAACCCAACAGTAAAGTTTATCAAATGAAATGAGTTAAATGTATAGTTAACTCCAAAGTTACTGAAAGTTAATTCTACTCATTTGAAAAGAGTTTTGAACTCAGTGTTGAAAGTAATGAGTTAATTAAACACCTCATTACTTCAACTCAAATGAAGTTCACAGTACTCATATAGATTAGGTTTTTAAATCAAATAGTTTGTAGCAATCGGTTTCCTCAATCGGTTTGAGTTGCCTTAACTTATTGGGTTTTACAGTACTCAGTTGGTTTGAGTCCTCATCATTTATTGGGTTTTACTGTGCACAAATTGCTTCATGTACTCAAATGAATTAAGTTCACAGTACTCATTAGGATTAGTTTTTGAACTTAAATGGTTTGTTGCAATCAGTTTTCTCAAATGGTTTGAGTTACCTTAACTTATTGGGTTTAACAGTGAAACAGGGTTGGGAAACACTGATATAGACACACAGAACATTCAGATGCTTTAATTTGTGTTCAAATATTTTCCAAATAATGTTTTTACATTAATAAAGTTTTTACATATTTCGTTTACATATCTTCTTTTATTTCTTTTAGTTTGGCCAAAAGCCAAATTTGATATACACACTTTAAGCTGAAAACTATCTTGCAAAATAACTAGACAATTACGTACTGTAATCATAGCAAATACAAAAATAAATGAGTTATTATTTAGAAATGATTCATTAAAATGATTGTTTATAATGTGTTGGAAAAAATCTTTAATTAAACAGCACTTAAAAAATGTCAATAGTATCTAGATGCAGCCTTTATGATGCAAGCTGAGATTGCATCGCTCAGAGATGCAGACACAATGCACCCAACATCACGGTGAGGGGTAGGGTTAGGCGAGCGCATTAAAAAGCATTGGATGCAGCTCAGATTGCATCTGCGCCGAGTCTGCAGCCAGACCCCTCTCCAAATGTTTGAAAAACAAAGCTGACATTTTTCTGACATTAATCTAACTTTTTATTAGGCATACAGATTTAGTTTCTTTCATTATAAAATTGCTTAATTTCACATTTTATAATTTGATGTGGTATAGCTTGAATGAAACACCGTTATTTTCATATTAAGTAAATGAGCAAACTGCATGTACTTAAATCATATTCAATCCATAAAACCCCAGTGATGTGACATCTGAATTCAATATAATACAAATGTTAATGTCATGATTTCAGTATTCATATGGATTCTTCAGAAACACTGATGCTCATATGTGATTAACTTACTCATTTTAGATGTTATCAATGTTTAGATGCTGTTAATACATCAGTATATTCTGTTTTAAAGTGAAAATGTAAATATATGTTAATATACGTCTGATAGAAACATAATTTACATAAAACACATGCAAATATTAATGAGTTCCTTTTTTGCCTTCTTCATTTTTTTACCTGTAAGACAGAGCAGTCCAAGCCAAACCACACACAGGAGAATTGAGAAATCCAGACGAAACATGTTCTCCAACTGAAAATAACACATAAACAGACTCGCCATTATGCTTTTCAGATCTATTTTCAAATAGAAAACACTTTATATATATAAAGAAGCACAGAGCTGAATGTTGGATGAGATTACCTGCAGCAGCTTTTCCTGGACTGGTCTGTATGATGGAGCTCAGGCCTTTAAGAAGAACGGTGGTGTTTATCTTTCACATGGACCTTTCATATGTCATACCTTACATTTCTTTGCGCTTCGACTCTATTGCTCTCTTTGTTTGCTGGAGTTTCTCACACGTCTCTCCACAGCTGAAAGAATGCCTTGTTGAAGTAGAAATTTTACCATCCAGATATTCCCACACTGAAGACCTTCTCTTGCTTTTCTGCCTCTCATTTTAAGAATACAGTGTTGTCTCTTTGTGTCGCAGCCTCAAAACATTTGCTGATTTGCTAGAAATGTGCGGTATACAGTCTGTAGCAGCTTTGAAAAAATAAATTATCTTAAAGCAATGTGGCCTTCAGAAAGATAGAAAACTGACGAGGAAGAAGGAAAAAAACAGCGCTGTTATTCTGATTTTGAAATGTTTAATAGCGGTATGTTGGTGGTTCATTCCGCTGTGGCGACCTCTACCCCAGGGGTGCTCAACCCTATTCCTGGCGATCGACCTTCCTGCAGTTTTCAGTAGCAGCCCTTATCAAACACACCTGTCTGTAATTATCAAGTGCTCCTCACGTTCTAAATAATTGGTTCAGGTGTGTTTGATCAGGGTTGGAGCTGAAATCAGCTGGAAGGTCGATCGCCAGGAACAGGGTTGAGCACCCCTGCCTTAGCCCTTCCCCTTCCCAATTCTCTTTAGCTTGAAGGCATAGGGCTAAGGGGAAGAGGTAGATACTAGAGCTGAAGATCTTTGCCCGAACCCGGCGGGTTTAATTTCTATCATTTTATATAGGGTCGGGCCGGGTTTGGGCTTGCACAGTAACAGTCATGTGATGCATTTGGATTAGCGCCAGAAAGTAATCTATTCGTTTGTTACAACATTAAAATCCATCCCTGCAAAGGTAAAACAAATAATGACGGAGAACTTTAAAAAGAGTGAATTTTGACTGCGGTCAGGCCAGCCACCGGTTCAATAAGAAGAGTCATTCTAGCCGCCAAGGTATTTGGTGGTCGCTCATACACAGCGTATTACGGTAGAGCGCTAACGAGCAATGTACAGCAAGCTGACTTTGAAGATGACGAGGTCACTCGCTACATTGAAACCGCTGTCATGGAAAATGAAATGAACGTTCTTGGCTGGTGGAAGATGAACAAACAATCCTACCTAAAACTTGCAAAATTAGCCAGAACAGTATGCATCCTGGCCAGAAGCAGCAGAGAAAGGCTGTTCAGTGCTGCTGGACACCATATCAGTGAGCGCAGGACTGCGCTAAATCCATTTACAGTGGATTCAATAATGTTCCTCCACAAAAGCACGTAGCCTAATCTTGGCGAGTAAAGAATTGTCAAATTATAACTAAATATTAATTAAACCATAAAATCATAATGTAGACAGGGTATATAGGCTAATGTTGGCATTATTATTTTATTATTCAGCCCCACCATCGCCTTAATGCCAGATTGTGAAGAGAAGTGGTGAAACAAATCCCACAGAGCCTTTATCTTAATTTCGTTAAAGTCAAATACCCGTCATGATTTATTTTAGTTTAATTGGTTAAGAAAGACTTATTTTTATTGGTGTGTTGGCCAATTTAAAGGCTAAGTGTTTAGCCCCAAAGGCTTAGCCCCAAAGTCCCCCCCCCCCCCCCCCCCCCCAAAAAAAAAAAAAATAAAAATAAAAAAAAACAAAAAAAAAAAAAACATTCTAATTCACCCTGCTAAAATCTAAAATACCCCCATTTTCAAAGTGTGATATACTCTAATCTTAATAATAGGATTATAATTAATTTAATAATAAATAAAAGGTTTTTGAGTTGACAGTCTTTTAACAATAATTTGTGAAGCTTTGTGACTTGTAACACCAAAAAAGAAAAACCATTGATAAATTAACCCACTTCTCATTTACTAGTCTGTTATGAGCCATATCATACCTCTTGAGCCTCCTATCTCCTCCTGATTTGCAGTTTCTGTTTGGTTTTTGAAAATAATGTAATTTTCTGCATGTTTTCAAATCTAAAAATATGATTTATTTTATAGTGCGAGTTGTTATCCAATGTGGACAATTCATTTGGACAGAGTGATTATCTAAGGTGTAGTGTTGTCAAAATACTGGAATTTCTAAATTCAATTCCTTGCAAAATATTAATATTAAATAGGCTACTCTTTTTGATATAGTAACAATTGTATCAAAAATAGTACAAAAAATAAATAAATAAAGATCTATATGCTAGAAATATGTTTACTTCAAATTTCTTTAGAGAGAATTTTTTTTTCAGTTTTCCTCAAAATAGGTTGATGTGGGCATTGTAGCACTTTAAATGCATGTAATGCCTGTTTCATTTATACTTGAGAAGAAATTCCACATATGCCTCACAAAAGTAGTAGAACATTCCAGGAAATCCCTGATATGGATGAAGGCATCCAGCAATTGCTGTAGTTGAATAAATGAAAATAGAATCTGAATAAACATAAAAAGGCTTTATTTACATGACTGCAACAATAAATGGTTTATATGTGTTCATCCAGCCATCTTAGGTATTTTCATAAGATTAAAGTCAATTTATAATCTGATGCTAACTGACAGCATGTTACAGTAGAATATAGCTATAAAATAATATGCTAGATGCATGAACTCACTGTGATTTAACTATTACAGAAACAAATGGCTATATCATATCTAGATAAACATGTTTAGATATCTATATCATATCTAGAAAAGCTAGTACAATTTACGTTTTTCTGACTAATTCGCATGTATTTACATTTATATGATGCACATTTTATTGTTTACAGTTATTTTATTTCTCCAAAACTACACACATTTTATACTGTGAAAACAAATATTAAGCTTCATCAGTATTTAGAACTATTCAGTTTCGCGAAACAGTTGTATTATTACCTCATCAGCTTCAGCTCCTCAAAATAATTAATGAACGATGCAGGGGCAGTGTTGCCAGATGTAGCTGACTTTTTCCAGCCCAAAAACCTGCCGCCATGCGAAAACACCCGCCCAACAACCTCGATTTTACAAATAGTGGGGAGGGGGACGGTCCCAAATTTCACGAAAAGTGGGGGGGGTTGGTCGCTCCCATAGATATATAGGGCGCTCCAAAACGTATGAGGGGTGGTTGGATAGTACTGTATTTCACAAAAAGTAGGGGGAACGGTCCCAAAATTGACGAAAATTGGGGGGTTACGGGAGATTGGGTGCAGGCGGGCGTACCTTTACAATACCGCCCAAATATCCACTACCCGCCTATGATATTTTTTACCCGCAAACTTGGATTCAAAATCGCCCAGTTGGGCGGGAAACCGCCCAATCTGGCAACACTGTGCAGGGGCAGGATTTATTTTAACACCATGTGACAACAGTGCCACTCCCACCTGCCGGTAGAAACAGGTACTCCTGAACAGCTGCCCGACACAATCACTGCGTTAAGTGGAACACGCGTGATGTATGTGGTACTTTTAAGTACTTAGATAACAAAATAAATGTTATACAACCTATTTTTATTTAAGTGCAACATATTCCAAAAGATCAGGGGCTTTTGACAATACATCAGGGGCTTAAGCCCCCAAAGCCCCCCCCCCCTCGCAACGCCACTGCCTATGCCTATTTAGAGTGCTGAGGTGTTACAATGTTACAGAGGACTTATTTTATTTCTTTGTTCCAACTTCCAAGTGGTCTATAGCCTATGTTTGTTATGAATAAATTATGTTAAAACACATAAAAACGACTCATTCATGAAGTGCATGCTGTTTGCAGGTGCACATTTGAATAATGTCGGGCTATAAACGGGTTCGGCCTTTTAAAAAGCTGTCAATCAAAATGTACTTGTCGGGCTCAAGCCTAATTCTGTCGGGCTCGGGTCATATCGTGCCCAACGTTTATGGCCCGATTAGCTACAGCTGTAGTAGATGCCCGTTCAAACTTAAATTTTTTTAGGACTACACGAGAAACCAAGGGGTACAAAAATTTCCCAGAATACACCAGCTACGACAACAACATGGCTGCACATGCGAGACACACATAAGAGACACACAAATGTAAGTATTTTTTAGCATTATTAAAGTGTTCTACAACAAACAAGCATATATTTTAATACATTCATAAAGGCATTTATGTTTTACTGTCATGTTTAAAAAAATAAATAAATAAAAAATATCTATAATCCATAGTCATAACTACTGTATAGCAGTCCCACAACATTCTTTCACATCTGTCAAACTCGAGTACACTGTAAGTAAAGTCTAGTGGCTGGCTTTTTACAGTGTCTGGTATGTTGTTGTCTTGTGTTTACATAGATTAATCAAACACTGTGTAAATACAGAATACAGTTACGTGCTTATTGCCACATTATCCACGCTGTGCGTTCTGCTTGAAACAGTCTAAGGAAAATGAATGAATAGATAGCAGTGTGATGTCTAATTGTTTTCTTGACTCTTTTTTATGAGATCATTAGTTACATTCATGTCTATTTATGTTTGAAATACTAACAGAATTGTAATCAATTAGTACATTTTTAGGTCAAAATATTAGCCCCTTTAAGCTATTTTTTTTCGATAGTCTACAGAACAAACCATCGTTATACAATAACTTGCCTAATTACCCTAACCTGCCTAGTTAACCTATATAACCTAGTTAAGCCTTTGCAGTAAATGTCACTTTAAGCTGTATAGAAGTGTCTTGAAAAATATCTAGTCAAATATTGTTTACTGTCATTATAGCAAAGATAAAATAAATCAGTTATTAGAAATGAGATATTAAAACTATTATGTTTAGAAATGTGTTAAAAAAATCTTCTCTCCGTTAAACAGAAATTGGGGAAAAATTAAACAGGGGGGCTAATAATTCATGGGGGCTAATAATTCTGACTTCAGCTGTACATTTCTGGAGAGTGCCAAATAACTCCCAGGAGGTACGTTTTCTTGCAGTTTTTGTTTTTGCAAATCCATAGAGGCCGCTGTGTACCCTTTTTGAGATCTCAAATTTCTCTCGAGTGCCATTCGTGCCTGCGGTTCTCACATAATCCACCAGAGGCAGCGCTGTCGACTGACTAAATGACTGACTGACTGACCAACCCTCCTTTATTCCTAAACCCAACCAATAATGTTTTCAAAAACACCGATTGACCCGCCCACCCATTTCCCTAAACCCAACCGACAGTTTTAAAAAGCAATCCAGAAAAAGAAAAGCCCTCGCCTGATTTTTACCACGTTTTCAGAATTTACCACATTCTCATCCTGTTATGTACTTTTTTTTATTTCTTTATGGCTTCTGTTTTTGTCTTACCCACTTTCTGGAACCATTCTTTACCGGATGTACATGGTGAGCTAACTGGACAAACTGGTAACATCAGGAAAGCGGTCCATACAGAGGTAAGCGGTCAGCTGGTAAGCGCGAAAAGGAACAGTGAAATGCAGCCATAAGTATTTCTGGCTACATAATTCGCAATCTCCAGAAATGTATATAGGGCTACATTTTCAGAATGAGCCTATGTTGTTTAAGGACCAGTGAAAAACAAAAATGTGCCCTTTGAAAATGGACTGCCCCAGTGACAAATGTTGTACCTTTATTTCTGACATTGTAGGTTACTCATTTAAAAAAAGAGAAAAAAAGCATAATGTATTACAAAATGTATTACAGTAACATTTTTGAATGGGTGACTGTTAACTCCTCCATGAACCGCCACCTTATCGTGGTGGAGGGGTTTGAATGCCTGAGTGATCCTAAGAGCTATGTTGTCAGGGGCTAATGGCCCTGGTCACACTTAGGTGACAGGTCACACTAAGTGTGGTTCAAAAAACCCTGAGCGGAGGGATTATGTCTTTCGGCTGGCCTGGAAACGCCTCGGGATCCCCCCGGAGGAGCTGGAGGAAGCGTCTGGGGAGAAGGAAGTCTCTCCTAAGGCTTCTGCCCCCGTGACCCGGCCCCGGAAAAGCGGATGAAAATAAAATGAAATTATATATTAAGTATTATTATTTATAATTATTATTTTTTATTTGTCATTATTATTTATTTTTATATACTTTCTCCAGAAGAAAAATATAATAGAAAATACTGTGAAAAACGTCCTTGGAAATATTTGAAATTGAATTAAAATCAATTTCAATACGTTTTTTGCAGCAGGGCTAATAATTATGCATTCAACTTTATGTAGTTTAATTAACATTCCGTCAAAAAAGAGAGAAAATAACCTAATAAAAAATAACTACAGCAGATGCCAAATTAATTATCTTGAAATGTATCAGAATATAGCAGTGCTTGTTATTATTATTTAAGGAATGTAAAATTAGCTGACAGTCTGAAAGACGAGTCTTTGGTTTTCAGTTCATGTGCCTGCAGTGATTGAATACTAGAGCGCCATCTAGTGCTCAGCACATGCAAACACAGCAAGCTGATAGTAAAAACAGTCTACTAAGTATACTAAAATACAAATAAATATTAGTATGTATAACACACAGAGGAAATTATATAAATAGATGGACACTACTCCACTGTTCTCCGAGCCTTTACAGATGTTTTGATGGTCTCTCTGAACTTATAAGATCTCAATGTCTGTTTTTCCCAGAAACAAGCTGAAATATAATTTTGAAAATAATGAGCCATGATCCTGCTTTACTTGCAAAGACAGAGATGTGATGTTCATTTACACAACCATGAAGCTCTGGTGTAAAACTAATTAACCTACTGATTATAGATTGCTTCAATGTAATATCATGCATTTTCACTTTTGTTTTGCATCTGTCACAACTTTTTTGGAGTGTGTTGCAGGCATCAAAATTTGTTTATATTTCCAGAATACAATGAATTTGCTCACTGAATACATTGGGAATATTTTATTTGCACATTTGTCCATTAAAAAGATTGAAAGAAAAACAGCACATGACACGTTATTGATTGTATTGCATTTATATCTCGCAATGTTTCTGGAATTCGGATTGTATTTCGAGTATCCTACATTGCTCAAAAATGGAAATGTCCAGCTGTTGCTCAATTTGCACTGCTGAGGGCTTAATTTCTTGACTCAATGGGAGACAGCAGCTCTGAAAATGAAGAGAAGCACTGCACATGCTGACTATTCTGATTTACAAGAAAAGACAAGTAATAAAATGAATACTGTGAGAGATTTACAATAATATTATGATCTAGTTTATCTTGTTTAAACATGATGTTATCACGTCTATTAAGCCTGTATTCATCAAAAAACAAAAAAATCCAGGATTTTTTTTTTTCTAAATACTAAGCACCAAATCAGTATATTAGAATGATTTCTGGAAAGAAAAACTTGTAACATTAGTCACAAAATGCCTAATGTTAACAGGCACCTATTTGACCCCCTTTCAAGACTTAAGATAAGTCTTTTGTGTCTCCAGAGTGTGTCTGTAAAGTTTCAGCTCAAAACACCCATCAGATTATTTATAATACCTTTCAGAATATTGGAATGTTCTGCTTTAAACACACTGTAGGTGTTAATGTTGACTGTGCCTTTAATGCTAGTTCTCCCCACCCACTGTTCCCACGTGCCTGTTACTGTACGTTCACACTGAAAGCGGCGAGAGCGTCAAAGTAGCCAGAAGTCATTCATTTTCAATGGGAGCCGGCGGCGATAAGCGGCGAGGAGCAGTGCGGCGCGTCTTCGCCGGTGTGAGCGTCGAGGAGAGTTGAAATCAAGTCAACTTTATGGTAATGAGCTATGACGCGGTTCGGCGGCAAGCAATCAGAATGTAGAAGTCCACCGCTTGAGAGGAGTCAGAGAACACAGTCACTGTGAACTTTGGTTCCGACCACAGTTGTTCCCAAGGGTTTGATTACTGCGGTCGCTGGATTTCCAATTATTTGCAATGTTTTCTTACTGGAACGTAGATTTAAAAAGTTACTGGCGAGTTACTGATGTGCATCAATGTTATATATATTTTCTTTTCTTTAAAAAAAAGCGGGAATTTCATGCCACAATACAAAACAGTACTGCTGCTTCAGAATATTTCAGGCATATGGACACAAATTGGAGCAAAGCCACACCACATGCAACTAGATCTTCCGTAGTTAAGTGAATTTGATAATAAGTGTGCAACGCCTTCACGCTAGAAAGCTTGTTTAATGCAGGAGTGTAACTGATTTGATATGCTACAACGGCTGCTTTAAATACGAGATCAATGTGTAGCGAATTTTGACGCTCTCGCCGCCGGAGCTCAAGGCAGACAGCGTTGTCGCCAGGGCGGCCAGAGCGACCTTTGACGCTCTCGCTGCTTTCGGTGTGAACGTACAGTTAGAGTGTGCTTCAATCTCCGCCTTGGCTGCGTCAGATAAACAGTTCAGTGACAGACATGAAGGAAGCATATCTCATGTAACATTTGTGAGAAATACTACATTAAGAACTTTCCAATGATTATTTGATGTATTTGTTGTGGAGTTAATTTAACCCTATCTGCAACGAGTCACACACAATGTCGTTACAAAGTCCCCCACCCCCACTCACACAGCACCTGCGTTTAACCCTGCACTGTTTTTGCACGGCAAATGTGACAGGATACATCTGTTAATGTACAAAATAGACCTGATTTAACATCCACAAACTGGGACTGAAGCGTTTTCTTTTATAATTGTACTGACGTGCGGCTGTGGTTATAAAGTAAAGCTGAAGTAAATCACTGTAATTACAATGGCTGCGTCCGAAACCGCATACTTCCATACTATACAGTACGCTAAAATCAGTATGCGAGCCGAGTAGTATGTCCGAATTCATAGAATTCGAAAATCAGTATGCGAGAAGTACCTGGATGACTTACTACTTCCGGCGAGATTCTGAAGTGCGCACCCCATGCACGCTGCGCTATCCCATGATGCCCCGCGAGAGAATTCATGCATGGAAGTGAAGCGACGCAACTGATGCAGGTAGGTCACGTGACCATGACAAAATGGCGGATGTAGTATGTCCGAATTCCATTCATACTTCGTCCATTCATACTGTATAGAACGTACTTTTCTAACGGCCGAGTAGTACGTTTAAATTCAAACGCAGTACCTACTGAGTAGTAGGCGGTTTCGGACGCAGCCAATCATGCACTGTTTTAAAAACATTTTAAACCAATCAGATTGGCACTTTTCTTCACGTGCACGGAGCTGCTGAAGTTACAGTAAACAGCATTGGAGGCGCTCAAGCGCAAAACTGTCAATGCGAGCGCACATTGAAGAAGATGCCCAGAGGCGATATGCACGTGGAGCTGCTTATTGCACTGGTGAACAATAATCATTTCTTCATCGCTAGAGCTGGAGCTGCTATTTTAACCATCCATAACAACAAGCGTGTAAACTTTGTCTTCTTCTGTGTTAAAAGCGGGTGCCAGAAGCTAAAAGTTGTGTAGCGCCTTCTAACGTCAAGGAGTAATTTTGCATTTTCTTCTGCTCGACGCCTGTAAAAATCGCTCGGATTTGAATTTGGAAAAAACGTCTTGAAAAACGCTGACGATAAACGCAAACGTAAAGCGTCCCAGTGTGCACGGCCCTTAAAGGCCCATGCACACCCAGACTTTTTTTTTGCTCGCGTTTTCAGTCATCGTTTAACGCCTCATGACTAAATAAATGGCGCCGATGTGATCGTGCACACCAACGCGCAAAACGGCAGGCGCAAAAGCGGCATTTTTTAAAAAACACCTGATGCCCGTGAAAATTGCCGGCTTTGAATCAGGAAAAACGTCTTGAAAAACGCTGACGATAAACACAAACGAAAAGTGTCCCGGTGTGCACGGGTCTTAAGGTCTTCTCTTTCCAACAAAAAAAAATTGAATGTTGGTCTTTAAGAAGGGAAATGAACATAAGTATCATGTTGCCATATGTGACACTGTGCAGTAGAGGGTTAATACACATAATTCATAGGGATACGAGTTATTTAAAAAATATTATTACTTAACTATAAAAAACAAACAGACAAATATTACTCTTGCAAAATCTTTAATTAAACAATTTCAACGTTTTGCACAGTTATCATGGAGGTGGAGCTGACTACACATTTCTTCTCAGCAGCTTTTAATTCTCTGCTTAAATAAACATGATTTTAAATAACAATGCTCAGTAACATTCAGGCGTACCATACTTTTATAAAAGCTCAGAAACTAACCAATGACTCATTATTAAACGGACCCAACCATCCATTTTCGAACGACGGCCTTACGGAATTTAAACAAACAGTGTTTCGCTGTAATAACAAGGTCTAAACATTTTAACGTCGATACAGATGTGTGAATCTGAATGAGGTGGATATAGTTCTCCTATATATTTAAATTACATATATATCAGATGAGCAGTGCTTGAATGTGAAGGTGGCACATTTGGTTAAGCGTCTACAAAAACATTCATCATATAAAGACCCTCCTGTTGACATTTCTCAGTTCATCCAGCAGGGGGCGACGAGTACCTGTCACCAACTCGCTCTTTGGCAACTCCTATGTACATACAGTTTCTTGTACTTCCACTTTTCACGGTTTTCTTTTGACAATCTACAATATTGTGCTGCCAAAATGCTCTATATTTTCACCTGTTTTCCTTGTATCTCAAAGTCAATAAGCAGAAAAGCTGCTGTTGGTCAAGGCAATGCCCAAGTGCCTAAAGTGTCACTTGGAAAAGGCGACAATCATTTTCATAAATCACTCCAAGTTGAACAGCTGAAGTAACATCAAAAACAGGGTCCAAAATGACATTTCGCCTCATTATTACTCTGTAAAATCCTCTAGGTTGGTATTAAGTCCCGTTTGCTGGTGAGAAATGAGCGTTTAGTAGGAGTTGCAGATCTCTTGGCTCGGGTGAGGTCTGGTTGTAAGGCTCATTTGTGTGTGGAAGGTCACTGGAGGGGTTTGATAAGATAAAGCTTTTCGCCATGTTCGCTAGTGAAGATGGGAGCTTTCTTGTAGTGCTCTAAGAGTTCATCCATACTGTTGAAGCGCCGCTGACCGATACAGTAAACTTCATTGGACAACTGCACCTTGAAGTGTTTGTTCTTCCCGACTGCTTTCAGAGACACTGAGAAATCACTCGGCTGGAGAAGAAAAAGAGAGAAACAGAATTTATGTTAAGTAAAGCCTAGATGGCGCCATAAGCTCTAGATTTGTAATAACGACTTTACAAGGCAGCATTTGTGAAGTGATTCTCATACGATATGTGAATGACCACAAGCAACATCATGCATAGGGTTACCACTTTTAATACAAAAAAATAAGGGACGCATACTGCAGCGGGGACCACATCCCTAATAACAGGCCCAATAGCATGCCAGTGGTGGTAAATCGCAACTTAAAATATGTTTTCAGGAAAGTATGAACACTTGGACATTAAAATAAACTGTCTTTTATTGAAATCTGTAAACAGATCAGATGCAGTCAGTCTTTCTGTTTTACAACTCTGCAGCACTGTTATAGCTGATGTTATGTTTAATAGTGTGGTACACCTGTGTTACCTCAGCTGCTGTAACCTAGAGGAGAGGAGAAAATACTAATGAACCTAATTTTAAAGGGTGGTATTAATAACAAATTTTGGCTAAAATATTTGGTTTTATTTGCAGTAACACCTATCCAAACATGGAAACAACATACATAAACTAGCTACAAACATTAGCTAGTAAAGTTTTCATATAGCCTACTTCTAATTTAACAATATGGAAAGTTGCAATTTACTAGTTTATTTTCTTTACGTGGGCATTATGTTGTTTATTAATGTATTAAATGTAATGTTTCATGTAATAAATTAATGCTTATGTGCCTGACTTAATCTTAACAAGCAAATCATAATATTACATTGGACCGTGATCCACTTGCATTGACCAGCCTGGTTTAAGCTGAACATAGCTGGTTTTAGCTGGTCAGCTCCCAGCCTGACCAGCTAAGACCAGGCTGAAAATGGCTGGAAACCAGCCTGGAAATGGCCAAAACCCCTCTTAATCTAAGCTGGTCGACCAGCTAAAACCAGCCAACCAGCTTAGGCTGCTTTAAGCTGTTTTTTTTAGTAGGACATAATTTAAACTCCACAATATGTCCACTAAATCAGACAATATCTGATTTAAAATTATTAGCTGAAATAGCCTAAGTTATTCAAACAAATTTATGCACTCCATAATATAATTTACATCGACTCAAATAAGTATGTAATATATAATGTTTTTTATATATACTCCAAGCTTATTCTGCATGTTATCTTCATATTCTGTACATAAATTTAAGCTAAAAGCTTCATATTAAATGTAAATTAAAATCGCATAACAATTAGGAGGTTTGTACAAAAATATGAATGAATCACTACAAACCAGATGATTTTGTCTTCAAAATTCATTTGTAGCAAGACAAACTGGGGGAATGAATATTGTGTCAGTGATGTGACATTGCTCACAAATGATTGGTCTAATTTTGTTGTTCAAAATTGTTATGGTGACACTGAACACTTGCAAAAGTTGAAACTATCATGGCTCCTAAAAACATGAAGTGAGAGGCTAATTTGAAACCTGGCCAAAAAAATAAAAAAAATAAAATGTTAATATGCCTCTGTTTGCTCATATCTCCTCTCCCGCGTCAGGGAGCACATTTACTATGGGCGTCTAATGACTTATCGTCATTAGAGTAAGCAGCGTCATATTGCCCATAGTAAACGTGCACCCTGATCTGATACAGTAAACATTGTTGAACAAAGTTGTTTATACAGTTTTTTGTGGCACACAAAAGTCTTCTTGGAGATTCATATGTTTACAGTTGAACCATTAAAGTCACATGTTTTGAAGTTTTTGGTTCCTTTTCAGGACTTTAAATGTCTTGAGACTGTTGCTGTCTATGAAGGATGAGAGATCTCTCTGATTTCACCTAAAATGTCTTAATATGTGTTCTGAAGATGAATGAAGGTCTCAGAGGATTGGAACAAAATGAGGGTGAGGAATTAATAACTGAAATCACATTTTTGGGTGAACTAACCCTTTAAAAAACTTTTTTTATTTGTATTTTCAACAGATTTTTGAGAATAGATTAAAAGGTTCATCAAAACTATTCCCATTTTAACAAATACTAATAATGCTGTATTATGCATGTCAGGCCAGTAGTTGTCACTAAACACAAACACAAAAGCACTACGTGCCTGTGTGCATATGGTTGTGTAGTCAGTTGTTTTGGTGGCAAGCTTATAGCCTGTACACATAATATGTAATCCACATCATGTCAGTGTTTTCACAAATTTGCTCTTCTGTTTCTGTTAAGTTCCATTATTTCATTTTTGTTTTATTACATATAGTATCTACATATATCTGTATTTACAGATTTTTATTTACAAGTATCTGTATTTACAGATTTTAAATACTTTTGTTTGTTTTAATCCAATTGTTCTTTTAATTCATTTTAATCAATTGCTCACCCTGAAGTAAATGAATGGCAAAAGTACAGTTTTCACCCGAAGCTGAAAATGATGATGTATAAATATACCCTAAACAAGAAAATGTTACATAAATAAGCCAGGTGTGAAAACGCCCTTGGTCTTTTTATTAACGGCTATTAGTAATATAATTTATTATTACTTCAATACTATTTTAGTTCTTATTAATATTTTGTGAAAATTACTGTTTAGCTTGAAAGCGTAGGGCTAAGGGGAAGGGGTAGATACCTCTTCAAACAGAGACTTTTCAAGACCACACTTGAAACCAAGGGGTAAGAAAATTTCCCAGAATACACCAGCCACAACGGCAGCATAGCTGCACCCGGAAGTAAGGAGATCCACAAATTAGTTTTTTGTTTTGTTTTATGTTTTTGTTATACGTTTTAATACATTCATAACCACGTTCGTGTTTTACCGTCATGCGTATAAAAAAAAAATTAAAATAAAAACCGTAAAATTTCGCTATCTATAATCCATAATAATAACTCCTGTACAGCAGTCCCACAATATTCTGTTACTCAATGACGCTCGAATACCCTGTCAGAAAAGTCTAGTGGCTGGGAATGACCATTTTACAGTGTCTGCTATAATGTTAATGTTGTTTTTTGTGTTTACATAGATGAATATGGCCACTGTGTAAATACACAGTACAGTTATGAGCTTATTGCCACATTAGATCGTTATGATAATATAATCTATGCCTTTAGTGATTCCCTGAACATAAAAACCTAAAAAATAACACAACTAGAATAACCACAGCAGTCGCGATCGTCTGATCTCATATGAAGCAAGAGATCGCGATGACATATGATGACGTGTGCAGGTGTTGTAGTGGTGTCCCATTTCTTAGGGGTAAATTTTGAAGCCCCTCCACTTCACACTCGATTTCAAGGGCCAAGGGGAAGGGGTAGGGGTACAAAAATAGAACTGGGATTGGGTCTAAATACGCATGCCTCTGTTGCCTAGCAACTTCCTGCTAACAAAAACATCACATTCTCTTGGCAAAAACATAACTTTACTTCAGATATGTCTTTATTAAAACAGCATGATCAGTGCCTCAAAAAAGCTTATTCCCCTGCTTGTAAAAGTGAAAATGAAAGTGAGGCGCAGACATTTGTGTGTGGTCTAGTAGCCAAACTACACATTTATAGGCTGTATTACCAAAAAGATTGTATTCTAATGGTGATGACTTAATTAAATTTGACAACAGAGATTCAAAGTTTAATATTAACATCTCATTAGAAGCTTTAAATGTAAATATGATGTCTTATAAGAGAATGGTCAGAATGACTGCATTGGAAATTCTAGTTGTTATAGAATTCCAAGGTAGTTCCAATGTTAAAAGCAGTGATCTAGTAACTGTATTTTGAGAAGATCCAAAAAACAAAAACAAAAAAAAAAAACATTGGACTCACAGAGGACTCGCTGTCCCGCACGAGGAAGTCTCCCTCCACCCCCCTCTCGTTCAGCGCGCACTCAGCCTGTTGTCGCGTCACACTGCCATAGTACCAGTCCTTTCCGGCGAACAGCCCTGTGTGGGATGGTCCTGTGTGGCTGTTCTGCTGGGAATGTGAGCCTGAGGCTGTCGATAATGGACCATCATTGAGCACAACCACATAGTTCTTTGGCACCAGACCCACCTGCCCACGGCAGTTCTTACACCTCCACCACTCAGGGTCGTTCTCTGGCTTCTCCAGCACCTCCATTATCTCGCCCTTCTCAAAGTTCAGCTCCTCCTCCGTGACCGAGCTGAAAGGGTAAAGCGTCTGAACACTGTGAAGCACTCTGGAGCTCTGGCCATTACTGAGGCCTGGCTGTGAGGAGAAGACAGCGGGAAGGTCAGCCGACGTGTCCTCCATCTCCTCCTCCTGGACGTAGTTGGAGGGAAACCAGCCCATCTGACCACTATAGCTGCCTCTCCACCAGCCGTCACTGCATTTCTCCATCACCATCACCCGGGACCCCTTGACCAGACTGAGCTCGTCCTCCCGTTCTGCATTATAGGCAAACTTGACTATGGCCGGAGTGTTCAGGTCGTATATTCGTTCAGCTCCACCTCCATTAGACGAGTACTCATCTGTGCTGGGGGTCGGAGAGGCTTCCCGTGTGCTAGTTTTACGCTTCGTTTTTCCCAGGCCTGAGAAAGAGAAGGAGAGGTATTAGACATGAGAAAAAGTCTTTATGTAAAACTCAAGCCTCAGAGCAACGCTAATTAGAAGTTGAAAAGCAAGGGCAGCACTATTGATTAACTCAGTAACTTCGTCAATACGAATCAATTCCTGCTGAAAGAAGACATGTGATATCATTACTGCAGACCACCTCATTTCCTCTAAGTGTCCTCTATGTCTTGCTCACATTCTTAAAGCCAAAATAGGCAAAAAATAGGCACCATCCGGAAAATATCTTAAGACTTATTTATACTTCTATGTCAAGCGCATGTATCTGTATCGTCACAGCCTTCGCGCAGCCGCATAGCCTTCGTTGTGGCTGACGCCAATGCTGACCTCTCAAAAAAATGTAACTACATGTCTCAACGACGCGTATCGCAATCTCTGTGATTGGTCAGCTTGGTACCAGTGACGAGTGAGGGCGGTGCTGAGAGCCGTGAGCCCGATAGAGCGAGTGTTCACAGGTGTGGAGTCACATGAAGTAGCTCCAGATAGAAACTGTTGTTTTGTGTTTACCTTATGATTAAAGTTGTTGCACGTCCACCGGTTCTCGTCTCTGAATGAGCTCCTTCATGGGACTTGACTCTTGTAAACACTCGCTCCATTGGGCTCTTGGCTCTCAGCACCGCCTACGCTCGTCAAAGCATGGTTTATACTTCTGCGTCGAGTCATCGGCGTGACCCACGGCGCATGCAATGCGCGTAGCCGTGCATTTATACTTCTGCGTGCTGTTTGTGTTGCTCTACAATAACAATTCAGAAACACTAGCTGGCAGTAGGTGTTCCTATCGAATTTCTTCGCTGGTGTTTTGTTTTTTTCTGAACGCTACCTTAATGTACAAGTGTCTCAAACACGCTAATTTTGAGGCGGGAATCGGTGGACGTGCAACAACTTTAATCATAAAGTAAACACAAAACAGTTTCTATCTGGAGCTCTTTCACGAGACTCCACACTTGTAAACACTCGCTCCATCGTGCTTGCGTTGCTCTCACCTCCGCCCACACTCGTCAGCGTTACGAAGTCGACCAATCACAGAGCTTGCGATACGCGTCGTTGCGGCGTGTAGTTACATTTTTTGAGAGGTGCGCGTCAGCATCGCCAACGGTCACAGCGAGCGATATGCGACCACACGTAGGCTGCGCCGGAGCATACACGTGCGCTTGACGCAGAAGTATAAATCAGCCTTTAGACTCTCTTTGTCAGACAAGGAACACACACATGACTGTACCCTTATGCAGTTGAAGTCAGAATTATTAGCCCAGATCTGTACAAGGGTTATTATGCTACAGTTTTGCATTTGATCGTTAATATCATGATACTCATGGTGATTGTCTTTTGCTGGCTTCACACCAAAAGCAAAGTACTTAAGCCTGGTTTATACTTCTGCGGCGAGTGATTGGCATGACCCACAGCGCATGCAATGCGCGTAGCCGTGCATGTATACTTTTGCGCGCTGTTTGTGTTTCTCTGCAATAACACTTCCGAATCGCTAGCTGGCAGAGAGGTTTTTATGTTCCTCTGTGTTGAGTTTCTTTGCTGATGTTTTTGCTTTTTCTAAACGCTACCTTAATTTACAAGTGGCTTAAACTTGCTAATTTTGAGGCGGGAACCGGCGGATATGCAGCAACTTTAATCCTATGGTGAACACAATACATCTACAGCTCCTTCAAGTGGACTCGACACTTGTAAACACTCGCTCCATCGGGCTCTCGCGGCTCTCACGCACACCCACACTCATCAGCTATACCAAGCCGACCAATCACAGAGCCTGCACTACGCGTCGTTGCGATGTGTAGTTACATTTTTTGAGAGGTGCACGTCAGAGTTGGTGTCCATTGATATTTACATTAGATGTCGCCTACGCTATTGTTGTCTATTGGAAGGAATGCGTCAATAGAGCCGCCATTTTAGTACAGGGTAGTGCTCCTTTGAAATGAATGTGAGACCAAGGTGCAGTGGAAGACTGGCCATCCAGAGCCAGAGATATATACACATACATACATATATCTATGATCGGGAGTTTTCCCGGTGGTCAGTATGCAAATATTTTTTTAAATTGCAAAAATTATCATTTTACATCACTTTTCTACATCGATGGATAAGTGATATAGCCTCTTTCCTGACAAACAGCATGTGTTTGCGTGCATGGAAATATATTATCCTCCCTCCCTGTTAAATTTGATCTAATCCGTGTCCTGAAACACACCCCGTCTCCCGCTTTTACTTCTCATTCTAACGGAGGGAGCGATTCGTTTGTGAATGAATCTCCATTATGAACGACTCGTTCACTTAGCTGACAATAATACAAGTTTCTAGCACCGCAGCATCTTGTTGTCATATTTCATTTACATTGTTTGCTTTTTTTATTCAACAAAACTAGCACAAGCCTAGTATTTAGAGCGAGTTTGGTGCTACTTTGTCTTATGGTCAGTGCAGTAAGAGACTGTATCATCAATACTGGCTTAGCACAAAAGTTCGTAACATACAAAAACGTAAAAAGCTAAATCTTACCTATGAAATTTGTTTGCTCGTTACTACACCCATACACAGTGCTAAAGTCCAGCACCTTCAGATTGGCTTTAGTCTTGACTAGTGCGATTGAATGACATTTTTCCTGAGAGCACTATACAAATGTGGCGGCGCTAGTGACGTATGCTCATATCGCTCATGCGATATCTAGTGTGTATGTCTATGGTCGGCGACAGCAACATCGAGGGCTATGGGACCACACACAGGCAGAAGTATAAACCAGCCTTTAGACTCTCGCTCTAGATTAGGACTGCATGATACTGGGAAAACATGCAGTATTGTTGTTAAGTGTTTCATATGACATAAATAAATAAAATAATGCTATTTTATAAAGAATTAAAAAAATTTTTTTATTTGTCTATGTAACATATAATAAATACATATTTGTCTATGTATTTATTTGTCATATTAAAACAGTAATGGGTATTTCTCTGAGCTAATAAATATTTTTAAAAACAACGTCAAGGTGCAGACATTTAGACTTTACAACACAGCAGAGACTAGAAACATGTCACAGTCTGTCTCGCCAGAATTGAGTTTTGCATTCTGTCATCTTGCTATCAATAAACACTATAAATAAAATGATCTGATTTTGACATTTATGAATTGATTCAGAATCATTTGCATAGCAATGCATCTAAAAATGTAATTCCCAACCCTCTCTTCTGTCCAGCTGAACACTAAAGAGATGACCCTTTCAGCCATAACAGGAGTAGACTAATCTATCCAAATCTAGGATGATTTTTAGAGTATTGCATTTTCACAATGTCATTCAAGACCCCACAAAATGCTGGTTTCCCCTAAAAAAGAGGACAGGATAATGCAGAGAATCTCAATGAGCAATCGGTTCAACACTGCTGCTTGAATTGCTTGCCAATTCAGTGCTGCACAGGGTAAGAATCAGCCTAGGCAGACAGCAACTCAGCATTTATGAGAATTTGGACTGAATGTTCCTCTGCAAGAACAAAAGCATGACGACTAGACCATTTTTTTTCCTGTATTAGCCATTGACCATTTGTGATTGGAGTGAGGAAAACATCTTAATATCAGATGTAAGCAGGGTCTTTGGTAGACAAACTGTGTACAAGATCCAATGGAGGAATTATGTAAATAAGGAGATATGTTGGTGGAGCTTTCCTGACAACAAGACAGCCTATCAAACAATGCCACTTCATCAGCCATTGTTTGTTTATGCTCCTGTTTCCAAAAGTCTCTCATCCATTCCACCTTCTCAGTGACATTATACACAGTGGTGGAAAGAGTACTGAAAAATCATACCTAAGTAAAAGTATAACTACTTGCCTAAAAATGTAGTGCAAGTAGAGTAAAAGTATCTGTTGTAAATATTACTCAAAGTATGAGCAAAAGGTAGCCCTTTCAAAAGTACTCGAGAGTAGTGAGTATTAAACTGTAAGAAGTTGATGCATTTACATCTAATTTGTAAATTTGTGTGTAAACATAATATTCTGTATTGTATTTAGTTATTGCCTAGCAGGCACACAACGTCATAAGACATTAATATTAGGTTAGATTTAGGTTGTGATGTCAGGTGACCAAAATTCAATGTCTAGTTAGCCTCTAAGGACAATGTTAGTTTGATGTTCAATAACGACGTCAAATGACGTTGATATTTGGTTGAATTTAGGTTGTGTTGGAAAGTGACCCATATCCAATATCTGATAGACGTCATAGTGGTAATATCCACACAACGTCAAACTGTAACATCATTAGTCGTTGATTTTTGGTTGATTTTAGATCGGACGTTCGACATTGGGTTTTGACGTCAACCCGATTTTCATTTTCAAACAAAACACAACGTCCCAACGCCGTTGGGTTATAACGTCATTTGGATGTCATGTCTTGTGCCTACTGGGTGTTTAAGGGCATTTCGGTCACCATACAGTAAACATCCGTCATCTTCTCATCAGTGACATGCATCTAAACAGTCTCTGGGTCAATGCATGTAAAGATTTTTGGACAAGCTTCCAAACGGTTTGCTGTCGTTATAAATCCCCCATGTCTTGAGGTAGTTCATTATGATGCGATTTATCTTCTATGTGTGATTTGATTGGACAGGAATCACAGGACTAATTTTTTTAATTCACATAGATAAGAAAAAATAAAGCAAGGACTGCAGGTTGACGGAAAGTAGTGGAGTAAAAGTACAGATACTGCAGTTAAAATGTACTCAAGGGAAAGTAAAAGTACACATTTATAAAACTACTTTGTAAATTACAATTTCTGAGAAAAACTACTCTACAGTAATTTGAGTATTTGTAATTTGTTACTTTACACCACTGATCATACATATTGCTACACAATCGCAAGCGATGACTGGTCATGAAGAAACATGTAGTCTGACATATTTCTTGTCAAAATAAAGCTAGACTTTAACAGGGTTTCTGCAGGTTTCATATAGTCAAATTTGTGACTTTATAAGAACCTTTTAAGACCATTAAAACTAAATTTTAGACTAATACAGTTTTTTTATATATCGGTTTATTACCGGGATTATGATGAGGAATCATATAATAATTTTTTCTTTTCTTTCTTAAAGAGGAATTTGCTGTAAAAATGTCTAATAGCTGTTTACTTGGACAAAGCCAAATTAAGACCTGCTTAAAATGATTTAAGACCTACAACACAATATTTCAGTGAATTTAAGACTTTTTAAGGCCTAAAATTTTACTTTTTAAAATTCAAGACATTTTAAGACTTTTTAAGACCCAGTGGACACCCAGTTTTAGAGTCAAAATTCCAGAATCTGACAGCGACCATTGTAACAGACATTATTTAGTAGTCGGAACCTGGTATAATAGGAAAGAGATATTAGAACAGCATACATTATGACAAAAATACAAAGCAAAACTGTTAAACCTAGGAAACTTAGAAAAACAAAGTAATTTTGTCAATTATAGAATTTCTTTTCAGATTACCGATGCCATTTTTACTGAGCATTTCTGCTGGTACTGGCAACCTTAACAAATGACGTGCTTTGTTCATCTGACTGTATTTTTTTCTGAAATATATATCAAAACATATTATTTGCAATGGACAGTAGAGTCAGAACACTTGTCTTGCACAAAACTTTTTTTTTTGCAATTACTTACCTTAAAAACTTTTAGTAAATCTAATGAATCATTTTTTCTGTGCAATACAACCAATCGGGACAGAAAAACAATAATATCCACTATATCAATCAGTTACAAAACAAACAGGAATCTAAATTAAGGCAATCAATCAGTTAAGTTGTTGTAAATAATTGAGTTTTAAAAGCTGTTTTAAAGGTCTGGAGTAAATAAATAACTTGTGGTAGTTGAAATGTAGAAAGCCCTACCACCCACACAAGTAAATATTCAGAGCTATATCTCAAGGTACGAGCAGGGACACAGGGGAGAATTAATTCTGAAAGGTAGGAAGGAGTTCAGAAGGTCAATAGAAGATGTTTGCATGCATGTGAAACTTGCCCCATATTTGTCTTTTTTAAAAACAATGCATAAGCAGTCCAATATTTTGTTGCAGCTGCATAAATAACAAAAAAAATATGCAAAAACTTGCACTGATTAAAGGCACATTATTTAATTTTCACCTCTAGAGGGCGCATATTTGCAACAAACAAAGATATTTGCTCGTTAAGTCGTGACATATGGAATACTGCTTCCTGGTCCTAGCCGCTACTCATTTGAATTGAGAAAACAGTCTTAAATTAACTTTTTTGATCACCAGCCATTGTGGCTAGTAGTTTTCCATCGTTACTAGCCACTAGCCATTTTCACTAGCCATAATTTTGTTGTCGGGAAACTATACTTTATATGCATAAATCTGACTTTGGCATGCTACAATTACTTGATTTAAATTATGTGTTATGTCCACATGCCTCCTCTGTCCTTTAACTTTTTTTTATGTTGTGACCTTCATCAATGAGCATGAGCAAATGGGTTGTGGTTTCATAGTGTCACATTGCAATTAATTTTATTTGACTTTTAAGGGCTCAACACTAGGGATTTACCATTTTTTTTCTCTGACCACACCAAACTAATTATTTCCTTGTCACAAATTTTAAATAATAGTTCAAAATAAGCAAAATATAACTTTTTATTCAACAAAAATGTTTTTAAAAAAAACAATTATTCTCATGTATCTAAAACTATACACGGCAGTCTGTCCAGGCTAAAGGTCTCAGATCACCAGTTAAACTATACTATAGATAAATGGAGTTATTCTCCTATTAAAGCAATGTTATGTTAGGATGATAATTAAACCACATAAACAAAATAAATGTAAGCAAAAGAAAGCCAGTGAAAAACATTCCATAAGCAGTAATACAAACAATGATCGCGCGCACACGGTTAACGTTAATAACCTTAATAATCTGTTCAAAGATTGGTTAAAGTGAAAGCGGCAACCGCTGCTGCTTACAAAAACCTCGAGCTCTCGAATGTAGCAGGACTGTGCATGCATAAGCACTTTTTATCCAGTCTATTACAAAGAGAAACGATTGCACCAGTTGCGTTTCCAGGCACGGTTGCTTCGCGCAAGGAAATGGGACATGGGAGCTTTTAAGCACTCGTGCGCATCACATCAGCTGTGCTGACGTCAGTGAGCCAGGGTCGCCTGTCTCACCGTGCACCTGATCATCCTCTAAATCGGTATTCACCTGCTTTCTTTTGCTCGTGCGAAAAGTTATCAATCGTGCTGCTTCCTGATTCTAAGATCACATTTGCACGCATATTGAGAAACAGTCATAAACTAAAATAATAATCTTTAGTGACAAAGCAGCAGTGTCAATTTAAAAATTATTTTTAACCAGCCAAATTGGCTAGTGAGGGTGTCTGTCTAACCCGCCAGAGGTGAAATCTATCCGCATTTGGCAGGTGTTAATGTAAAGCCCTGGTCGTTTATAACCACTTTTTAGTCATATCACACATTAAATTGAATTTTATATAAAATCATGGTGTACACAAGCAAGTTTCTGAACTTCCTGCATCACAAACACCAATATTATAACAGTTAAAATATTAATCACTTTCTGCCCATTGTATATTAGGCATGGATATATATATATATATATTGCGATCGTGATTTTCAAAAGTATTACATCACTTTGTAAACGTTTATTATTACCATTTGTTGAGTCTTCCCATAGAGTTTGATAGAGCGATTGGACTCCGAAGCCACTTCGCGTGACGTCACACTTAACAAGTGGATATTTACAGTCACATAGCCCTCGCTGTGGCTGATGCCGACGCTGACACGCACCTCTCAAAAAATGTAACTACACGTCGCAACGACGCTTAGCGCAAGCTCTGTGATTGGTCGGCTTGCTGAGAGCTGCGAGCCTAATGGAGCGAGTGTTTACAAGTGTCAAGTCCCGTGCAGGAGCTCCAGATGGAGACTTTTGTTTTGTGTTTACCTTATGAATAAAGTTGTTGCATGTCTTCCGGTTCCTGCCTCTGAATGAGCAAGTTTTAGTTACTTGTGGCATTTAGAAAAAACAAAACACCCGTGAAGAAACTCGACACATAGGAACATAATAACCTACTGCTAGCTAGCGTTTGGAAAATGTTATTGCAGAGCAACACAAACAACATGCAGGTCAGAGCGATCATTCGACGCAGAAGTATAAATCAGCCTTAAGAGGACGATCACACTGAACATGCTTTTTGCGTGGAGAGGCGCCTTTTTTGAATGATTTACTAACGGCCATGAGCATTTTGCACGCTGTGCGTTCACAGTTAAAAAAAGTTAACTCTGAGCGGAAAAAGCACATTACGTCAGTCTCGTATTTTTCATTCTCCAATCAAATGAAAGCAGAGGCGGGGTTTCTACAGAGACTTTTGAAGATGGACGAGAGACAAGTGGTTGCAGTTTTGAGTTTTCCGGAGCTGCATGACTCGCAAATCTTTAATTTCACAATTTTATTAAATATTAAAATTATATTAAAATCAACAGCAACACTCGCGCACTATACGCAGCTAATTCAGTCAGTGGCTAGCAACATAAAAAGCACACCACGCTTCTTTTTTTTCTTGTCAACAAAAAGGCATTGCGGTGCACCTCGCGTTTTTGGAATGTAAAAGTGCGTTCGGTGTGATCGGCCCCAAATAAAGCACACAACCTATTAAAGCATCTTTGGTATTTCCACATTTTCTATAAAAAATATAGAGGATGTGTGACATTAGCATGACGACACAGGACATGGTTTGCCTCACTAGTTTAAATTGCTCTGGATGTGAACGTGGATGTCTAAACGACTCTGGATGTCAACATTCATCAAAGCATTTGGGATAATGTGCAGTTGAAGTTCTGTGTTTTTTTGTTTTTCAAAATATTTCCCAAATAATGTTTAATAGAGCAAGGAATTTTTAACAATATTTCCTATTATTTTTTCTTCTGGAGAAAGTTTTTTTGTTTTATTTTGGCTAGAATACAAATTTAATTTTTTTGAAAACCAGTTTAAGGTCAACATTATTAGCCCCTTGATCAATATTCGTTTTCGTTTGACTTCAGAACAAACCACTTATATAATGCTATATAATGTTATACAATGACTTGTCTAATTACCCTAACTTGCCTAATTAACCTATAGTTAAGCCTTTAAATTGCAATTTAAGCTGGAATACCTTGAAAAATATCTAGTAATATAATATACTGTCATCATGGCAAAGATCAAATAAATCAGTTATTAGAAATGAGTTAATAACACAATTATGTTTAGAAATGTGTTGAAAAAAATATTTCTGTTAAAGAGAAATTGGGGGAAAAACAAACAGGGGGGCTAATAATTCTGACTTCAACTCTATTTACACAAATCATCACAATGTATAACACTGTTTTAGAGGCTTCTGGATATTTTAATGATAAGTCATTTTCATGCATATTGTGTTGTTAATAAGCTTGGAGAAAATTCTAAATTGATTTGTAACGCAAAAACATTTGCACCGATGCCTCCAGTCACACAGCAATTATTAGTAAATAACACGCATCGTAACACAAGTGAGCAAACAGTACTCAGCAGTTTCCTTCCTGTAGCAGTTCATCTATGCGCCCCTCTGCACACACACACACAAAACTCTCACCACTGCTTTACTCACTCAGTAAACAACACACACTCACTTATTGTACCTCTTGTGCTCCCCCTCCATCTCAACACACCTGCAGAGCTTACGAAGACAAAAAAACTTCCTCTCTATACTACGAAAGAATGAGCGGAGAGAAAGAGTGCAGGTGTTCATGTGTCCGCTCAGCTGAGAAAGAGAGAGTGAAGGTGGCCTAGTTTTAGGAGCAAAAAGCAGTATGACACACCATGTGTTTATTTTTAAGTGTCGTGTTGTGAGACGGAGACGCCAGGCATGGCGGGTTACATTTAGATATGGCGCATTTTCATGCAAATAAGCTGAAAATCTGCTGGTGTTATGCTTTCTTAATGAATGGGATGAAGCTAAATATAAACAACTGAATGTCAACTGATTTTAGGTGCATTCAAGCGTTACAAAGAAAACCTTAAACTTATGACGTTTATCCAAGTGAAGCAATTAAACTACCAAAAAAAGAAAAAAGAACGAAAGAAAAAGAACTATGATGAAAGCTTGGTTCTATCAATTAAACCGAGACAGATCAGAAGATTGGGTTATGACATTTTGATTACAGGGTTTGAAGGAAAAAAGTAAAAGCCAGGGCCTAAATTAATACTTAAAGGGGTGGTCCACTACGACATCATATTTTAAACTTTAGTTCATGTGTAATGTAGCTGTGTGAACATAAACAACATCTCTGAATTTAATATGCTCAAAGTTTAACCCTCTGGGGTCCGAGGTGATTTTGGGGTCCCTAAGATGTTTTGACATGCCCTGACATTTTTGCTTATTTCAGCTACTTATTACATACTATTGGCCAACAAGTATTTTTTTTTTTGTATTCAGCACAAAAATAGTTAATATTATAAAACATGTTTAAAAATATTTAACAATATTATGTGAGAAATATTGATGTACATGCTTGTGCTTTTTAGAAAAAATATATTATGCGTAATTAGTAGGTTTTGGAGAAAAATTGTAGCTGAAATAAGGTCCAAAAAAGCACACTGAATGGGCCTGAACAAGACTTTTGAGTAACCAGTCTTGTAGGCTAGAATATTTACTTCCCAATTATGTCCATAATTATTCTGTTCTCTCATTCAAAGAAAACATTACAATGATTTACATTTTGTAAAGTATGTTTTGGGTCAAAATACTGTATGCGTGGGAGTGACAATGGTCATGAATAATTCACACCTGGAAAGACAAAACACACTCCCCCACTGGCTAATGTTCACCCATCAAGGGCATTGTAAAGCAGTGTTTAGCTGCAAAAGCTAGCCCAAACTGAATGCTTGTTGTTTTACTTGCTGTATTATGACCATGTAAACACTAAGGGTAAACAATGTATGTGCACTTATACAGCATGCACAAAAATATATTTTAAATGGTATAAAATGTGTTTGCAAAACTGTTGTAATAAAAACTTTCTCGTGCATTAATCCAGCATTTAATAATAATTTCGGAATGACTCGGAAACACTGAAGTAGCGTAATGACAAAAGCTTTAAACACAAGAATAAATCATATTTTAAACATGAAAAACAATTACTTTAAATCAAAATAATATTGCTTTTTTTCCTATCCCGAGGTCTCCATAATCCTGGACCAGACCGTATCCTGAGCAGATACTGTGGTGGTCATGGAGGAGAGTGTGAGACTGATTCCTGAAAGACCCCAGTGAAAGACGAGTCTCCGCATTGATCCTGTGGGCCAGCCTGAACACCTGCTGGTGACCTACTCATACCTGCAGCTTCTTCACGATGGATGTCCAGTGTTCTCCAGCCTCCAAGGCATAGACTCCAGCTCTGCACAATAAGTTTGGCCAAATGAGAAATGCCTTGCACAACTGAGCCTGGTTCTCTCAAGGTTTTTATCTTTACTTTAGTCAATTAGTGAAGTTTGTTCCTTGCCACTGTCGCCACTGACTTGCTCAGTTTGGGACTTGTGGAGCTGCGCACCGATGGATTTGCTCTTCAGTGTTTGGACTTTCAGCAGTGAAACTTAAACCACACTGAACTGAACTAAACTGAACTTCAATGCTGAAAACTGAACTGACACCGTTTTAAATTTACTAGAATTTCTATGTTAAGCTGCTTTGACACAATCTATTGTACATTGTAAAAGCGGGGCGACGCAGTGGCGCAGTAGGCAGTCCTGTCGCCTCACAGCAAGAAGGTCGCTGGTTCGCAGGTTCGAGCCTCGGCTGAGTCAGTTGGCGTTTCTGTGTGGAGTTTGCATGTTCTCCCTGCGTTCGCGTGGGTTTCCTCCGGGTTTCGTCCAAAGACATGCGGTATAGGTGAATTGCGTAGGCTAAATTGTCTGTAGTGTATGAGTGTGAATGAGTGTGTGTGAATGTTTCCCAGAGATGGGTTGCGGCTGGAAGGGCATCCGCTGCGTAAAACGCATGCTTGATCCGCTGTGGCGACCACAGATTAATAAAGGGACTAAGCCGAAAAAGAAAATGAATGAATGAATGAATTGTAAAAGCGCTATACAGTAGAAATAAAGAAAGAAAAAGAAAAGAAAGAGAATCGTGCTGTTGTGTAATCAATTTGCAATATTAGAGTCATTAGAGTCTGTGTGTGCATTAAGGTTTGTTGTCTCTTAGATATTAGATAATTAATTTCCTGTATTTATGACAAGGCAATGTTAGTGTAGTATTTCTTTATAATCATCAACAACAAACTGCATGTTTTGTCCCTCAGGTATGATGGTCTCAATGCTTTATTGCAGCAGTGATGTTCTCTATTAGCATCCTGAGACATGAGAAAGTGCTGGCTCAAAAAAACAACTTAAGAGTAAGAGAGGGGGAAAAAAAAAGAGTAGGAAACCAAAGACAGCAACTTGGAGGCTTCAAGGTCAAAGTTTTCCACAAAAACAGTTTCCGAAAACAGCAGGATGCAACCTCAAACAGCTGGATTCCGGAGTCACACTAAAGCCAGTGTAAAACAGCTGTGGTTTGGCAGATTTATGCAAAGCTAAACTCTCAAAAACGTACTTAGCCTAATTTTTACTTCAAACTTGACTGTGTTTCAGTTTCGCCAAGCGGCAATCGTCTTCCTCAACACTACTGGTAACAAACAGTCTGTTTAGGTTTGGTTGGGGAGATTGAGTCATTCTGTCTCCGTTTACCTGTCTTCTGTGATTTCAATGGCTACTACACATTTAAACGAGAAAGAACAGTCTTATTTTCATTTGAATCAAATTGCCTGGCAGACTTTTCCAAACAGGTGAATTATTCGCAATTATTCTGCCACAAAAGAAACATGTAACACTCAATCACACAAGGTACAATAGTTTTGAATTGTGCAACTGATGGATTTGTCCATTATTGGCAAGTGTGTGCCAAAGTACCGACACTAAAAATCATAAAGAGTATTTGAGATGTAAGCTGCCAGTCATACATGTTCAAACGAGCACAAACAGAAGAGAAAATTGGTGGAAAATTAACCTTCAACTAAGGTTATTTACACAGTATGTTTAGCCATAATGTTGACAATATGCCATATTTTTCATAAGAGATGAAGATGAAAACATTTAAGCTTATTTAAGCATAATATCAGTCAATTCATCACGTGTTCTGCTAGTACACGATTTATTAAAGCTATATTAAAAAATCTGAGTGGGGTTGAAAGCAGGAGCGTCGCTGGACCCAATTTACTGGGGCACGTGCCCCAGTAAAAATCGTCAGTGCCCCAGTAAATGCTTTGAGATATGATTTACTTCATATGCAAGTGTATGTACTAAGAGGGGTAATCCCGAAATAAAGACGTTATTCTCTATGTGCAACCAAACCAACGCTGGTGAAAGCAGTGCAGTTTAATCAAAAAACAAACTGACACATCTCTGCATGTGCGCAGAAAGGCACACCCCGCTCCTGCTGGACCCGGACGCGCTGCTCTTCTTCCAGTGCGAGTCCAGGTTGTGAACATGCACGCCGAAAAAAATACCCGCTGCTCACGCGCCGCTAATGCGTTGTGAAACCAGCATTAACAGTCTTTTATGTGGAGGTGACGGCATGCAGTGAGTTTTGCAAGTCAACAAAACTAAAGTTTAAACAATATGATGGTGATCATACTAAGCATGCATCCTGATGGATTTTTTTTTGTATGAAGCAGAAAGGATGGATGCAGTCAGGGAGGTAAAACTTAATAAACCTAATTCTCTGCCATGTGTCTAGTTTAAGACAACCGATAATTAAACATCTTTTTTGTATTCTATAGAATTGCCTATAAAATTTCATTCAAATTAAATTATTATTCATGCAAAAGATTTTTTAAATGTTTTTAAATCTTAGCATATCACTCCAGTTGTGCCTTTACATTATTTTCGAGTTACATTTAGGATTAATTATTTAAATAATAATTTTATAATAACAATAATAAATTTATTTTATATATATATATATATATATATATATATATATATATATATATATATATATATATATATATATATATATATTTATTTATTTATTTTTATTTTATTTTTTTTTTTTTTTGAGGGGTGCGTGCCCTAGTAGAGCTTTATGTCTAGCAATGCCCTGGTTGAAAGTATCTGCAAAAGATCAAAAAGTTAATGAGCAAATATATTTCAGAATATATATTCAGTATAGTATTTATATATATTTAGTATTTAGTTTTCGACCCTAAAATAGTGAATAATACAATAATAGTGAATAATTTATGTGGTAGAACGAGCCTCAAAATCTACTACGGTTGCTACCCGAGTAGCCTTGTAGTTACTAGTTACACCCACATTCTGTAAAGTGCTGTTAACACTAGCATGCTTTTGTTTTAAAATGGCGTTTTAGAATGAAATCCTCCCTTGTCCAAAACGACACTTTTATTGCATTTAAGAAAAACAATCTCTGGCCACACTACAGCCTAAGAGTCAGGACACACCATGCTGATGCCAAACAACTAGCACCAACGATTTGTGACTCTTCTTGGCTTGAATTGTTTACTTGCTACGTCACTTCACTACGTCACTGATCTCGCGCTCTGATCTGTTGCTGAATAACCAGTCTGAGCACTCTCTTCAGTCGATGGTCCGGCACTGATTCTACATGCTGAATTGGGCTAACGAGCTTCGACGTCAACCCGACAAGAGCCGATGTATGGAACACCCCAAAACAACTAGCCTGTCAGATATACTGACAAAGCCCATTGGCCGACGATTAGCTTGATGTGTCTCGGACCTAAATGCATGAAACGCAAGCATTCATACTTACTGGGCAAGCTCATATTTTGCCCTGCATTCTTATTTGCCATCTACCGGTTGTGTATTTGTCATGAGAGAAGTTTGACGGAGCAGGGAACAACAAGCAATAGTTCAGACCAGTCTGAATGATTTACATGAATGCATTTTCGCTTTAAAACTCCTAAGTTTTGTTAGTTATCCCTGGCATCCACACAACTATAATGAAAAAGCTAAAGACCTTTTTAGTTTGGAAATGCTGGTGTTTTATTTCAGCAAAGGGAGGGAAATGAAGAGATGTGGCTATTCTGCCAGCAAAGTATGTGCATATCCAATGAGCATGAATGGTCATGTATCATTACATTAAACATTATGCAACATTTCAGGCTGTATAGTGTGGACGGGGCAGCAGAAAGTCACTGGTTCGAGTTTGATTAGCTAATCGCAAGAGGCGATATAAAAATATGTATACAGTTGAAGTCAGAACTATTAGCCCCCCTTTGAATTTTTTTTCTTTTTAAAATATTTTCCAAATGATGTTTAAGAGAGCAAGGAAATTTTCACAGTATGTCTGATAATATTTTTTCTTCTGGAGAAAGTGTTATTTGTTTTATTTCAGCTAGAATAAAAGCAGTTTTTAATTCTTTAAAAACCTTTTTAAGGTCAAAATTGTTAGCGCCTTTAAGCTATATAATTTTTTCCAATAGTCTACAGAACAAACCATTGATATACAATAACTTGCCCAATTACCCTAACCTGCCTAGTTAACCTAATTAACCTAGTTAAGCCTTTAAGTTTCATTTTAAGCTGTATAAAAATGTCTTGAAAAATATCTAGTAAAATATTATTTACTGTCACCATGACAAAGATAAAATAAATCAGTTATTAGAAATGAGTTATAAAATCTATTATCTTTAGAAATGTGTTTAAAAATCTCTCCGTTAAACAGAAATTGGGGAAAAAATAAACAAGGGGTCTAATAATTCAGGGGGGCTAATAATTCTGACTTCAACTGTATGTATTATATAATTTCCCCCACCCTGAGCAAATGCTTGACTGCCATCTGTTTGTGATAGTCTTACTAGCCAATTGAGTGAGCACACTTTCGTTCTGCCCAATTAGAATTGAGCAATCGAACTATGTGGAAATAAAACAAACAAACAAGAAATCGCGGACAAATGGGATAATGCCGTCTGCCACTTCAGAAGCATTGATAGACAAATTCATATAAAAGAAAAACAACATGTCAGTAATATGGGAATATTGTGATTCCAAAGTCACAGACAGCGAACATAAACAGGTCATTTGTAAGAGTGTCAAAGAATTGTTGCAACAGCGCGAGGAAATACATCAACCAGCACCTAAAAAAGCACCACAGGTGACAATATGAGGAGTGTCTTGCTAAAAAGTAAACTAAAAGTATTGCCAGTGACACTCAATCTAGTAGCTAGCAACAGCAAAGTACAATTTCAGAGTTGTTTGCAGTTGTTACACCATGTGAAAAAACAACACAAAGGCACCAGGAGATAACTAACACCATAACTCACTAGTGTTTGCTCAATGTTGCTTAATGTTTAATTACTGAATATTTATAAACAAATTTGAATAAAAGTTGGAGTTAATTAATATCTTTTGAGCTCCTTTTAACTAACACTCACTGCATTTTAGAAGTAGGAAGCTAAGATACAGATTATAGCTTGACTACAAAATTAAATCGCAAATCAAAATCAAATATCTGTAAAAAAAATAAATAAATAAATAAATAAATTGCAATTAGATATTTTCCCCAAATGGAAAGTCACTTGCTGTAAGCGAATGAACTCCCCAGTCAACTTACATACACAAATCAGAGTATGAACAGTGCATTTGACTGGAAGTGTACACAAGTGCTTTTTTCCACAGACGTTTATCATTTAGGAAAAATACTACATTTGCATAAAAATAAGGAAAGAGGAAAAGAGATAGAGACAGATGAAGCCTGCAAACCAAGGTAACCTTGTCCCAATGTATGTGCAGAGGGAGGTAACCTTGACAACAGCAAATGGGATGCAGGGATGAAGGCTTTATGCATGAGCAACACTGACTGAATGACCTCAGACACTAGCAGAGATGAGATTATGAGGCCAGCAGGTGAAAAACACCAATACACTAGCACACAGAGAGAGGGAGAGAGAGAAACATGCACACACACCTCATTTATGTAGCCCATAAACACACCTGAGTCTCACCCCGCAGACAGCAGATGAGCACATTTATCAAAGCACACTGAAAGAACAAAGAGGTTGTGAGAGAGCTGTCCTCGCTCTGTCCACCGAGGATCAATAGGCCAATAGACTGGGGAAGAGGATGTGCTTTTAAAACACGACACCCGAGGCCAAGCAATGAGGCTGTCTGTGTGGTCATGACACAGCTTTTGACTCGCTTCCAGTGCCAAGTAAAAGAGCTATTAGAGGTGGCAGAGATTATGGTTTTGATCTGTTTGTGTCTTTTTGGTCATTTTGTTGTTTGTTTGTTTTGTTCAGTGGTGGAAAAATTACTGAAAAATCATACTTAAGTTAAAGTACTTGCCAAAAAATGTAGTGCAAGTACAAGTAAAAGTATCTGTTGTAAATATTACTCAAAGTATGAGTAAATAGACCTTTCAAAAGTACTCAAGAGTAGTGAGTAGTGAGTATTCCGCTGTAAGAAGCTGATGCATTTATATGTAATTTGTGGATGTGTGTAAACGTAACATTCTGTAGTGCATTTAGTTATTGCCCAGAAGGCACACAACGTCATAAGACGTTAATATTAGGTTAGAACTAGGTTGTGATGTCAGGTGACCAAAATTCAAGTCTAGCCAGCATCAAGGACAATGTTATTTTGATGTCCAATAACGACATCAAATGATGTTGATATTTGGTTGATTTTAGGTTGTGTTGGAAAGTGACCAAAATCCAACGTCAAGCAAACATCTTAAACCAACGTCATATTGACGTCAAATACTGACATTTATTCGTCAGGTATGGCAACCAAAATCTCACGACTTATAGACATCATAGTGGTAACATCCACACAACATGAAGCTGTAACATCATTAGACGTTGATATTTGGTTTTTAGGTTGGACGTTGAACATTGACGTCAGCCTGACGTTGAGTTCTGACGTCAACCCAGTTTTTATCTCCAAACAAAATGCAACGTCCCCACAACGTTGGGGTACAACATCAATCTGATGTTGTGTTGACGTCTTTTGCCTACTGAGTGTTTAAGGCCATTTCGGTCATCATACAGTAAATATCCGTTATCTTCTCATCAGCAACATGCATCTAAACAGTCTCTGGGTCATTGCGTGTGACAATTTTGGACATCTTCTGGGACACTTTTAATGCTTCCAAACAGTTTGCTGCAATTATAAATCAGCCATGTCTTGAGTTAGTTCATTATGAGGCGATTTATCGTCTATGTGCGATTTGATTGGACAGGAATTGAATTGAATCACAGGACTGAGTTTTCTAATCCCCATAGACAAGAAACAAAGTAGTGACTGCATGTTAAAGGAAAGTAGTGGAGTAAAAGTACAGATACAGCACTAAAAATCTATCTTCTGCCACTTTTCCAAATGATCAACTAGAAGTCAATTTATTATTTTTTGCTCTTACAACTGGGATCAACGACAAGACTTTAGTCAGGTAGTGTATGTGCAAATTTAGCAAATTGCATAAAATGTTTGGGTACAAAACAGTTTCCACCCAGTGACTTTAAGAAAAAAAATATTACTAAGAAACATGGAAGTTGCTGATATAGGAAAAGCCACTATGGATCTTTTTTGTGTGTGTATAGTAAATTATGCACCTCAGAGTGTGTAGACAGAACACAACAACAGTTCTAGGAGATGATTATATCAAATCATTTTGATGACAGACTGTTTCCAATGACATGCATTTTAGAATGACTGAAACAAAAACTTGACAACCAGATTTAAGTATTGTTCCCTTTACAGCTGATCTGATTACAGCTGATCTGATTATTCTGATCTGATCTAAACAGTCTGCTTACAAATTTGACTAATTCAACAATTCCAAAGAATCTTGCATAGTGCCAGATTTGGTTTTCTGGTAATGGTTGCGTAAAACCAACCATTTTTCTATCTGGGAACATTGATATTTAGAGCAATTCAAGCATTTCAGGGAATCGTTTCACTGTAAAAAAATACTTTAAAGGGCCCCTATTATGGATTTTTTTTAAATCACCTTTCATGCAGTGTCTAACACAGGTCTTTATGAATGAAAACATCACGCAGAGGTTTAAATCTGAAAGTGCGCTATGTATAAAGTTATTGACTCTCAAAAGTAAGTGTTGCCTCTGAGTCATTTAAACGAGACGTTTTCAAAACAGATTCCAAGCTGTTGATGTCAAGGTGAAACATTATAATACTGCCCACCCACAAGGTAGGAAAACTTGGAGCCGCTCCCTCAAATACTGTAGCGCATTTCAAACTCACTTTTTTTTTCCTGAATAAGGGCGAGGATTTAAATCCAGCAATCTCAATCTATACAATGTTGGATTCACAGCCTGTGTGTTAATAAAACAAGGTTAATCAGCAACTCTGCTCCTTCGTTAGACTCAGGGTTGAATTGATGAGGTAAAATTGAAGCCATGTTGTCTGTTCATACACTGTATAAAATCTTTAACACTTGTAAGTCATAATGCAGTAATGGTGATAGTAATTGTTTCTGACATGCACTGCATGCAGCACACCAATCATAACAGACTGGGCCATCAGACCAATTATAGCAGATTAGCGTCACACAAAGGAAGGATTTGGTAAAATATATTGATGACTATTGAACTATTGGAAGTCATTGAGTAAATAAGGTAAAAATATATATTTTTGACCTTGCATGCATGTCGAAGTGTTGTTGGGGACTCCCAAAACCAAAATAAGGACATTTCTTAATCCATTCACAGGGGGTGTCAGCTTCAACGCTTCCCTTTCACTTTGAACGTTGCTGAACAGGGGTGCGTTTCCCAAAACCATTGTTAGCCAACTAAGGTCGCAAGTTCCGTCGTTACAAACATAGTTCTTTGATTTGCTGTTTCCCAAATCCATCGCTCCAACGAACATTCGCAAACTGCGTCGCAAACTTGAGCCCTTGAAACGACACCTCTGGAGCTGTAGTTAAAAGCATAGTTCCTGGCTGTGTTCTATTCCCACTTATCCCCCCTATGCCCTATTCATTTAGAACATTCTAACATTCAAAGTTGGAATTATTAAAAATAAAAAAGCATTAAGGTCATCTCTCTTATGTGTAATTTGCTTTCAAAGTATTTTTACAGTTCAGTTTTAGCGATCTTCATGTTTACAATTGTGCTCCCTTCGCGGTGCACTTTGAAAACATTGATATCATTTTGAACACAGCCTCATGGCGAAAACTATAGGTATATTTAAAAGCGGAAATTATGTTACGTCTCTAAAGCTTGTGAAAATAAAAAACATTGCATATTTTATTTATTTTATTTTATAGTGGGTTATTTGTTAAGTTTCTCCGCTGTATATGACATGGGTCTGTTGGTTAGAACTTTCTGCTGTGGTTTGCATGTGTCAAATTGTAATTTTTTAAAATAAATAAACAATATCCTAAATAATAATAATCATCATCATCATCATCATCATTAATATTATTATTAAAGTAAATATATTTATAATAAATCACCTCATTATTTATTTATATGATTTATATATGATATTAGAATAGTGTTAGCTTTTGTAAGTGATTTTATGTTTTAGAGTAGAATATGTAATGTTCAACTTCTCAATAATATTAGTAAAGCAAACATTGGCCTTATATGTGCCATTTACATTTATTTTATTTAATATGGAAAGCAAGAGGATGTTTTTACCAAAACTAATATTGGATTTTATTTGAAATGCGTGTTTGTGTAAAACAATATAATTTGCACAAAGAAATGATGGGGTTGTTCTCTAAAGAAGTTACTCCATCCCGTTTAGAGCATCATTATGGGCGTTTTACATTATAACTAACGTGGTTCAAGCGATGGATCTGCGACAGAGAAACTAGGGGTTTTGGGAAACACTCGTCACTACATCGTTCTTTCCCCAAACGATGCATCGCACTATGATAGTTCAGCCGCGAGTTACGTCGTTGTTTGGGAAACGCACCCCAGCACGCGACACATTTTTAACGTGGTTTTGGGAAATAGCCCATACATATTTAACCTGAGAGATACATTACAATTACTGACCTATAACAGATGCGTAATTACAAGCCGCGCGGAGCGATTACAAGCTACAACACACAATTAAACACATATATTTGCAAACTACAGAAAAAGAGGCAAGAGTTTTAAACTGGTCCAAACAAAGTCCCATACATGCTGATCCTTCCTTTAATAACAAATGGCCGGCAAATCCCGCGCTGCAGGGTAGGTTATTGTATCAATCATTAGAAAAATGACAGGAACAAACACGGCACAAGGTTGGCTATACAGTGGTGTTGTTGTGAAAATGAACGTTAACACTTTATTCCCACAGCCGCATGTCTGGCCATCTCTCAGTGCAAGTAATCTTCACGTCATGATCAATGGCATGATCCCTCGCACTCCGCTAGTGTCTGAAGGAAGAGGCGCGTTCACATTTTACCGGATCCAGCAGTTCATATTTGGTATTGTTTCGTGTCAACGTCGATACAAACAGGCAAAACATCCAGACGAACGATGAATCATTTAAACTACTCTGAGTCGAATATATTTTATTAAAAAAAAATCAATATTTTTAACCAGCTAGATGTTTTCATTCACTTAGAGCTGCATTGCACACTGTATAGAAGGTAATTTTTAAAAACCCATAATAGGGGCTCCACAGTTCATGTTCTCTACTGGTGAAGGTCTGCCAATGACTAAATGAGCCAAAAACCAACCAAGAGCCATCAAAACAGCTCTTTACTAATGACCTTAAATGCACAAGAGACAGTGAAACAGCCTGCGGAGTCTCTCTGTGGAGGTTCTTGCCCTCCGTCCTCCCATTTCCTGTCTTGGAGTCCATGCAGAGATTCATGTGTCAGTAATTAAGCTTAGCATGTAACATGTTTCATAAGGACAGAAAGGGAGGGCGGGAAAGGATGTTCTAAAGAGGTGAAGGTCAAAGGTTCAGAGTTCTGGGGCCCATTTAGCCTGACAGGGAATGAGTGGTGCAGTGTGTTTGTGTGGATAATGTGCAAATAGCTGTCAGCAGAAAAGCAAAATAGAGAGGAGGATGCTCTTAATTGCTCTGTCTGTCTCCAAAAGTGATGATTTTCCACTCAATAAATCTCTTTCTGGATGTAAATGTCTTATTGACTGATAGACCCTGACTCACTGCAGCCTATAAACATACCTGAAAGCACATACACCAGTTCTCAATGGCTTGAATAATGAAAACTTTCAATATTAAAGTTTTATAAAAGGGTTTTGAAAGAAGTATTTAATCTTTAATGGATTTATTATATTTAAAATACAGTAAAAATAGCAAAACAGTTAAAATGTTATTAATTGCATTGTAACTGCAAAGTTAAAGTCTGAATTTTCAGCATCATTAGACTACTTCAGTCTTCAGAGTCATGTGATCCTTCTGAAATAGTTCTGAACTGCTGAATAGGGTATATGCAGAATTATGCAGAAGGACTTTTAATTTATCTGTAACTTGGGTCAAGTGCTTCTGTATGCCGTTACAAAATCGGCGCGTTTAAGGTCTGTTTTCTTTAATAATCGACTATCTTCACTGCCTGATTGATATACTGTACAAAGTTGGTCTCAGAATGTACAAGAAGCACTGCATTAAATTACATTTTTTCTGCACCATGTCTTTAAAATATGAACATTTATTTTACCCCAGTATTTTCAAAAGAGTTTCTGCGCTCGCCTGGTAATCCTGAGGTCTTTTCATCTCATTTTATGCTTGAACAAATGCTTAAGTCTATTTAACTGATTTTACTTTAACTACATCATAACATCGATGCTGTAAAAGGAACAGTATAAAATTGAAAAAAGTCACACTAACTGTTCACCGGAAGTTTATCGGTATCGGAAGAAACACTAGCTGTGCATAGGGTTGCTACGCTAAGCCAGATATTAAATTCCTTGACTTTCACTGACTAAAAAGCAGAATTTTCATGACCTACAATGAATTCAATAAACAGGCCGCGGTTTTGCTCTGCATATTTTTAAAATTATTTTATCTTGAATATCACTTTGCAGCACTTTAATAGTAACTATGAGAACAACAATGGATAATTTACCTCAGAGCTGTAAAAAAAAGTAAGGTACTTACATTTGCGTAATTGCAAAGTGATTCCTCTCCCATATTTGATAGATCGATAGTGGTCTTACCAACTTTACATTTGCTTTTTCTGTTGTCTACTTTATAACAGCCAGACTTTGAAGCGGTCATTTTAAAGCCAAAGCTCCATATTATCTTGATATGTTGCAATTTAATGGGCATGAAAGGAATAAAATGGAGTTAAGAAATAGACTAAGCATAAGAACTGGCATGAAAATCATAAAAATATGATATAGACAGATTACACTTTGATAAATGGAAACTAAAATTAAAAGTGACCAACAAAAATCCCTGATATATATATATATATATATATATATATATATATATATATATATATATATATATATATATATATATATATATATATATATATATATATATATATATATATATATATATATATACATACATACACACACATGTATTGATGATGTTTAACAGAGCAAGGAAATTTTCACAGTCTGATAAGATTTTTTCTTCCGGAGAAAGTCTTATTTTTTTTTTATTTTGCCTAGAATAAAAACAGTCTTTAATTTTTTTTAAGGTCAAAATTATTAGCCCCTTTAAGCTATATTTTTTTCAATAGTCTACAGAACAAACCATCATTATACAATAACTAGCCTAATTACCCTAAGCCGCCTAGTTAACCTAATTAACCTAGTTAAACCTTTAAATGTCACTTTAGGCTGTATAGAAGTGTCTTGAAAAATATCTAGTAAAATATTATTTACTGTCATCATGGCAAAGATAAAATAAATCGATTATTAGAAATGAGTTATTAAAACTGGGGCAACGCAGTGGCGCAGTAGGTAGTGCTGTTGCCTCACAGCAAGAACGTCGCTGGGTCGCAGGTTCGAACCTCGGCTGGGCTGGGTCAGTTGGCGTTTCTGTGTGGAGTTTGCATGTTCTCCCTGCGTTCGCGTGGGTTTCCTCCGGGTGCTCCGGTTTCCCCCACAGTCCAAAGACATGCGGTACAGGTGAATTGGGTAAGCTAAATTGTCCGTAGTGTATGAGTGTGAATGTGTGTGTGGAAGTTCCCAGAGATGGGTTGCGGCTGGAAGGGCATCCGCTGCGTAAAATTGTGCTGGATAAGTTGGCGGTACATTCCGCTGTGGCGACCCCGCAAGGGACAAAGCCGACAAGAAAATGAATGAATGAATGAATGAGTTATTAAAACTATTGTGTTTAAAATTGTGATAAAAAATCTTCTCCCAGTTAAACGGATATTGGAGAAAAAAAAATAAACGGGGGGCTAAAACTTCTTAATTCTGACTTCAACAGTATATATATATATATATATATATATATATATATATATATATATATATATATATATATATATATATATATATATATACACACAGCGAAGAAGCAAAATGAAAGGAAGAAGGATATTTTGTCACAGACAGATAAATTGATGCCAAACTAGCGCTGATGGTGATCTGGTGATCGCCACTCTCCTAAAACCTCGTAATAAACATCTCTGTTTTTTTTCACAAGAAGCCGCAAAAGCAAAACTTTCTGAAATATTCTCTGCTTTACAAACAAGTCGGAGCGACTGGTTTTTCTCTCCATCAGAGCACGCTGCGGCACCGTTCATAAAGGCAACAAAAATAGTTTTGATGATTTAGTGTACAACCTACAAACCAACCTTTTTCCAATTGGAAAGTTACAGTTATAATCAGTTCTTATAAAAGATCCATTTTAAAATAGCCTTCATAGCCTAATTTACGAATCAAACAAATTCAATGATTTACTTGATTTTTGCATTATGATAACTCCACACCAAACTGAGGCTTTCATTTTATAGCTATATAAACTATAAAACATGTATGCAAATCAATGTAATACTATATGTAAAAAAACTAAATTATTATATGCTATAGTAACCTATAGGCTCCTTTTAAAAAAGTCAACATATGCACCTTGTCATTGTCTCTCATCACGCGCATCGCACATGCATGAACCACGAGTGAGAAGAAGGAAATGAAAGCACAGAAGCTTTAAGGTAAAATCATAAGCTCAAGATCTTTAAAATAATGACTTATATTAAAAATGTTGACAGAGGTTTGTGATATAATAATTACAGCGGAGCATTAATTAAATGCATATTTTCCATGGAGCGATCGATTTGAGGTAGCCTGCTATTTTTATTTGACAGCAGAAAAAAAAAAACATGATTGGAAAAAACTGCCTATGCTTTTGATATTCTAGACAGCCAGTAGTTAAAAGGATTCAGTCCATGTTTTTGATTTGTAATCTACATTTGTTATTCAAGTGAAAAATATCTAGTGCAGGCCTATTTATTTTGTTCTTTATTATTTAGTTTATTATGTTTTTCTATGATGTTGGAAACACTGCAGGTGCTTGCAGATATTCAGTTTGTAATATGTTCTGTATGCTGTTGTTCACGTGTTAAAATAAATCAGTATTTTAAAATCCAATATTTAATGTGTCAGACACAAAATAGACACGTCAATTTATTTCTTTTTTTTTTTAAATAAATTTTTTTTTAGTATTAATCTGACCAGTTAACGCTTATATTCGGTTAATGAGCAGTGGTTGTTCATTGGGAAAAATAACCAAAATGAGCATCCCTAGTCAAGTCTAAGAAAAATATATCAGCATTTTCTTAAACACCAAACAGCATATGTGAATGATTTCAAAAGGAACTGTAACAATATGCAACAATATTTCCATTTCATCTGCATTTTCAATCAAATAAATACAGCCATTGTGAACTACTTTTAAAAATAAAATAAACAATCCCAATAGCAATACATGCAAGCCGCGAAAGACAAATTAAATTAATAGTCTCTCCTTTTTAATTTCATTTACCCATGAAATGTGTGTTTAAACAACCATGTAGTTGATGGCAATATTAAACAGGACATCGAGGAACAGGAGCAACTGCCATTACCACGGCTCATTTCCTACCATCTGCATATCAACTGCCTTTAGCTTGATCATCCCAGGTGGTTAAACCAGAAGTGTGGCCCAATTAGAATCTCCACCATAATAACAATAAAACCATGCTGCTGCTCTAAAAACAAAACCACTGTGCGGTATATCAACAGCACATACAGTAAATCAAGAGATGGGGAGGGGGCATATAGAAGTACTTGACACCTCTTCGATATCAACACATGGTTCTGCAAATAACAGCTCTGACGCAAACAACAGGCACTTTAAACAGGTCAAATGAAGTCAACACTATTTGATCGGCGCTGGAAATTCTGGGTCACATTGGTCTTCACTACTGTGGCCCAGTAATTTCACAGCACAATAAAACATAAATAACAAACATGAGTTCGCAACACAATACATTCATATATACATTAAATATTTCCCAAATTTTGTTGAACAGAGCAAAGAAATTTTTACAGTATGTCTGATAATATTTTTTCTTCTAGGGAAAGTCTTATTTGTTTTATTTCGGCTAAAATAAAAGCAGTTTTTAATTGTTTAAAAACCATTTTAGGGACAATATTATTAGCCGCTTTAAGCTATTTATTTTCCCGATAATCTACCGAACAAACCATCATTATACAGTAACTTGCCTAATTACCCTAACCTGCCTAGTTAACCTAGTTAGCCTTTAAATGTCACTTTAAGCTGTATAGAAGTGTCTTGAAAAATATCCAGTAAAATATTATTTACTGTCATCATGGCAAAAATAAAATAAATCAGCTATTAGAAATGAGTTATTAAAACTATTATGTTTAGAAATGTGTTGAAAAAAATCTCTTCGTTAAACAGAAATTGGGGAAAAAATAAACAGGGGGCTAATAATTCTGACTTCAACTGTGTATACATATATATATATATATATATATATATATATATATATATATATATATATATATATATATATATATATATATATATATATATATATATATATATATATATATATATATATATATATATATATATATATATATATATATCTTGTTCATTCATTCATTTTTCTTTGGCTTAGTCCCTTGTTTATCAGGGGTTGCTTGGAATGAACCGCCAACTATTCAGACATATGTTTTATGCAGCGGATGCCCTTCCAGTAACAATCCAGTACTGGGAAACACCCATACACTCTTACTTTCACACACACTCATACACTACGGCCAATTTAATTCCTTCAATTCACCTGTACTACGACTTTGGGGGATTTTGGAGCACTCGGAGCAAATCCACATGACCTCAGGGAGAAGCAAAACCAGCTACCTTCTTGCTGTCAGACGAAAGTGCTAACCACTGAGCCACCGTGCCACCCTTGCTGCTTGTTCAATCTACTATTTTAAACTGAGCTGTATTCAACACATCACAATATTCAACACAATTCTTGAATATTTTGGGACAACTCAATTGTTTTATGTTCAATCCACTTAAATTTGTAAGTGCAATTAAGACAACTTAATCGAATTTAGTGGAACCCAGTATTTTTTACAGTGTTCAACAGAAACAAGCCAAAACACCACATTTGCTGTAATCGGGTGACACTCTTTACTGCAGTGAGCATTTAAATGAGTGAGGAGTTTCCAGAAAAGAAAAGTTGACGAAGAAAATTGGTGTTTTCAAAGATGATTGGACAAGGTAGCCACTCATTTTCTACAATCAGGCCGAAAACTGTTCTGGGGTCGTTTCCGAAGACCATCATTAGCCAACTAAGTTCGCAAGTTCCGTTGATACAAACATACAGTAGTTTGTTGATTTGGGGTTTCCCCAAATCCGTCGTTCCAACGAACATTCGCAAACTGCATTGCAAACTTGTACGCTTGTAACTACTCCTCTAGAGCTGCAGTTAGAAGCATAGTTCCTGGTTGTGTTCTATTCCCAGTTATCCACCCTATGCCCTATTCATTTAGAACATTCTAACATTTAAACTTGGAATGATTAAAAAAAAAAAAAAAACGCATTAAAGTCAGCACTCTTAGGTGTAATTTTCTTTCAAAGTATTTTTACAATTCAGTTTTAGCGATCGTCATATTGACGCTTGCGCTCCCTTCGTAGTGCACTTTGAAATCAATTATGCCATTTTGAACACAGCCGTGGCTAATGACGAATGCTATAGGTGACCTATTATTTAAAAGTGGAATTTACGTTATGTCTCCAAAGCTTGTGAAAACAAAAATAGATAGCACACGTTAATTTAAATTCAATTAACGTTTTAATTTAAAGTAGGCTTATTATTAAGAAATGCATCTGTATATGACATGGGCCTGTTGGTTAGAAGATTTCTGCAGTGATTTGAATGTGTCAAATTGTAAAAGTAGACTTTTCAAAAAAATCTAATAAATAAATAAACAATATCCTACTTAATAATAATAATAATAATAATGATGATTATTATTAAGCAGATTTTTTTTGATTTCTTAATAAATAGCCTACTGTAAATTAGGTCTACAGCCATTAACGATTATGATTTTTATATGAGATTGGAATACGTGTTAGTTAAGTGATTTTATATGGAATATTCTAAATAATATTTGTAAAGGAAACATATAGGTCCTATATGCGCTGTTATATTTCAATTAATAGGGAAATTGAGTGCATGTTTTTACCATTTTTTAAAAAATGCGTGCGCGTGTAAAACAATATAATTTGCACAAAGATTTATGGTGTTTTTCTCTAAAGAAGTTGTTACTCCACCCCGTTTAGAGCGCCGTTACGAACGTTTTACCTTATAACTAACGTAGTTCAAATGATGGATCTGCAACAGAGCAACTACAGTTTTGGGAAACACTCCTCACTACATCGTTCTTCTCCCAAATAAGGCATCTTCCTATGATAGTTCAGCCGTGAGTTACGTCATTGTTTGGGAAACGCACTCCTGTTTGATTTGTAATTAGATAGTTGGACTTGTGGAAATGTCAAATGTCACTATACAGTGGTCCCTCAGTATTTGCGTGAGATACGTTCTAAAAATAGCCCGCAATAGGCCAAATCTGCAAAATTTTTAGATGAGCTTTATTTTTTACAATTATTATAGATGTTTTAAGGTTGTAAAACCCCTCACTACACACTTTATACACTTTTCTCAGACAGGCTTTTCACACTTTTCTCTCGTTTAAACACTCTCAAAGTTCAAACCTTCGTAGAAAAATAAGTCCAGTATTATAGAATGAAACCAAAGATCAAAACCATTTGATCTTCATTTATTTATTTCGTAATGGTGCCCTACATAACTTGTACCTTCCTTTAGCATGTCCAGAAGTTCAACTTTTTGTCCGACGGTTAGCATCTTCCTCTGCTTTTTGGGTGCTACCGCAGATGCCTTTGACGGTGCAGAACGTTTCCTCGACATTGTGGGAAGAAAACTTGCAAACATACAGTACAGCACACTTCAGCGTCGCACTGCTAGTGATCGAAGATTTCTGTAAATTTGGCAAACTGAAGTCATTCTGTACTGTACAGGAGACAAGGCATGCACTGTTAAAAACTGCTGTTAATTTACGCCAAAATTTTAACAGTAAAATCCTGTTTTATTCAAAAGCAGTATGTTGCTGTTTTTTTTTACGGTTGATGAAATGACGTAGACAAAATTTAACATTATTTTACTGTATTCATCACACTAAGGCAAAAAAACAGCAATCAACAGTATTTTTTGAACAGAAGACATCACCCATCACATGTGGATTTTCATCCCTCTTTTTACTGTGACTTAATCAGTAAGTGCACTTTTTTTTTCTCCTTGTATGTTGGACGTGTCATCTGAGCTATATCACAATCAGGTCGAAAATTAAAAAAAAAAAGTTGAGGAGAGATTGCTAATTTTCTTCAAAAGCCAGGTGAACAACACACGTTTCTAAAGCTAAAGCCTTCTTTTTTTCATTATGTAGTTAATAACGAAAGATATTACGTGACCTTGCGTTGTTTCCATGTCACTTCTCGCGTTTGTTTGGTTGTGAGACGTAGTTTGGACAAAGTTGTCTGTGATTTTTCCTATTTTATAGTCATGCAGTGTGAACTCTACTGTCGCCGATCTATCCTACAGTGTTAACACAGCACAGACAGAACGCTACCCCAGATAGTCATGCAATGTGAAAACATCCGTAACATGACTACTTTGAAAATCATGCAGTCTGAACTCGGCATTAGGTTACACAGATTTCACACTGCATAAAAATGTATCAACCTGCTGACAGCTTATTATAGGTGCATATATTAATGTAATCTGTTCTCACATGAAATGAATCCTGCATTTTAAAGTTATAGTCCATGAATTGCAAATAATTTAATTTGCACTTAAAAACACCCTTAAAAGAAAATGACACTGGTGTAAGCGACAGGGGTATAAGTTGAAATTTTTATCGCGTAATTCTCACTACTCTTGAGGATTTTTAGAAGGACTACTTTTTACTTGTATTTGAGTAGTGTTTCGAACAAACACTTTTACTCCACTTGCAATTAATTTTTTTTTTTGCCAATTATTTAATAAATAAACTCTTTCCACCACTATTAAATTGTGGGTTTACATCCACTTTGGTAACACTTGAGCCTAGTAATGGGCGATATAAACGATATGCGATATAAACGATACAAAATTGGCCTACGATAGAGATTCTAATTCTATTGCACTATCGCGATAATGCATGTTTGATGACGCAATCTACCCGCGAAATTAAGAGCAACGAGCTGCAGCCGGCTGCAACGCATCATCTTGAATAAACACGGACAGGGCTCGACAGTGCGACAAAAAATAGACGCACATGTGCAATTTTCTTTTTTAATAAGCTCGATTGATAACTTAATTCACTCGGCCACGGTAAAACAACATGCTCTTCACACTAACTTGTGGTGTATTACGTTGGAAGTCTATTGTGACTGTAACACATGCTGACGCGCTTAACAACAGCACTAAGCAACGCATGGCACCGAATGGCGACGTGTCGCACAACTTGCGAGCCTCATGCATGGCATGTCGTGGCTTGTCACACAGATTCCCACACAGCGCTTCCCACACAGATTTTACCTGGGCGGCCGATATATTATTGGGGCGGCCCGGTTCTGTGTTCGCGAGAAACGGAGAACACTCTGCCACAGACTCACGTGCTCTGCATGCAGACCCACAGAGACGCGCTGGATACAGAACTGTTGTCCTGCTTTTATAGCAGCTTTGAGAAGAGCGCGAAGACTAAATAGACTAATTCAGCTCATTATTTGGGGTGACAATATATTCTCTTTTCCCTGGACATGTGCGAGAATCTGCTTTCGCTTTCGATATTAATTGTATTCATTTTTGCATTACTTTATAAGCAAACTTTGTCTGGTGCGTCTCAATCTCTCAGCAGCCCCAAAACTACAGCAGACAGAGAGAGAGGGAGAGAGAGAGAAAGAGCAGATCAAGACACCAGTTTTAATTTCATTAGGAGAACAAAATGTTTAAAATCAAATGTGTTACCTTAGGCTGCAGGTTAGAAATATGTTTTTATTTAAAGTATCTGCAATACACAATTTTATTTGACTTTTTAATACTGGAAGTATTTTCAGTACAGTGTAAGTTCCTTAACTAAACACCAGTTTTTTTGTTCTCTGCAACTTAACATTTAGGAACCAAGGACTTAAAAGAAAAGTCTTTCTTTCTAAAAGGCACTACATTTAGTGTATTTATCTGCAACATTGTGTTGTTTAATTACAATTTTTCTTTTGCACAATAAATGTTCTCAAAATGACATGCAACGTTTCTTTATTTCTTTAACAAAAAAAAAAGCAGTTTGGCTTTCCTAAGGGTCTATGTAACCTGTTCTGAAATGGTTCTATTATAATTTATATATCGCAATATATATCGTTATCGCAAGAGGCTGCAATGTATATCGCAATATGGATTTTAGGCCATATCGCCCATCCCTACTTGAGCCTGTAACTCACTATTACCTTTTTTTCTGTCTTTGTGTTCTTCATCCGTCCTGTTTCTGATTTTTGTTTATGCACAATGATAAACTGAGACTTGTCACCGCATCGACATAAGTGCTTCTATTATCATCATTGTACATCGAATTGAATAAATTGAATAAATGTGTAATTGTGGAGGTCTTTTGTTTTGTTATAAAAGCATTTTATAATGTAACTATAATTGTAACTATAATCTGTTTTCACAGATATAGTGGTTAGGAGTATTTTCATAGTGTTTTTGCTTGATTCCATTGTGTTGTGAACTTAGGTTTGCATTTAAAATTTTGTTATGTTTTGACTTGATTACATTGAGTCTTGGCTTGTTTTTGTTGTGTTGTGCACTCATGTTTGGTTTTTAAATTGCACTGTGTTGTGCACTACTGGGCTACCGTAATTCACAGCCAGGAGAGCAGAGACTGACTCCTCTGAATCACATATGCATGTACTGCCTCATTATGCCCCAAGACAAGGCTGATCGATCGATCGCTTCACTTTTCTCCCCTGTGTTTTCAACAAATGGGAAACCAATTAGTTTTAACAACAAAATCCTTTAAATTGGTGCTTCCTGTTTACACACCCTTGATGTTACAGGCTTTTCTTTTGCATCTCTAAAGGTTTTGTATTTCCTAAATAAAAATAGGGATTAAGTCAGAAATATTACAGAAATGAACCTTTCATTAACTATAAGAATGAAGAAAAAAAAACTTTTAAAATAAACAAAAAAATAAATAAATATTAATAATCAATATTATTTTTAATTGAATTAAATTATACAGTATTTTTGCATATCAGATAATTAAAAGTGTCACAGGATTATTTAGAAATCTTTCTATTTGGATTGTGTTCTGTACTGTGCTGTATTGATTGTAGGGCTGGGCAATATTGCAAAAAAAAAAAGATCACAACATCATGTTTCATATCATTCCGTATAGATAATTATTGAATATTTTTAACAATCCATTTAGGAATATTAGGATTTATTTAAATAAAATATCTGATCTCTTCATAATAAAATAAACATAAGTGTTAGAGAGACTCTAAAACTTGATTAATAAAATGTTACAAAGTGTGTCCAATGGTAAAGTGTAAATGCTGAACAATCAAAGCAAACTTTAAGGTGTGAATAATAATGATACAGTAAACCTCAAACTCTGTCAACAAAACAAATTTTGATAATCAAATCTGAGCTTTCAATTAAAGGAACTGACCATCATTATTCAAATACATACTGAACATTAAAAATAGTGAAGTTGAATGACTATATTACCCCCTATGCAAAAAAATCTTTCAGATGGGGAGGTAGTGGCTGGGATGCACAAGAAAAGAAACCAAAAAGCCACTCTGGTGACATCCTTACATTCTTTTTTATTTACAATCTCTCACCGCTGCTAGCCACGGCATTCATTTTCATGTGTGTTGTTATTCATCGTGTGTGTTGTTTCCTTCTACATTTTCAATGCGCTTTGTGCTCATGCCCCCCTGGAGTCTTTCTGTAACTAGGCAAACCATTGCTGCAGCTTTGATACAAGTTTATGGAAAAAAGTAAAAAGCACTGCAGTGTTTGGATGCGCTGTGTTTGTCTGAGGTAATTAGTCTACCGTTATTACTGAAATGTGAGTATACCATACAAAGTGTGAAGCAGATTGGTTAGTTCTACTTACATGAATCTTGGTGCGCTCGCGGCATTCTGAAAAGTTCAGATGTTTTTCAACTAGGTGTACCTGGAAAATGTGTGTGTGTCACGTGCGTGCCACTTGCACACCATGTGCGCATCGCCCCCCTATTTGCGCGCGCACACCCTAAGCTTATTGGCATTGCTTCAAGGCGTGCACTCAGCAGCCACATTTTAATAAAACTATAGCCTTCATACAAAAACTTCATACCAAACTTTTTTTTTATCATTATTGACAGTGGTGCACGATCAATAAATTCTAGGGCTTGCATAGACTTGTCGATCGATCGACTACTTCAACCACTAGTCGGCACTGTCAGAAACAATTTTCAATTGTGCATTTACCATAAATTAAATCAAAATGACAAACGCAAACAACAAACACCACAATCCAAGGTTAAAGAAGCCAACTAGAATTGAGGATTAAGTTCAAAATTATTTTCAGATGCACGACATTAACACCATGGGGGATCCTCTCGAATGGTGGTCATGCAATAATCATCGGTTTCCTCTACTATCCAAGCTAGTGAAATCATTTCTTGCTGTCCCTGTCTCCGGCAGCATCGTAACAAGGCAAAGAGCAAGCCTTCATCCCTCTCACGTGGATGCGCTTGAATTTCTAAATGCAAACCAGCGCTCCACAAGCTCGACCTAAGATCTAAGGTCTGTGGCTAGAGGATGAAAGCGGGGATGACTTCTGTTCTGTATAATGTTGGATGAAGTAAGATTCTATTCCTTATTTCTGATGAGGGTAAATATTAGTGATGCCACAATTCTCAATATAATATTGAACCGTTCGATACGGCATCCACGGTTCAATACGCGCTTGTGAATTGCGGTTTTCTCGGTTTTACGTAAGTCCACGAGCTGAGTTGAGGAAACTCCTCCCCGCAAGTATATATTCAATAACTATGCTCTAAAGTTAGGGGGCGCTTAACCATCATTTCACGGCCATGGTGAGTGGAGGTGAAAAGGAAACACTACGAGGAAGCAAGGGTGTCGTTCAAATCACCGGTGTGGGGACATTTCGGTTTTGCCGTTGAGTATAATGGCGAGGAAGAAAAAACAGTAAGCTAAAAAATGATTGTGTGCACTGCAAGCATTGTTTTACACGTATAGCCAGGGCTTAATATGTGCCGGAACACGCCGGATCCGGCGCCTCATTTTACCGATCCCCCTCCTCAACCGCCTTCCTCCCCGTCCGCTGTTCACTTTCATTTTCTTACGCGATTCCCCAACCCTCTTCACGTTCGTCCGGAACACCCCACGCTCTTTACTTTTGTCCTTCGTCCGCGACACTCCTCCGCTGCCATCCAACTCCCTCTCCCCAGTGGCGTAGAAGTAGAAAACGTCACGCTCTCTCTGTGTAGTTCCCCGCATTCAGAAGTTAACCCCCAAATTGACACAGGTAATAAAAAGATTCTTCAGTCATGTTCATGTTGTGAAACACTATCAAAATGTCCACTGTTGATTATATTACTTTTGTTTTGAATAGCGATTTTAAACCTTTTAATAGAGGAAGTCCTCGGCTCTGCATATTATTAATCAGAAGCTGAGTGTACATATTTTACGTTAGGAAATGCAGTCTTGAATTTACAAACAGTCGGCAAGTACCGGAGAACAGATGTAACACATTGATCAAATTTAGTTTTCAGTCACGTTGAAAGTAATATTCAGCTCGTTTAGTTTTGCCTTCATTCATTTTAGATGTCAGTACTGACATATAGTCTTCAACACATGATTTTTTACAACACGTATTTTTAAAATAATAGTTTAACTAACTAATTTCTAATAACTACTTTTTTTTATCTTTCCCATGGTGACAGTCAGTGCAAAATATTTTACTAGTTATTTTGCAAGATAGTTGTATTCAGATTAAAGTGTAATTTAAAGACTTCACTAGGTTATGTTAACTAGGACAGTTAGAATAATTAGTCAAGTTATAGTATAACTGGTTTGTTGTGTAGACAATAACAAATATACAGTAAATATTTCTTAAGGAGGCTTATAATACTGACATTAAAATTGTATTTTTAAAAAATTAAAAAAACTGTTTTTATTTAAGAAATAAACTATAAGAAAAAGACTTATTATTATTACTTCTTTTTTACAGGAAATACTGTGAAAATGTCCTTGGTTTGTTAAAGATCACTTGGAAAACATTATTTTAGGTTAATGGGAGGGCAAAAAATTGACTTCTAAGTTTACAGGTGTAAAAATGTGCCTTGATATACTTGAATGTTAAAAATGTGTTATCCACTACAATACAAAGTTCCTTAAAATTAATAAATTAATACAAAGTTATATAATTATCTTGTTTATGTAGACTGCAGTCATGCATGAAAAAAAATGACTTTGAATAATTGTTTAAGTAGTTTGTGATGCATGTTAAAGTGTGCCCCCTAAAAGCACAAGTGGCCCCTGACTGGCCCCCCCAGTCATTCTGGTCTAGAACCGCCATTGCTTGTAACACTCGCGCCATTTTTTTTATTATACAATACACCAGGAACTAGTGTACCTTTCTTGGCTTTTAAGTAAAATAAAGGAGTACTGCAATAAATTGTTTTTATGTTTTTCTCCTATTGCCTATTGCATTAAGCATAAAAAAAAAAATAAAAAAAACGTGTCAAGCCATCAGAACTGAACCGAACCGAAAACCGTGTTAAAAAACCGAGGTATGTATTGAACCGTAGGCTAACTGTATTGTTGCATCCCTAGTAAATATAAAATGATTAAATTGCAAGAAGCACATTTTTATTCATAATTGAGTTGCTGTATTGAGCTGTATTGTTGACGAGAACAATTTTTGTCTTTCTGAACTGGTTTAAGTAATTACGTTTTACTTAGTTCTTATTACTGCTGAAACCTTGTTAAATAATAAAGTTACTTTAATAAGTTATTAAAAGTATTACAAGATGTACATGGAGTTCGCTTCGCATATACAGGAAGCCTATGATGCAGATGTTAAGATTACAATGTTGCGTGCAGCTTTTTATTTTTATATAATTCTGTAATATAAAAAAAAAAAATGTATATCAATGTTTTGACAATTTATGTTAGGCCTATGAAATTGTTGCATTCGGCTATGAATTAATCAAACAAAAGATTTCTTTATGTCTTTTTAATGAGTAGCTCGAACCAAGGGTAGTCGAGCAACTCGAGTATTGTTTTGAAAAAAAAAAAAAAACGATTAGCGGAAACCAGTAGTCGTGCAACCCTTAATACATACCGATACCGATTTTAGCGCCCAGCCCAGACTAATTGTTATTTTTGTAGAAAATGCAATGAATTTCTTAATTTTTTTATATCATTTCTATTTAAAATATTAATATTGTGTATTTACTGTATCTTTGATCAATTTTCAAAAAAGCGTTCATGTTCTTTCAAAATAATAAAGAAAAATTATATTGACTTCACACATTTGAATAATAGTGTATGTTTGACATTTGATTAAGATGTGTGCGGTCACAGTTATGCAAGTATTAAAGAAAAGTTCAAAGTTATTACTTCATAATTTCAAAGCAAATAATATTGAAACTGGGCGTCACGGTGGCTCAGTGGGTAGCACAATCGCCTCACAGCAAGAAGATCGCTGGTTCGAGCCTCAGCTAGGTCAGTTGGCATTTCTGTGTGGAGTCTGCATGTTCTCCCCGTGTTCGCATGGGTTTCCTCCGGGTGTTCCGGCTTCCCCCACAAAGACATGGTGAATTGACGCTATAGGTGAATTGAATAAGCTAAATTGGCTGTAGTGTATGTGTGTGAATGTATAAGTGTATGGGTGTTTCCCAGTGTTGGATTGCAGCTAGAAGGGCATCCCCTTCGTAAAACATGCTGGATAAGTTGCCGGTTCATTCCGCTGTGGCGACCCCTGATTAATAAAGGGACTAAGACGAAAAGAAAATGAATGAATGAATTAGTGATTGAATGATAGGCCTATGGAATTGTTGCATTTGGCTATGAATTAATAAAACGTGTATTGAGAAAGATTTCTTTATGTCTTTTTTAATTAGTAGCTAGAACCATGGGTAGTCGAGCAACTCGAGAATTGTTTTGAAATGAAATCTATCAGCTGAAACCAGTAGCCGTGCAACCCTTAATAAATACCGATACCGATTTTATCGCCCAGCCCTCACTGATGGTTATTTTTGTAGAAAATGTAATGAAATTTGTTGATCATTTCTATTTTAAAATATTAATATTGTGTATTTATCAAAATAAAGAAAAATTATATTCACCTCCCACATTTGAACAATAGTCTGTTTAACATTTGATTAAGATGTGTGCGGTCGGTCACATTTATGCAAGTATTAAAGAAAAGTTCAGAGTTATTACTTCATAACTTCAAAGCCAATAATATTAAAACTTTAATTATTCCTACATATTTTTTTTCATTGTGGAGTCTCATATATGTCATTGCTTCAAGATATTAAAAAGAAATCTCAAACATCCATCATCCTGACATTATTGGATAACTGTTGCTTAGCCAAACAGAAGAATCCCAATAAATAAGCCTCTCACCGAGTGTATCTTTGAGATTTTTCACCAGAGATCCTTTCTTGAGACTGTTCTTGCGTTCAACGTAATTGGAAGGAACGTAACCCGTTCTGTTGGATGTATTTCGTACTCTCCACCATGTTTTTGAATCATCCAGGAGCCACAGACGCTCGTTTTTCCTAATGTCAAGTTCCTGGTCTTGCTGTGCCGTATAGTCCCACTTGGCAATAACAATCGCCTCCTCTGACATCTTTCATGGAGTCCCTCTGGAATATAAAGACAAGAATAAATTAGAATCCTCATCTATTACAAAAATAAAGTGCAAATAAATAACATGCATACATTCCATGAGAACAGGCATTCTCTTACGAAATCTAGCTTATATCTGGAAAGACGATTTCTAGACGCTGAGCAGAAACCACAGGAAAGACTGATGGATCAAAAGCTAGCCTGGAGGTACAGCTTGTTTCTGAACGAACAACTTACACACACACACACACACACACACACGCATACATTTACACACTCCCCACTCACAGCAGCCTTGGCCCTCAAACAGCTTTTAAAGGCTCCCCTTTTCACCTTCCCATCTTAAACACGGTAAATTATTCAGCAGATACACTGAAGGAGAGACAAAGAGAGAGAGACGGATATTAAAAAGAGAAATGGAGATCGTGAATAATCGTGTGTCAGAATATTATAAAGGATGAATTAAACGGGTTGAATAAAAAAAAAAATGACATGTAACTACATGTGAAAGAAGTAAAAAAGTATATAAATACAGCTTTACAGGGTTAGTTTACCAGGGTATATGCAGAAATCCCAAGGTAATTTCAATACCTTTTTAAACGGCACCTATTTTAACCCTTTTTTAAGATGTAATATTAATATTATGGTTCTTCTGAGTGTGCCAGTTTAGGTTCAGTTCAAAACACAATTCAGATTTTTTTATTATAATGTGTTAAAAAGTGTCATTTTGGGGGTGTGTACACAGTTTGTCGTTTTAGGGGCGTGTTGCTTCACACGACAATTAGTTTTGAGTTCCCGCCCAACTTAACAAGGGGGCGGAGCTAAGAGCTCCCCCGCTTTGTGTATGGCTACAGACAGGCAGACCGAGAGAAGCAACATGAGTGAGAGGAACAGCATTCAGCTGTACATGTACGAAACAAAATCATTTGTGTCTTTGTATAGTTTTACAGCCAACTGTGTGCTAGTTTAAAGCTCCGAGCTTGTAGCCTACACCAAGCACACTGAATTAACTTTGACTGAAGGGCATCACACACCGGATGCACCGCCACGCGGCGCGCACATGACAGCTGAAAGTATCGCACACTTGCGGTGCCGGTGTGTGTCCCCTGATAGAAACTTATGTTTAGATTGCAGAAATGCATGCCGCTGCGTGGCGCGACGCTGATTTGCCACTCGTCTTCTTTAAAAAAAAGACACGGTTCCAGTTTGTGTTGACTGTCCTGTCTCTATGGGTTTGTTAAGTGTGTGATCAATGTTCACTGTTTATGTTTATTCATTTGGCAAAGTTAGTTAGCATCATCAGCAGTACTCGTTCATTTTTTAAAGACATAGCTTAGGCAAAATGATTTAGTACTAAGTTTACAGTAATATCACTACAATATTGTGGACTGAAAATTCTCAGCTTCCACACAGCTCTCAGAACCGCTGTAAACGCAGCTCTCCCAATCACTGTCTATCTCCCCTGCGTCTGTGTTTGTGTTGGCGGTGTGAAAATCAGCTGTAGTGCACATAATAAAAACTCTTCTTTTCATGCAAACCCTTCTCTCTTTTGTCACCCGACACTCCCACCTAAACAAAGCTGAACTCACCCACTTTCCTGACAAACTAGAGGTGTGAAAACACCCTCCTGAGACAAATTTTGTTAAATTTGTTAACAAATTTTATTACAAAACTAAGCCACATGAAAGAGCATGTTTTTTTTTTTGTTTTTTTTTTTATAATAATTTTTTAGGGGTTTTCACCTTTAATGGACAGGACAGTGGAGATAGACAGACAGGAAAGTGTGGAGAGCAAAGATCGGCAAAGGACCTCAAGCCGGGAATCGAACTCGGGTCGCCTCGAGCAACTGTGTGCTATGTGTCGACGCACTAACCACTAGGCTATTGGCGCCGACAAAGAGCAAGTTTTTAATATTGTGTGGAGTATTTACACAGAATGACAAAATTTTACTTTAATATTTTTCTGAATGCTTCTGTAGACTTTCTGCATCTTTATACTGCACAATTTCATGTGAATTTAAAGGTGCCCTATAGCGGAAATCTGGATATGCCAAGGCATAGTAGAATAATAAAAGATCAGTATATGTAAATGGCCATACTGTGAGACTCAGGGCTTACTCACACTATGCTATCCGAACCGTGCCCAGGCCCGTTTCCCGGATCGTTTGAGAAGTGTGAGTGCTCTGAATCGAGCTCAGGCACGGTACACTTGGCCGGCCCTGGCCCGGTTGGAAGAGGTGGGCCAGATCGCGGTTCACTTGGGCTCAGGCGCGGTACACTTACAGTGTGAGTGCAAGCGTGCTTGAGCCCGAAACTGAAAGCGAGACGTGACTTTTAAGGGACTGTTTCATATGGATTAATTAATCCTTCGTACTGTTCAATGAACGCAAACTGTCGTAGATTATTAAAGACGCAAACCCCTCACTGCACGTCAGCTGCGCCTTCAGCAAACTTCCTAATTCCTGCAGCACGAGGACTTTATGATTGTTTATGAGCGTCAAAATTGGCTGATCTGTTCGGCGAAATATTTGACTGCGTGTCACCGCATATCAAACGACTTAAACGATATAACTAAAGAAATATCCACTGTGCTGAGCGAGAGCGCTTACTGAGCAGCCCGTCAAGGCAACTGTACATAGTGTGAGTACGGCCTCAGATACCACTCTTTCCTTGTTCTCAGTGTAAAACCCCGGAGGACAATCAGAGAACGATCAGAAGACAAATCATAGGACAAAACAAACTGTGACCAGACTCACGGGCCATGCCCTCATGATTTGCATGTATGCCTACTTTAGGTCATTCATCCAAACCCGATGAGCAGCCGGGTTATCAAGAGAACATGACTCATGTGCAGCTCTGAGAGCATAAAAAAACTCTGAAATAATTAATATGCAAGCCTCAGGCTGTGTTTGATAAACATTTTCTAGTGCATTGCTTTCCATACATTGGTGGCAGTTTATCTGATTTAGCATGCTACATTAGTGATGGATTCCTGAGAGAGATTGCTTTGGTTTGATGCTCAGTTCAGCAAACAAGACTAAAAGCGAAAGTAAAGAAGGTGAGCAATAAAGCTGAGGAGACTTGTTGACAGAAGGTTGTTTGAATGCTACATGTTCATGACAATAAGCAAATATTTTCATAGGAACACAAGTTGCCTGGAATGAGGAAAGAGGAATGACTGAAACTCAAAATGGCATGCAAGTCCTACTTTAGCTATGGCTTGTAAATCCAGTTCAAGTTTCACTTTCCCCTCTTGAAAGAGGAATGCGGATTTATACCTGCTGATATTGACAATTACTTCAGAACCTGCAGGCACAGATCACACAAGCTATTTGGCAGGCGTCTGTAGTCATTTTGGTGTGTTCAAAAGCGTTTTGCCCCAGACATAGCTAAAACCACAGATAACACAGACGCTTTTGTCCCTGCTAGTTCTTTGACATCGGATTGGTTTGACACAGCCATAAATAATGACTCAAACATCCTAATCTTTGTGAAATCTGCAGATCCTGCATTATGAATAGCTACTGTATATTTGGAAAGAATGAATCATTGTAGCATGATTTTGCTGAAAGTTCATCAGCATAGACAACAACAACAAAAAACGATTTTATGTCTCAACGATTTAGGAAAATATTTGTATAAAGCACATTACGCAGAGTTTCTTTGCAAATATTTCTGAAAATCATCACTTTTTTATCATTTTGATGGACCACAATCTGATTTTTTTGTTTTGGAATATCCTAAAACAACCCATAAATCAATAAATCAATCAATAAAGAAATAAAAAGACCCAATCATCAACCTAACTACTGTTGGTTCTTCTCTTTAATTAAAAACAAGACATACAGACCCTATTAAATTTCACCATAATATAAAATTACACAATACAGATCTTCCCTGATGTTAATCTTAAGAGAGGAAAAAACACATGAAACAACACAATTTCAACATTCACAATTCTCGAAAAAAAATTCTTAAAACTTCACAATAGTGTTGTCACGATACTAGAATTCGATCTTCACGGCTTTAAAATGCTCCAGTGTCCCCTGTGGTTACACTCAGTAAACAGCGGTGAGTTCGGTGACCTTCACAGCCAATCACAGTCACTTCTGTTGAGCATGGGAACACAATGGCAAATCAGTGCTGTTTAAGAATGCACTCAACAGCGCTCAAATGTTAGCGGGACACGGACGTTTTTAAAATTGCAGTACCGATTGGTATTGAATTCGAGTATGATGACAAAACTACTTCACATGCATTCGAAATGTGCTTTCTTTAGTGCATGAATTAGTATGAATGGAATTTGGGTGTACTACATCTGCCCTGTTGTCATTAACACATGACCTACCAGTGTCGTTTGCGCTGCTTCACTTCCATTCATAAATTATCTCCTGTGACCTCATTGCCAGTGGCGGAGCCAGAGGGGTGGCCGGGGTGGCACTGGACACCCCTGACATCCGACTGGCCACCCCAGGTGCCACCCCAAAATTGTATTTGCTACTGGCAGTTCCTGATGCTGATTGACATCTCTTTGTCTAAAGAAGTTTTTAAATTTTGCCGGCAACGCTCAAGCTATTTTCAAATCAATGACGAGCCGAAGACAAGAGCATGGTTTCAAGTAAGACGAATAATAATAATACATCATAACATAATATTTGAAATACGCTTTATAGTTTATTATAAGGTTTGTATGCTGAGGAACGTTTATCCGCTGCGTAAGTTAACGAGGTACCGACGACATCAGTTAACTTAATGAGAGAGATCAATTCGCTCTTTAGACAGTTAACGCTATACTTCATCTGTGCTAGTATTACATGCACATTCCATGTATGTAAGTTATTATATTTAATTTACGATGCTCAAATATTTTGTTAATATGGGGAAGTAATGTTAGGCTAGCTGTTTGTGAGTTAAATTTATTTGAAATGGAATAGCGAGTTCATATACTTTCTTCAGAAAAATGTTTTTTAGATCGGTTGTTGATTTTAATGTGCAGGTATGATAATGGATATTTTTAATTAGGATAAATGTGTTTCTAACTGGATCAGATGTAAACAGACAGTTACATTATTTTTGCACAGGGTCAATTAAACATAAAAAGAAACAGCGAGATCAGACTACTTTATAAAGTAACACAAACAGGCAGATCAGGTTCAAACATACCAGCTAGCCTATGTTTCCATCCAAAAATGCGAATGAACTTTATGCGCAAAACTGGATTATCGCATAAAAGATGTGCGAATAAAGCAGCGTTTCCATCCAACGAGTCAAAGAGAACAAAATGATCACTTCCTGATAACCGGTGCCAAATATCAACAGTAAAACGGAATTTGCTGCGATAAGAGAAGCTGCGTCAATCTTTTCTTCATGTAATAAATGATTTGCGCCTCAGAAGACAATCCTCACGCAGTAAACGTGCTGGTGGCGTTTAAAGGAGTTTGTGAGATGCGGAGCACAGACGCTCTTCGATTCTGGAGGTAATTAATAATATAATAACTAATTCTGAAATGGTTAAGGCGATTAACAATGACCAAAACAACATTTCAGATGTTTTACAATGTGCTGAGCCTGCTGATTTGTCTATTCACACACATTTTTATCATCACATGATCTCTCATAACACAATCACATGACTTTTGTAATTCCATTGTAGTTTTTGCACATCTTTTCTTATAGAATAAAAAAAGTTTATTCTACTCAGTTATGTGCATATGTTTTTATGCGCATGTTCAAATGTAAGTGCATCTTGGCGTTTCCATCAACTGTTTTTTATGCACATATCCAAACTAGGTCAGACTTCAGGTCCACCAGCAGGTCAGAGCATCTACTAGGCAATTATGTTTTAACCAATGTTAGAAATCAAATCCTGTCATTACTTATTAACTCACAACAAAGTGAGTAGATGATGAGAAAATTATTATATTTTCATATTTTGAATTATATGGTGGCAATGAATTAGATTTGGGTTTTCTAAACACTTTCAGTGTGTTTGTGTGTGCATTTGTATTTGAGTACGTGTGTGTGTGTGTGTGTGTGTGTGCGTGCGTGCGTGCGTGTATGGACCCCCTGAAATAGCAGTGGCCACCCCCTGGCCACCCCATGTAAAAAATTCTAGCTCCGCCACTGCTCATTGCATAATTAAGTGTCCATTGTATGTCAGAATTTATCCCAAAGGTAGTAATCTTCTCATACCATAATTTTGGCTATACTACTCGGCTCCAGTATGGTTATCAAAGTACTGTAGGTCACACAATGTATTTACTAACATGAACTATTTATGAACAATACGCAGACAGCATTTTTAACCATGCCACTTCAGATTCAGCATTAAGTCACATATAAAAGATTGGAAGCAAAGCATGATAGAAGCTACAAAACTGCTGCAACTCAATTTGTTTGTGTTCTGTTTAATGGATTTCGTTACATAAATTTGTGTATATTAGGTACAATAAAATTTAAGTAACATTCAAGCATATTATACATTTAGCTCATTTGTTTGTTACAGTTTAAGAAGATGTAAAGTACAAAAAATAAAAAAGCAATTTCCTACACTTTAAAATGGCTGTGGTTTTAAGGGTAATTTTTTTTTTAAATGATGTAGTAAATAGTAAAACAAAAACAAAAAAAAATCTAAAAAACACTACTTGTACTAAAAAATAGTGTCCTTGGGGGCCAATTACACCGAACATGCTTTTTGCGCAGAGATGCGCATCTTTTGAATGGTTTACTAACGACCAAGATTGTTTTGTGCGCTGCTTAAGCGCCCTGCACGCCTCACATTTTAACCACCTGCTGCACCTCACGTTTTTGCCGTGGAACATTGTGTGCTCGCAGTTGAAAAAACAGTGAACTCTAAGCAGCGAAAGTGTTGTCAGTCGCATCTTTTTCATTCTCCAATCAAATGAAAGCAGAGGCGGAGATTCCGTTGAGGTGTCAAGTCGACTATGGAGACTTTTAAAGATGGAGGAGAGACTTGTGGTTGCTCTTTCGAGTTTTCCAGAGCTGTATGACTTAGGGCTGGACAATAATTCGATATCAATATATATCGCGATAGAGTTTTTTTCAATAACGATGATATGATTTTTAAACCCATTTCCGATATTTCGATATAAATAATATATATATTAATATTTATATAAGATCTTATACATGTATCACTTGTCACTGAATGACGTTCAGTGCTCAGCCGTCAGAAAGAGCGTGATCTGATCTCACTTACGTGATGACGAACAACACAGACACGCTGCAAGCGCTCAGCACAGCAGTTGGTTAAGCTGCGCCGCAGAGGTCAGTAAAGTTAGCAACAGATTCGCAGATTCGTATTTTCCGGATCAATAACTCATGACCGAAACATTGTTACTACACAAATAGCACATTTTTTCAACTGTCGCAATGTATACAACCACCTACAAACTTATTTTCCTAAAAATGAGCTTTCCTACACGCTGGACGCATTATATTGAACACTATGCGCAGGCGGCAAAGAGACCGATCCTTAGGGACCATCTACAAAGAGCAAAACGCAAAAAACAATACTACAAAAGCTGTCAATAACTTCCCTCTAACTCATTATACTGCCATCAAACTCGGATCACACGTCACTGCTGTCCTGCTGGTTTGACTACAACACTTATTTTTCTAAAAAACTATTTTGCATATTTTTTATGAATTTTTATTATGAAAAATATTCAATAACTGTACTGTAAATTACTGTACTCTCACCAAATTCAGTTCACACATCACTGCTGTCCTGCTGGTTATACTACAAAAAAAAATTTCAAAAAAAAAAAAAAAAAAAATTTCTAAAAAACTATTTTGCATATTTTTTATGAATTTTTCTGAGAGCTTTATTTATTTGATAGTTTATTTCACATTTCTTGTTTGTATAGGCTAAATACAAATAAAAAGTGAACAAATTTTTTTGTACTGTTTTTATTTAAAAAAAGTTATAAGAGTCTGGAGGTATTATCGACTTTGCAAATTCACTTTGCAGACATTTGTAGGTACAGACATCCATTGTGTGCGTTCTTGGCAGTTTTTCCTTTCTTTTTAATATTGTCCATATCGATATCGGAATTATATCGTAAATAAAAAAATATATCGTGATATAAATTTTTGCCATATCGTCCAGCCCTAGTATGACTTTACAAATCTTGAATATTGTAATTATAACATTACAATTATAACAATATCAACACTCGCACACAATACGCAGATGATTCAGTCATTGCCTAGTGACATAAAAAGCCCACTTCTTTTTTTCTTGTCAACAAAAAAAAGGCAGTGTAGTGCGCCTCGTGTTTTTGGAACGTAAAAGCACTTTAGGCCCCTTACTGTGTTACATCTGTTGTTGGTAAATGATGTTTATTATATTAAATGATGTTTATTAGGTAAACTATAGATGTTAATACTTTTAAATGTTGGTGTATTAATACTATAAATAATGAAATGTGGGAGTTTACAATAAATATAGAAATGTCTGAACTAATCACAGCTACTATTTTTACAGTCATTTTGACAGAATTATATTACAATGTAAAACCTCTGTCTGAGAGAGAGAGTGTCACTGAAAAGGGTTTTACTAGAGTATGATGGTATTGTGACAGTCCTGCTCCAGGGACACTCAGTATGTCATCATCCAGTCACATTGACAGCTGCCACACACAAACACACAAGCAGCCCTACATGACACTATACACAAAGACTGGCCACTTCATAATTAAACAGCCCCCTGCCCGTATTATCAGTGACAGCAGGCTGCCTTCCATAATGTCAGCAAGAAATGATGAAATGCAGGAGCCATAAAAAAGCGATAGGCCAACATATCACCATAAATCACAGGTCTTGTTAAAAATCCCGTGAAGTGAAATTGTGCATTTATATTCAATGTTTGACACAATATCAACAGAAACATGAAGACGGGGCAGGAGATATAGTAGCCCCTCCCCTTTTTTGAAAAACAGCCAATAGAGTTTTGTTTTTAATCACAGGTCAAAGGTGCAAAGGGTTGAGCTCGAGTCCATCAAATGAAAAGCGCCTTGAAGGGGGCGAGGCATGTCAGATAGTAGAAAGCATTTGATTGGTCAGAAGATTTGATGAGGAACTTAAGTATCAGGTGATGTCAAACAATTTTTTATCTATTTAGACGAAAATGACACAATAAAAACTTGGATGCTTACATATTCTAAATGCAAATTTTGTCACTGTTTTGAGCAATTAGCTTATAGATAACCTTAAGACAAACCTACTGATGCTAACATCTAAAAGACTTTATTTAAACTTTATGGGGACCTTAAGTGCTCTTAGATTCTGACACAAAATGACAAGAAGCAGCCTCAGAATTGGCTATAAACTGCTACTTCAGAACAGTTATAATGTAGCATTGGTGGTTATTGTTAAAGATTGTTGCCAGATCTCCATAGCCGTATCTGAAATCACATACTTCCATACTATATACAGTAGTACACTAAAAACAGTATGCGAGCAGAGTAGTATGTCCGATTTCATAGAATTCGAAAAACAGTATGCGAGAAGTACGCAGATGACCTTCTACTTCTGGTGAGATTCTGAAGTGCTACGATATCTCATGATGCACCGCGAGAGAACTCATGAATAGGAGTGAAGCGACGCAACTGACGCGGGTAGATCACGTGAAGTAGTAAGTCCAAGTTCATACTACTGACATTCATACTGTATAGAACGTACTTTTCTAACGGCCGAGGAGTACATTCAAATGTAAATGGAGTACCTACCGAGTAGGCGATTTCGGACACGGCCCATGTCTCCACTTTTTTTGTTTCCAATGGAGAAGGAAAAGCTGTCCAGTTACAGATAAAACTGTCAACACTTGGTGCTAAAATTACAATGACTGCTTGGAGGACAGCTTTTTAAATAGAAAGGGTTAGAATCTTCTGTAAGGGCTGGGCAGTATGGCCCAAAAAATATCACAATAAAATTATTGCAATGACGTAAATCACTACATCATTATATTGTTAGAATATGACAAACACTGGTCATCCAGTATAAATATATTTAGCAAATATTTATAAAAATGACACGATTCAGATGTAAATTTATGTTCTGTAAAACAATTATATCTGTAATAACAGTTTTAAACATTTTAACTTTAATTTGTTCGAAATAAATATCGTTGTCCATAATATCTGATATTTACAGTTGATCATCATAATCATTGGTAAAGCCACACATATAGCACTTCATTACCATGATGAAATGATAAAGTATAATTAAGTATACATACAAAGTGCTGTGATCAATTATTAATTTCATTCATTCATTCATTCATTTCCTTTTCAGCTTAGTCCCTTTATTAATCAGGGGTTGCCACAACGGAATTAACTGCCAACTTATCCAGCACATTTTTATGCAGCGGATGCCCTTCCAGCTGCAACCCATCTCTGGGAAACATCCACACACACTCATTCACACTCATACACTACGGACAATTTAGCCTACGCAATTCACCTGTACCGCATGTGTTTGGACTGTGGGGGAAATCGGAGCACCCGGAGAAAACCCGCGCAAACACAGGGAGAACATGCAAACTTCACACGGAAACGCCAACTGACCCAGCCGAGGCTCGACCCAGCGACCTTCTTGCTGTGAGGCGACAGCACTACATACTGCGCCACTGCGTCGTCCAATTATTAATTTAAGAACTATAAAATAAAATTGCGTGGAGCAAACAAGCAGTGCAGTTTAGATTCACTTTAAAGCATGAACATTATACATGTTATCATATTAACGAGGTATTATATAAATGATATAATAATTAATTATAACATGTAAATAATATAACGTTATTGTAAATTATAACATGTTATTGTACAGGCTTGTCGAATGCTTGATTCTGATTGGCAAATGACATTCTGAGGGGCCGTTCACATATCGCGTCTTTTGCACGCGCAAGTTCTGTATTTCCAATGGAGCAACATGCATGCAACAACAGACACCACAGGAGCGAGAATGCAAAGTGGGGTCAAAGACTAGACAAGACGTGTCACTCGTATATTATTGAATGGGGAAAAGTATAACGGTCGATATGTCGAATGAAGTCCTTCCTACTAGTACAGTAGCCAATCATTGATCGCTAGACTCATGTTTCACTGGGGGCAAAGCTGGGACCAGACGTGTGCTTTTACGACAGGTTGGTGAACAACAAACACGCCGGAATCTCAGCAAATACTTGCTTCACAGACATAAGAAATGGATCCTCATAAAGCTTGACATCTGTGCTTTTAAATAACCCAAGTGCACCTGAAAACAGAAGTTTTTTTGGTTTTGTAATCTGTATGAAACGAAGTGAGGTACAGTCCATCCTGTCAAATGCACATCACATGACAGCATTTACTCAAACGAACACAAACTTGTAAACAAAAAGTTGTTGTCATTTCTGGAGGAGATTCACCATCAAGACCAAGTTGTGGATTACTTCAGAACACGGGTCACCAAACTTGTTCCTGGAGGGCCGGTGTCCTGCAGATTTTAGCTCCAAGTCTAATCAAACACACCTGAACAAGCTAATCAAGGTCTTACTAGGTATACTTGAAACATCCAGGCAGGTGTGTTGAAGCAAGTTGGAGCTAAACCCTGCAGGGACACCGGCCCTCCAGGACCGAGATTGGTGACCCCTGCTTCAGAACATCAGGGCGATCAGATGATCAATACACAGAGGATGATAATGTGTAGAACGGCCATAAATGAGGTCAGTGTCTCGTTACTTTTGAGTGCGCATGTGCATTAGCGTGGGCAACCTGAAAATATGCAGATTTTGTTTGATTCGGACGTTTATAAACTAAACTTATGAGACAGTTGTTGGTTTAATTTTATTGGTGATTCCAAATATGTAATGTAATCGTGAACTTGACAAACAGTTTTGGAGAATTTGATGTTTCCCCATTCAAACAGAATGCCCGAGCATACTGCCCAAGAGGCATTTCAAAGATGGCTGCCAAGTGAAATGTCTTGCCTTAAAGAGACTTTAATGCGGTACACTTTAGATATAATGGCCACAACGCTTTACTCTGCATCCCCACCTTCGGTATGCATTATTTTTCTAATAATTTCTAATAATTCATAAGCCCATCATCGAAAATTTGCCAATTTATCCCCCTAGCCGTCTCTCTTTTTAAAACACCAAAACTTGAGTTTCTACGTACTGTAAAATAAAATCCTCTCTGACATGTGGGTTCTGGACAAACAGAGGACATTTAGTGCTTACAATCCTGTGTTGTATCCCTGATTACGCTAAGCTCATACAGCCGCATTGTCTAAAATCATAATCCGGTTACACAACATGATTATGTATCCAAAATCCACTTTTTAAAAGCATTCGCAATGAGGTGGAGTGGTTAAAAATCAATCTCCATTATACCACTAAACACAGCACTAATGACAGACTAGGAAGGGAAGGGCCCTTGTATCAATAAAGTACATGACTTCAAATGACATTACAAGTATAGTTGTATCATTTATTCTGATAAAACTGCATGTTGTGATTTTGCCAAGTACGATGCGATCCTGGATTAACATCTATGTTGATCCTGGAACATCATTTTTGTCCGAAAATATAGTCCATACCCATTTCCTACCCCTAAGCCCAACCACAACTGTAAATTATTCCCAAAATCATTATGTAGAAGTGTGTAAACCTAACCGTAAGCCTAAACTTAACATACACTGTAAATGTATGCCTTAATTATAAACCTACGTCCTAGATTATAAATCTAGATGTTAATCCAGGAACATGTCCTACTTGATGAAATCAGGTTGGTGGATAAAAACTATTAAATTAGAATCCTGACTATTAGTTTGCACACATTCTTTAGACAAATGAATTAGTAATAAAACAACTGAGTAAGATTCAACAGTATTACTAGGAAATGCAACTATGAGTGGAAGCATAAGTCATGTTTTAGGGTTATTGTTTATAGCGGCAAACTAAACTTGATTTAATTATGTTCACTGTAAAAAAAAAAATTAAAGTTCCACACAATTTCTTCATTTTGTCCCAAATCAAATTGATTAACTTAATTGTTTTTACAAATTTAAGTAGATTGAACATAAAACAATGAACTTGTTGATTCAACTCATTTTAAGTTAGTATGATTTTTATTTTGAGTGTTCTTTGAGTCTTATTTTCCAATATTTGATACACTCTTTTGTAACAAATAACCAAGAAGTAATTTATTACCATTTCATTTGATCTGTCATTGCCAATGGGATGCATCTTGCTTTGGACTTGACTGACAAATAGAAATTCTGATATTATAAGCTTCATTCTTTCCAGACTTTTAATCTTTTTTGGGGATTAATCTGATAACTTTGTATATAAAATTAGGACATGCATATCAGTAGTTTAATGGACAGAATTGTGTTTACATTTACTAATATCTTTATTGAGTGCATTCACAGCCACACATACACACATGCATTGGGTTTTCATGTCTCATGGGTACATAAGATCATTATTTACTGTACAAATTGTATTGTATGTGTTCTGCCCTTTTACTATAAATCTCACAGAAAACAAACTGCTGTTTTATATTTTCAAAATTATTCATTTGGTATGATTTGTGAGTCTAAAGCCTGGTTTATACTTCTGCGTTGAGTGATCGGCATAACCCACCTTGACCTCTGTGAAGATAGCCCCACACCCAACACAAAACGCCAGCAAAATAGTCTCATTCGTTTGTGCTGCAAAAATATTTGTTTGTGCTGTTTTGGTTTAAGATAATAAAATAATTTTTGTAGGTCATTTATACTTCTGCACACTGCTTGTGTTGCTCTGCAATGACACTTCTGAAACCCTAACTGGCAGTAGGTTTTTATGTTCCTCTGTGTCGAGTTTCTTCACAGGTGTTTTGTTTTTTTCTGAACGGTACCTTAATGTAGAAGTAGCTCAAACTCGCTCATTTTGAGGTACGAACCAGCGGACGTGCAACAACTTTAATCATTAGGTAAACGCAAAACAAAACTTTCCATTTAGGCCTCTTTCACAGGACTCCACACTTGTAAACACTCGCTCAAAAGGGTTCGCACTGCTCTCACCTCCGCCCATACTCATCAGTAACGTGTAGTTAAATTTTTTTGAGAGGTACACATCAGCGTCGGCGATGGTGAGGGCTATGCGACCACACGCAGGCTGCGGCGTAGCATATGCGTGCAGTTGACGCAGAAGTATAAATCAGCCTTTATGGAGTTGATTGTTTGATTGTATGATTTGTAAGTTTGGGTACCGAAACCCGGTGCTATTATAGCACCAGTACCTTTGTAACCGGTATGTACCGGACCGAATCTGCATATGAATTTCGGTGCCTAATTTCGGTGCCACTGGTGCTGCGACAAGGACGTAAGCAGCATCAAGGGGTGCATCAAAAGCACACATAAGTACGCGTTGTCACACCATCTCTAAACATTTAATTCTAAACAATGAGAAATATTGGCAGGTGTTTGTTCTTGTTGCTTAGGGAACGGACGCAGGCAAACCGCGCGCAGTACAGCGCATTCGGTGAGCGAGAGCGACTCTCTTCAGATCAACACACATGATCGCGTTCATCAAATCTGCTTAAACTAAGCGTTCTAAAGCGTATTTTACAAGCAAGGATTCTGACACAGCAACGTGAAGCAGATGCTTTACAAAAGTTGCGTGTAAGGGGGAAACACGTCAAACTTAATGACACATTTGAGGGCTCATGGAATCAACTTAAAAGCAGAGGAATGCACTGTCTCTGAAAGCTTGCGACATCATCTGGCACTTTCAATGAGTACGTACATGGACACCAATGCTCTGATTTTAATATGATTAAGACAATACTCTGATTAAAAGTCTAGACTACCATGTAAACAGCGATTTTTGATTACCTTAAAGGACCACAGACACCTGCGTCACGAAATGCGGAGGTTTTTTCTTTCCATTTAACATGCGGTAAAGGGGTGTCAAAATTAATCGTTTCTTCAGTGCACCGCGATGCAGATGGGGACAATTTGATATCGGTTCAGTAATTGATCATAACCGGTTATTACGCACTAACGTCATTTATCCCCTATGCGCAAGTAGAATACTATGGCGAAGGAGGCGAGGGTGAGTAAATAAAACACTCCTACTTAAAAAGCAGATAATTGTGCACGTGTGAGTGTGCTGGACACAGACTTTCACTGACACTGAGAAATGGTAAAGTACAAGCCGCTATTTCAGTACTTGGGAGAAATGATGTAAAACTTCATCTCTCTCTCTCTCTCTTCCACACACACACACACACACACACTTAAGGCATTTGACCCGTTGGCATGTTCGTGAGATAAAGTTTTCTCTCCTCTCAGCTGTTAAATACTTGTGGATCCAGACACAAGTTAGCCTGTGGTGCGAGTTTATTGTATTGTATTTATTCTATTACAGATTACCTGATAACCGCGTATTATGCGCATATAGACTGACCCGCGGCTGCTTTTCCCGCGTCACTCATGGGTGAACGGCGCTTTAGTTTCTAAAGCCAATCGCAGCCCTTTCTGTTGAGTGGGTGAAGACAATGATCAATCATAGGGGTGTAAGGACTTGCCAGTGCTTAAAAAGCAAGCGGGATAATATTTACATTAGTTTATTTGTTATGAATACTCGTGCTGTGTTCTGTGCATGTATTGGAGTTTTCATTCACAAAGAGTGTTTTTTTGAGCAGGTTAAATTAAAGGTACAGTTCATGTATCTGACTGCTTGTATTGAAGGACAACATTGTTTTAATATATAAATATAAACATATTTATAGATTTTAATACAATTTTTTTCTTGTGTTGTAAAGAAAAAAATCTAGTTATGTATGGAAAGCATCGTCAATGCACCGTGATGCACCGAGATATCGAATTGAACCGAATCGATGGCATGATAATCTTAACCGAACCGAACCGTGAGACCAGTGTAGGTTCACACCACTAACATGCGGTATCAAAATCCATAGAGCACTCTTCCACCAGTCCTTACTTAATGCTCGCATCAAATACCTCAGTTTGTCATGGGGGCATGAATGAAATGTTCCTGAATGAAAGTGAATCTGCAGTTAAAGTCGAAAAATTAAAAATGAAACACCTGAAATTACATGAAACTCTGGAGGAAACATGGATAGCGTGGTGACGCAATGATGTTAAACGATCTATGAACTATAACATGTAAGACGGGATCATGAAAGCAACATTCAGAAAAGCAACTCACGCAAACACCTTAATCATATTATTGTCTTATTCAGATTAAGGCAAATCATTGGATTACTGATAACCATGTAAACATAGTCACAAGCCCCAAACCTAGAAAAAAAGAGTTCAGTATTTTGATGACAGCCTTTCCACAGGTTAGTAGTAAGCTAATGTAATTTCATAATGCAAATCTTAAATTCATGCTAATCAACAAATGATCAAAGGAAATATATTAATGTAATTCAAATATATAAAATATGAATTGATGTTTACTTTAAACTTTAATTATATTGTTCTATTCAAATAATTTTTTAAAACATTTTGTCAAATAAAATATTTTTCTAGACATCCACCATAATTTTGTGGCTCAAAAGTATCGGTTCAGGCACCGTTACCATTTTAAAAGTTTCAATTTAGCATCGGTATCGAAATAACCCCAAACGATACCCAACCCTAACGATTTGTGTCCTTATGGCATACCTGCCAACACTCCCGTTTTTCCCGGGAGTCTCCCGTATTTTAGACCCGTCTCCCGTATTGTTCTGTCTCCCGGTAAACTCCCGGAATCCCCCCATCCGCCCCCGCTCCTCTGCATTTTGGTACAGTCTGGGCTGAAACCTGGTGCTTGTGCGCGTGCTCTTCTGGTCACGCGCCTCCATCTCCCCAAATCTCTCACCCCTCCCGGCCCGCTCCCCGCTCTTCAGTTCGCGCCAGTGTTGCCAACTTAACGACTTTTCAGACCCCCCTAGCGACAAATCTAGCGACTTTTTTGTGTGCTACTGGAGATTTTTATAGACTGTCGTTTGTCCATTACTGTACCGTCCCAACTCTTCTCAACGAGCTGCGGGTGATGCCGCGACCCCTCCCCCGCTTCAGAGCACTGACAGGGGGCCCAGTCCTCGTACAGCAGCCTCTCCCACCTGCAGCCTGACAACAGATCACCCCTCTGCGTACCGACGGCAAATGATTTAGCACCGGGAGTGTGAAGATATTTCCCTTGTACAGTCAAACTGATCTAATACCCCATTTATTTACCATAGGCTGTTAAACAAACAGAAAAGGTAGAACGTGATGACGTCAATAATATGCAAATTAGCATATGACAAATGATCAAATACGCATCATACTACTTTTTTAAAGTGAACAGAAAACTCAGGAATTGACTGATGCATTATTGACAGACAAAATACTAATACTGTAATCTCCACTGACACATAAGGATTTATCATTAACCCATTTAACAGATTAAGAGATTCTATGGGAGCTTTGGTTTCATTCTTGATTTCAGCAGATGCCTCTGGAAGTGACAGCTGGAAGATACAATCTGAAAGACTCGAGGGCACTTGAATTTCCTCCAACAAAAGAATGTGTCAGTCTCGCAGCTTTAGCAAGAAAAGAAACTCTCCAATAAAAGACCTCGAGCATCTCATCCTCCTCTAAAAACCTTTTCTTATGTGAACATTTTCATAGAAAACAACGGCAGAACGCACAATAAAGTGCTTTCCCTTAAATAAACTGGGAAATATATGTGACAATACACTGGCATGGATGAATAAGGCAAAATTAGTCTATGAGATGGAGCGTTTCAACGCCTTCATCTTTTTGGTGAGTAAAATACCGGTCTATTGAAGAGAGGACAAAGTGTGCTTTTTGAGGAGAAAGAAGGATACAGGCACACAAAGAAGCTTTTTAGAAGACTGCTCTCAGATCCCTGCAATACTCGCACAAACCACACACATGCATGATAATAACAACACACTGATCCGGCTTTTAGAATCACTGTCTTCATCCTCACTGCCATTATCCTAGACGGTCGAATTAATGATTTGAATTCTTTTATGTCTTTATGACAGAAAGTAGAGAAAGAATAGGCCGGAACAAGAATACTACAAGGGTTATGCATCCTAAAATGTCAGATGTAACAATAATTCTGATATAAAAAACTAAATAAGCACTCAATCTATGCGACAGTGGTATTCAAAATTGTTTTATATTTTTTTGGGAAATCTGAAAGTCTGTCTCTTATGATGAACAAGGGTCCATTCATTAGACAAAAAATACAGTAAATACTACAAATATTGCAGAGTTTCCCCCCTATGATACAATATTATTATTATTATTAATAATAATAATAAAATTAAATGTATTGCTTTGATGGCTTGCATTAATCTTCTGCGTCACATGACTCAGAAATTATTTCAAAATGCAGTTTTGTTGATCAAGAACAGGGATGCAACAATTGGTTGTAGGATTATAGTCTGAGAAAAAAAACACGGTTTCACTGTTATCACAATTATTGGTAACACTTTATTTTGATGGTCCATTTGAGTATTAGTAGACTGACTGCTTAATATCTGTTGATACTGACATTTAACAGTCCTTCAACAAACATTTAACTGACTATAAGAAACTTTGCAAGCACATGTCAACTTACACTAACCCTAACCCCAACCTAACAGTCGACGTATAATCTAATGAGAATTAGTTGGCATGTAGATGCAATGGAACTTAAATTCAACAAACGGACCATCAAAATAAAGTGTGACCCGAATATTATGCATTCGTTAATTTTAACATACAACTAGTTTAGAAAAATCATATGAAAACACCTTATATTTTAAAGTGTTATTTATTGCTGCTCAGTAACTATATAATACAGCACAAAATAATAATAAAATAACAAAACAAAACAATAGTCCATTTTCCAAGACTCAAAAATAAATATATTGATTCATGAATGAATGAATGAATGAATACAAATATAAATAAATAAATAAATAAAAATAAATAAATAAATAAATAAAAATAAGAATAAATAAAAATGGTATTTGTCTAATGTTTAATAAATCTAAATGACATATTAGCTAAGTATAAGCTAAATATTTCTCTTTTAAAGAGAACAAATGTAGTCAAAGGCTACTGAACCTCTGTCTGAAAGGCACTTTTGATCAACTATATTACAAAATTGTTTGGTATTTTCCTTTTGCATTTTTTTTTCATTGGAATAGAAATGTGTATATTCCAAACAAAGTATGACGCTGACTGGTCAGTTCCTGTCTCGTGGTGCACTTTCGCATTTTTTCAACTAGGTGCACTTCGAAAGCGTGAGCGAGTTACACTGCATGCTGCCGCATGTCTCCATTAGAAATAACAAACTTGTGCACGCAATAGACAGGATATGTGAAAGGCCCTTAGTTAATAGCCTCGGCCATAGTTAAAACCAGCCTTTAATGCAGTGTGCGTGCATATGGTGTACAAGTTCGGAAAACTAGCGCGCAGTTGGCATAAATTTTAGTTGCGGCAGTTTTGTTCCGTGCATAAATGCGATGTTAAGAAGGCGTTACGATTAATTAACCGTGACGAACTAAAGCGTGGTTAATAGTGAAATCAAGAAACATTTATTATTTTTATTATTATTATTATTATTATTGTGACAACAAAGAATAGTTATTATAAAAGTGTAACAATAACCATTTACTATGTATTGCCATCTAAACATTATTTTAGAATTTTTACATTTCGATTTCTAATTTTAATTTAGAACTTTAATAATTACTGAGAACATTTTCAAAAACTAAGAAAGGATGAACACAAAATCTTTTTAACTTATTAAATCAATCCTTCAAATGTGTTAAAATTAAATTGAATTGATAGAATTACTCTATACCCTATAATTCAAGGGTGAAAATCTTTATGTTTTGCACTGCATTAAAGGTGCCATAGAATGAACATCTAAACCAATTGGTGGGTTTTTCCCCCAAATGAATGGGTTTTATGGTGCAGCACTTTCTGCGTCAGGTGTGAAAGTGCGCAACCTTCTTTTCGGGGTCATATTTTTGACAGATTTTCTGCTTTGGACCAAAACCATTAACGTCATTTTTAGTCAACAATTTTCAGCAACAAAAAAATTTGTTGCATCCAGTCAAAATCGAGCTTTTAATTTTAGGGGTAAAACCTGTGGTTATAAATGAACATAAAATAGTGTCTAGAGAATTTATGAATTTACCAAAGCTAACCACAAACCTACTATGTAGATATCAGAGAACAATTTAATACATTGAATCAATGTGGCACCTTTAAATGACACTGCATTTAAATTGCTTGGATATTTTTTAAACCAGTCTGGTTGCCTTCCTTTAAAGCAAAGTGCACTGTTTACACTAATACATCATCCTAGAATGGCATCTTGATAAAGTGCATTTGATCATGCTTGAATGAATGTACACATAACAGTGTTTAAAAAATACCACCACGCAGTCAGATAACACTCAAGTACTACGAGTATGACAAAAAAAGAACGTTTTTTTTTTTTTTGTCTGTGTTTGTCTGTGACATTTCAATTACAAGACAATGAAAGGCAGCAGATATGCTCTATTTGACATAAAAAGACTGGTGTGCCGTATAACATTTCTTAATATGGGCTTGTTTATTGCACACATGGTGGTCAGAAGAAGAAATTTAGCATTTTGTCTAGGAGTAGAAGTACACTAGGCCAGTGGGAAAGAAAGCAAGAAATGGGAAGTGAAGTGGGGGCTGCTGTGCACTTTTGGCAGCGTTACTTAATTCTCACTGCAGTCGTTTTATTCTGTGTGTCTGTTTATGTTTGTTAATGAGTGGAACTGAGGTCTCAGTTGAACCATGTGACTGTAAACTCTTGTAACCCAGTTGCTGGGAAAGACTTGACCCTGCGGGGAAGAAGGGATCAAGAGAGAGGAAAAGCAAAAAGAGCGGAGGGGGAGAAAGGAGGACTTATGGGCCAGCTGTGACACACAGGAAGTCAGAAATATGACCTTCAAGTTATAGTTGACCCAAGAATAAAAATTGTGTCATTGTTTACTCAACCTTACGTTGCAGCAACCCTAAATGACTTCCTTTTGTCTATGAATGTAAAAAGATGTTCAGCTCTTTAAGTGGAAAAAAAAACAGCATAAAATTTTAAATTTTTAGCATCAAAAGTCTTTTTTGTTTTATTAAGTTGAGTCAATAAGATTGGGTTCACAATAATGAGACGAGACAAAAATTGTAAGAAATCTTCAATGATGAAATATATGAATGGAAAATAGTCTTTTAACTATAAACAAAACACTTTTGTTGTTATAAATCTTTTAACTGTAAATATATATATAATTTTTTATATTTATATATATTTTTTAAATCATAAAATTGTCCGCAAACTAGGAATTACCACCACAAAATGGTCCTTTTTTAATCGCCAAAAAAAAAAAAAAAAAAAACACAAAAAAAATGAAAAACTAGGGGGTCTGATTATCTTAAATAGAATTAAAAATAGAATTAGTATGTCCCCAACCCTAAAATGTTGAAAAGATTATGCCAAAGGGTACCAGGATGGTTTACTATTTCCGGTACAAATTTGAAGTGTAGAAGCGTTTATACTCTAACCGCTGATATTGCCCACAATACATTGCATGTTAAACGTGAATTCGAATTAGAACTACAAACGCGGGTAAAAAGTGTAAACAAACTACAAACATGGCGGACACGCAAGACCAACCATCAAGTAGAGAGACTTCAGTAAAGTTCTTTAAATGACTGTTAAGCCAACTGGAACATAATTAAACTGTGTTTTCTGTGTTATATTTCATCTGCAACAACAATGTGAACTTATATCAAGATACTTTTGGACATTAACTTCTGAATGCATCATTTTCCAAAGACCTGAGGAGATTTCTCTAGATCAGGGGTCACCAAACTGGAGGGCCGGTGTCCTGCAGATTTTAGCTCCAACCCTAATCAAACACACCTGAACAAGCTAATCAAGGTCGTACTAGGTATACTAGGTATTACATTTTCCCATTTTGCCGTCTGTTTTGAGCTATAGTTTCGATACATGTGTAGGGCGTCACATCACCTTCCTGCGTTTGTCGCAAATTGCGTGACATCACCTGGACGGAGGAGCTTGGCCGGACGCACCCCGGACCTAACCAATCATGTGGATTGAGCACACCATTGCTAATATTAGGAGGAAAAGAAATATATTTATGCTTTTTTCAAATACTTTGGACAACGCTTGAACAAAATTGAAGACCTCGTAAAAACACGATTAAGACTTTTTAATACCTTTAAGGGCCTTAATTTTTCTCATAAATGATTTATCAACTTTTAATACTTTTAAGACCCTGCGGACATAAATTTGAGTGTACTAGTTTTTGGACTGTTATCGTAAGTTATTTTGTTAGTTCCAGATTTGGCTTCAGTACTGACTAATCTAACGTATATGCACAATATAATATTGTAGAGCTTCCTATTAAAAATATGAATTTAAAAGATAGATTTGTGAGGGGTGTACTTGTATATGCTGAGCACTGAATGAAGTGCTATTCCATTACATGGATATGAACCATAATGTGTGTGGCTGCAGTTGTAGACTCCTTTGGATGCGGCAGCCACTGAACACTGGTAAAAGAAGCAGTTACATCTTACTCGCCCAGGCAATCGTGCAACTCTGAGGCCAGCCTAGGTTGCCAGGTGTGTGCAAAGCACTTGATTCGCAGTTCAAATCCAATCCTGCCTCCAATTTTCAGTGCTAATTTCACCGTCACGCTCTATCATAACATCACAACTCACAAGACAACTTTTCACCTCGATGAGAAATCTCATCGTGATTTAATCTTGCGAGATCTCATCATACAAGATCTTATCACACCCTTAATATTTAGGCATCTTCCTCTCATTTTTTTCGGTATTTACAAATACGGAATTATGTTAAAAATAATATTTCTAATTTTGAAACGTATAAAGCCCCTGAATATCTTTATTTGTGCATGACTTTGAGGCCTAACATGAAGGGTCTTGTCTCTAGATATGTTGAATATTTTAATGATACCAGAATCCCTCCTTCAGAAAATTTACAGATGTCTTGGGAAAGGGATCTGGGATTAGAGATCTCAGAAGATAACTGAATTAATATCAGGGAAAGGTCTTGTTCCATTAACTCTAACCTCCAGCTGATCCAATACAAGGTAGTCCATAGACTACACTATTCTCACACTAAATTGCACTCTATATATCCCTCTGTATCATCTCTACATGCAAATCCAATGAAGATACACTGGCTCACATATTATGGTTTTGCCCAAAAATGTCCAACTTTTGAACTGAGGTGTTCTCTTTTTACTCTGAAGTACTTAAGATTGATTTTCCTACTCTTATTGCAATATTAGGTTGGGCTCCTTCCTTTGAAAACTGTAGTTTGGATCAAATCTAGACAGTTCAATATGGAATGACTATGGCAAAAAAGGTAATATTGTTGATGTGGAACAAAGAGTGTACACCTACTGTAAATTTGAGACATGGCTTACAGAGTTTTGTAATGTATTACACATAGAAAAAATTAGATATGAGATTGCAGGCAAACCAAAGAAATTTTCAAAAATTTGGAAGCCCTTTTTTGAATGTCTACAGACTGACTAATGATAACTGAGTGGTGTGGAAGATTTTATGAATCATAGCAATGTGTACAAAATACACATTTTCAATAATTTTGTATGTATAAAAACATTTTTCCAATTTTTGTTTATTTTATTTATTTATTTTTATTTTTATCACTTTTCCTCTTTCTTTCTTTTCTCTTGTCATTTTTATTAATGATGTATATATGCACATATGTATATGCTGTATATGTAATGTACATAAGCAGATGTTTTATTGGACTTGTGGATATGTGCAGGCATAGATTACTCATGGAGGAATATGATTAAGTACATGTGCATATCTATTTACATTTCACATATGTTTATTCATTATTATTTGCTGGCATGGGGGGATTTGGGGTTTGTTCTTTAAAATGTGAAAACTTTAAATAAAATATACAAAAAAAGCAATGTATTTATTTGATTTTTTTGTAACAGTAGATATACTGTATATGAAGAGTTTAGATGCAAACCCTCTAAATGTCGTCTCCTGGGTGTATGTACAGTAATGTCACTTTTACCGCAAAGAAGAAGTCCTTTTCCTGGCCTTTAAAGTAAAATACATCAACATAAACAAAGGAGGATGAGAAAAACATTTATTTTCGATGGAAATTTCAGACATTTTTGCATCTGAACTCTTCATATTTACAATCACTTTTGGCAAATTTAACGTTTCCTTGCTGAATGCAAGTATTAATTTCTTTCCAATAGAAAAATCATGTAATAATTCATTAAAAATTATTACCTCAAGCTTTGTAATGTAGAAAGTTATAATTCCAATTTTCATTCTGGGTGACCCGTCCTTGGAAAGAGATGTAGAAAGAGAAGGAGAACTGCCAGTATATTTGGCTCAACAACACTCCAGTTTTCCTCATTAGCAGCAGAAAGGAAAATTTGACTCAAACTGTTTTAGAAAGTAAAAGAAGGATAGCAAGAAGCTTTTCTCCGCTTTCCAATTTCAGTTGTCAACACCATCATTTCAACTACCAAATTCAGCCTGCCCGTACCAACACGACAGATAAGACAGGAGAAATCACCGCTAACAAGATCCATATCTTTGACAAACACACTGGAGCACTGCGGTTTCGCTGGTTTCACGGCTGAAGGGGAAAACAGATGACCTTCAAGAACACAGAAGCGTATTTTGGAGTAAAAAAAATCAAATGAGCTGCAAAGTTCCTATTGTTACTTCAAGCCTAATACACCACCATTGGTCTGGGGACTGAGCTAATGTTCAAACCACAAAATGAAACTTCCCAATGTCTATTTCTTGTCTTGGATTAGGTTAGCAAACAGCTACAGTAACACACTTTTTTTAAAAAAAAGAAACAGAACGCCCACATGTAGTCTGCTAACTTGACTATGGCTCACTGAACTGGAAAGTTTTTTTTTTTTGAGGCAGAAATCTAAATCTGACTGATATTCAGGAAACCAATAGTGTGCAGTGATCTTTGATGGTCAACCAATAAACCAATGTTTATCCAGTACTGTAGCCATGGACACAGCTATGAGGAAAAACTAAATGCTGGAAATCACATATATTGGTTTGGCTTTTTTTCCCAGCAATTTTAAGTAAATCAATGAAATTATTTTTAAAAAATGTAAATGAAATACAAATTAACAGTTTCATTATAGAAAACAGTAGGCAAAGTGTGCCAAAATTAAAACTGAAATAAAATTAGCTTTTCTTTTTAATTGCATACACAGTACAATACACAGTCAAACCCGAAATTATTCATACCCTTGGCAAATCATGACTTTGTTACTTTTAAAGGTTTTTTATTTTCATTTTATAAAATTAGGAAATGATACGGATCAACCGTGATCCGAAACACCCTTACCATTTAGTCTAATATGATCCAATATGCATTGGTATGTACATAGTAGGTATGTACAAACATTTTCCAGAAATGGTTTTAAATGCTTGTTTATTACTCCATAAAATACCCCTGAGCAATTCCATTGTTATGGATGTGACATTTACAGTAAAAACTCAAAACATGTATTTACATAGAAACTATATGTTAATATAATATTGAAACATCTTTTTATATTTTCCAGAACAACTCACCACAGAGATAGGGGATCAGAAAAATATCAATCTGTAAGCATGTTTTGTACTTTAAATGAGGAAAATAAGTTTTTACTGTCTACACCAGGGGTTCTCAACCTTTTTCACTTCTGGGCCCACTTCTTTCTCCGCTCAATTTTTGAAGGCCCACCAGTCTGATATTTTCTCTAAAATGTTTGTATGAAATGCTCATTTGAACCTTTATTATTTAATACAGTTGAAGTCAGAATTATTAGCCCCCTTGAATTATTAGCCCCCTGTTTATTTTTTCCCCAATTTCTGTTTAACGGAGAGAAGATTTTCTCAACACATTTCTAATCATAATAGTTTTAATAACTTATCTCTAATAACTGATTTATTTTATCTTTGTCATGGTGACAGTAAATAATATTTTACTAGATATTTTTCAAGACACTTCTATACAGCTTAGTGACACTTAAAGGCTTAACTAGGTTAATTAGGTTAACAAGGCAGGTTAGGGTAATTAGGCAAGTCATTGTATAACAAAGGTTTGTTCTGTAGACTATCGAAGAAAAAAAAATAGCTTAATGGGGTTAATAATTTTGTCCTTAAAATGGCTTTTAAAGAATTTAAAACTGCTATTCTAGCCGAAATAAAACAAATAAGACTTTCTTTAGAAGAAAAAACATTATCAGACATACTGTGAAAGTTTCCTTGCTCTGTTAAACATCATTTGGGAAATATTTAAAAAAGAAAAAAAATTCAAAAGGGGGCTAATAATTCTGACTTCAACTGTATATATATGTATGTCTTTTATTATTTTCTATTGTCATATTTTATTTAAAAAAAACATAATTTTAATTAAATGTAATTATATAAAAAACTAAACCTATATATTATATATAAAAAATATATGTCACGGTCACCAGCAATCCAACTGAGCAAATACACACTGATCGCTAAAGGACTACAAATTCACCATTTCAAGGACTACAACTTTCATATATATATATATATATATATATATATATATATATATATATATATATATATATATTGTAACCAGAGAGGTCAGGTAAGCAATGGTCAACACAGGGGCAAAACAGGTGTATACAGGTAATCCAGAGTCGTAGTCAAATATACAGGCAGAACATCAGCAGCATACAGGGATAAACAGACAAACTAGGTGAGGGCAAAACAAGACAAAGGAAATGCATTGTAATGTCACAAAATGTAAACAACTCAGCGACTAGAGTGAGTGTTTGTGCTGCTTAAATAGTGTGTAAAAAACATACACACTATATATAAAAACCTATATATATATATATATTTTTTTTTTTTTTTTTTTTTTTGACATTTTTGCATTTATGAGGAAAAAAGTGTTGTTATTGACGTGACACCTCTCCGTTATGGATGTGACCAATGTGAAATTGCCATTGTGACTTTGGTAAATCAAATGTAATTGTTTGAAAACTTTGACATAAAACATTTAAGTATTTGTAAAGTACTGTAAAATACAAGCCTACACAAAAAAACGTAAAAACGCTTTCCATATTTTGGTGAACACTAAATTTTTTTCATGGCAAGGTTGACATTTGCATGGAATTGCTCCTCTATAGAATCAGAAGCTCCATATTGACCATATTTGGAAGGATCCTAAATATTATTGTGCTAAGCCATAAACACACAAACACACATACATATAGACCCACAGACACACACTTATGTCTAAGGCTCATGGTATGGTAATTTCCATATAATGATCTCTTGCTATTTGACTATAATTAGGTAAACCCAGATTTCCTTTATACGGCATCTTTAAGATAAAAAAATGGAACTTAGCACAAATTCCTATACTGTATAAATACATTTTCACAAATTTAAATACTTTATGCATATTCAAAATCAGACTTTGAGCAAACAGTATGTCAAATTTAACACAACTTCAGACGATCAATATATACATTTGTTCATAATCTTGCTAGAACATTAGACAAAGCTCTCTGAACGTTCCCTGTTAGATAGCGGCCACTGTTCCCTTTCCAAATTCCCACGGCTTTAATGCACAAGGGATGCTAAATCTGTTTTTCAGAGTTTCATACTTGACTGCATCCCAATCTGGTAGTTCAAACCACAGATCTCATACGGTCCAGCTGCAGTATCTGGCGCCGATGCTGTTCCCATCCTGATCCATCACACAGGTGCAGACAACACAACGGGAAACTAAAAGCTGACAAACATAACCGACACCACAATAACCATCCAAAACAGTCAGAGGGGGAGGACTTTAAATCTGTCACAATCTCAGCAACTGCACCAGAGGGAGCAGAACTGATGCAGAACTCAGATCTCAGAGCACGCTGTACTTGGCATTCGGGTCACAAACAGCTGTCAAGAAACAATTTTCGGTTTGTCTGCAGCCTCTAATGCTTTGCTGATTCACAATTCCAAATGGTATTTTACTAGCAGCTAATATGGCATTCTGGGTAAGACTGGAGATAAGTGATTGTTTGAGGTTTTGATCATGTATAAGAAAGCTAAATGACTGCTGTGTTGCAGCGCTTGTCAGAACAAAGTCTCCTAGCAACAAACTACAGGAGACACTAGATGAAAAGAATGAAACAAATGGCATTTGTTCTCCATGTTTGAGAGAGGAAGAGATTTTTTTTTAAATGTGCCTCTCCAAATGTTTGCTAAACAGTCATAATTATTGTTGTACAAATTTAAACATTAAAGCATTTCATTCATTGAAAATAACTCAAATTAACAAATGATTTAAATTTTTGATTTAAACTATTATTAGGAAACAATTTTTTTTTTTGTGACCGATTTTGTTTTGGGTTTTTTTTTTTTTCTTTTAAACTTGTATACAATATATACATAAAATAAATTACATACATATACATATTGTGGCTAAATTTCAACATTAGCCTTTATTAATGAGTTTTCACGGTTTATTTTTGTAGACTTAATATAATATCTGAAATAAATATTATAATATCTTAAATAAAGTCTTCTTAAATAAAGTTAAAGCAGTTTTTGCAGTGTTTGTTTATAAAAAAGGTTATTCATTACCTTCCTCAATGCATCAAGATCATTATGTTTACATCATGGTTGAAAAGAATGTAAACAAGATTTTGGTTATATAGTAATGTTTAATTTTAGTTCAACTAAACTAAATTAAACTTAACTAGAATGAGACTTGCTCAACTAAACTTTCTTCTTTTTAAGAAAGAAAAATCTCATTAAAAAGGAACAATAACAAAAACACACAACCACATAACTAAACCTTAAACTAAAAATAAAACAAATAAATGCTAAAATACAACCAAAAATACAAAACTACAAACCAGTTCAAACTAAAATGTTTTTTTTTTAATGTTTCCTAAAGCATTACAATTTATAAATGGTAGTTAATTTTCCAAAAAAAATTAAATAATTATTTGAACATATTCATTCATTCATTTTCTTGTTGGCTTTGTCCCTTGCGGGGTCGCCACAGCGGAATGAACCGCCAACTTATCCAGCACGATTTTACGCAGCGGATGCCCTTTCAGCCGCAACCCATCTCTGGGAACTTCCACACACACATTCACACTCATACACTATGGACAATTTAGCTTACCCAATTCACCTGTACTGCATGTCTTTGGACTGTGGGGGAAACCGGAGCACCCGGAGGAAACCCACGCGAACGCAGGGAGAACATGCAAACTCCACACAGAAACGCCAACTGACCCAGCCCAGCCGAGGTTCGAACCTGCGACCCAGCGACGTTCTTGCTGTGAGGCAACAGCACTACCTACTGCGCCACTGCGTTGCCAATTATTTGAACTATTAACTTCAATTAATTACCATAAAGCAGTTGCTCATTTTCACAGATTCTATACATCAATGTATATTGTTACAGTCTACAAATTTTGTAATTCACTTTTGCCCTACAGTGGGATGAAATCCAATCTACATGCATTTCATGAAAAGGCCTTCACAATTCAATCACATGATTTCTTTAAATGTATTATAAATTGTGAATTTCAAAGCATGCAAAGATTTTACATTCAAATGTGACATTGTTCATTTCCAATGAACAACCAAACATTCCTATTCTATGCTGAATAGACCTCAATATATTTCCTTCTTGAATAATGTGTGTAAATAATACATTTTCAACAGTGAATCGTTTAATGTGAATGCCAAACAAACTACAACTAGACACAGACTAAAAACCTTCTAGAAAATGAAAAAAAAATACTCTAAAATAATTCATGACCCTTCGTGTTGGACAAAAACACAGATATAACATGAATAAAAAAAATTTTGACAAATGTCCCAGCAAAATTAAAAATTACTAACAATTCTGCTTGTTTTCCATGACGAGCTGAAAAACAGGTTTGTCAGTCACTATAAAAAAAAGTTTGTAGAAAACAAATATAGTCTGCAGTCAAAACTGCACTTGATTTCCATCGTTGTCTTGATGTTATTATTTGTTTAATTACACAGAATGGGACTTCTCTTTCTAATGGCGAAACAAAAATATGAAATAAGAATGAATTATGAAGTAATTAATAAGTAAAAACAACTTAGTTAGTTGGAAATAAATATGAACATTGATGTGGTAACAAATACTGATAAAATCCAGTCATTTGAAAGGCTATTTTGGGAAATAGAGTATAGGATACTATTTTGAGTATAGGATTTCCCCACATATTTCACAACAGGTCACTGACCAATATCCTTCATAACAACACGAGAAAGGGTGTGGAAGAATTACAAAGTTCAAAGTTTTTTAAATAGCCACTTAAGAGCTAAAAATGTGCGGTCCACTTATGTGGACACTCGGGCCCTAGGAGGTTAAGCTGAAATGTCTGTTTCTGGGTGCCGGAATTTGTTTGAGCAGCAGTCATTAAAAAAATTATCATGCAACTAAATATTAGTTCAGTAGTTTTAAACTGAAAAAAATAATCTTTTTTATAAGCGTTTCAGTTTAGAGAAAATAGCATCTAAACTGCTATATTTTAAAAGTGCCATATATTAAAAATCTGGACATACCTATCCTGTACATAGCTAATAATAATAGTTCAGCACATGAAAATGGCCATACTGTAAGCCTTAAACACCATCGTTTCCTCATTTTTTATGTAAATTCTGTGAGTGCAAAACCCTAATGAAAAACATAAGAACATAACGCAGACTGTTACTTTGCACACAGAACTATGAATTATCACACCCTCAACATTTGTTTGTACTTTAAGTCATCTTCTACGTCAGCCAGACCTTCATGAGCAGCCAAGTCATTAGAAATTCAACAGCCAAACCACAGACAGTGATCTTATTTTTAAATTCATCTAAGCTTATATTTAACTTACTGTGCATGTGGGACTCTTATTTTGAAAACATGAGATGCAGGGAGACCAATAAAGCCAAAGACCAGGGTAAAGTCTAGATTGGATATGCGGCCAGCCGGAAGTGCGATATGCACATTAATATAGCTGAATTTTTTTATGACACTCTATAACAATAATTAATATTTTACAGTACTGTGACGGTTGGGTTTAGGGCTGGGGTGGGGGTAGGCGTTAAAAATACAATTTATTGGGTAATTTAATAGATAACATAAATAATACTCGGTACAACTACTGTTTTTAGGTTACTGTGACGGTTGGGTTTAGGGTTGGGGTGGGGGTAGACGATAATAAAATACACTAAATGAGAAATTTAATAAATAACATAAATAATTCTCTTTAACTTCCGGCTGCAAACGTATCTGTTCTAGCAACAACCAAAGACCAGCTGCACCATATCTTTACAGATTTCTAAGCGATGCTAAGAAATAAGAACAGACACCAATGCAGTTTTCCACCAACCATCTTGCACAATAATCCATTGGTTATCCCTTATAGAAATATATATTAAAATATAGTGGAAACTCACTTAGCATATTCCCTGCTTTATTAGGGGTAGCCACCACAAAATGGACCGCCAATTACTCTGCAATACACTGCATCCGTAATGTATTGATAGCGCTTTACTTTTTCCACATTTTTTATGTTACAGCCTTATTCCAAAATAGATTAAATTCATTTATTTCCTCAAAATTCTGTACACAATACACCATAATGACAATGTGAAAAAAGATTTTTTTTTAATTATTGCAAATTTATATAAATTTATAACCTGAAAAATCACATGTCCATAGGTATTCACAGCCTTTGGCATGAAGCTCTAAATTGAGCTCAGATACATTCTGTTTCCACTGATCATTCTTGAGATGTTTCAGCAGCTTAATTGGAGGTCACCTGTGGTAAATTCAGTTGATTGGACATAATTTAAAAAGGCATACACCTGTCTATATAAGGTCCCAGGGTTGACAGTGCATGTCAAAGCACAAACCAAGCATGAAGACAAAGGAATTGTCTGTAGACCTCCGAGACAGGATTGTCTCGAGGCACAAGGCTGGGGAAGGTTACAGAAAAATTTCTGCTGCTCTGAAAGTTCCAATGAGCACAGTGGCCTCCATCATCCATAAGTGGAAGATGTTTGGAACCACCAAGACTATTCCTAGAGCTGGTTGGCCATCAAAGCTGAGTTATCGGGGGAGAAAAGCTTTAGTCAGGGAGGCGAACAATAACCTGATGGTCACTCTGTCTAAGCTCCAGCGTTCTTCTGTGGAGAGAGGAGAACCTTACACAAAGACAACCATTTGTGCAGCAATCCACCAATCAAGCCTGTAGTGGCCAGACGGTAGCCACTCCCCGCCTGGAATTTGCCAAAAGGCATCTGAAGGACTCTCAGACCATAAGAAACAAAATGCTCTGGTCTGATGAGACTAAAATTGTTTTTCAGCAGCAGGAACTGGAAGACTAGTCAGGATAGAGGAAAAGATGAATGAAGCAATGTACAGACACATCCTGAATGAAAACCTGCTTCAGAGTGCTCTTGACCTCAGACTGAGGCGACGGTTCATCTTCCAGCAGGACAATGACCCAAAGCACACCGCCAAAATATCAATGAAGTGGCTTCACAACAACTCTGTGAATGTCCTTAAGTGGCCCAGCCAGAGCCCAGACCTAAATCCTATTGAACATCTCTGGAGAGATCTAAAAATAGCAGTACACCGTCGCTTCCCATCCAACCTGATAGAGGTTGAGAGGTACTGCAAAGAGGAATGGGCAAAAATTCCCAAAGACAGGTGTGCCAGGCTTGTGGCATCATATTCAAAAAGACTTGAGGCTGTAATTGCTTTTGTAATCTGTATGAAACCAAAGCGAGGTACAGTCAGTCCTGTCAAACACACATTACATTAAATGACAGCAGCTACTCAAAGAGTCACTTTCATTTCTGAAGGAGATTCACCATCAAGCGTCTTCACACCTGGCTGGTTTGGTTCAACTAAAACCCCCAGTCTCAATAGCTTCAAACATAACAATGATTTAGTCCAACAGAAAAAATAAAATCCAACACGGACAAAAAACATCTACACACAAAAAAATTGACATAAATTCAAATGAAGTGAGAGAAAAAAGAAAAGAAAAAACATAGTACAAGCATGTCTGTTTTTTTTCTTGTCAGAATGCCTTTTGCAGTTTTGTAAGTGTCACAAATTTTTATAATGCCTTTCTTTCTTTTTTTGTTTCTTCCACAAATTTCATGAGTTCCCAACTGATAAAAATACCAAAATATTTACCTTTTTTTTTGGAAAGTAAATGTACCTTTAAAGTCATTAGTCTATTTTTAGCGATTTCTTTCAAGATGTGACATTACTCACATCCCTGAAGCTGTTGTTGATGGTGTAACAAACACCAGGTGAAAGAAACATGCAAGAGTTATGACTTTGCGCAAATGTAAATAAAACAACATAACCATACCTGTCAACTCTCCCGTTTTTCCCGGGATTCTCCCGTATTTTACAGTTCTATCCCGCTGTCATCCCGTAAAGGTATTTTCCCGTATTTCCCCCGTATTTTTTATCTTTCTGAGAAGAGCCAATCCTCCCTGTATGCAACGCATACCGCCGAACCACCAGGGGCCGCCCTTGCTTTTAAACGTGATTCGGTTCTGTCCTTTCATTCTATTTAGGCATGGAAACACTTTGGAATAAACATAAAAACGGTGCGATTCATTTCCTTTTCATTGCAGGCGTCATTGCCCCTATGCAATCCTCAAAACAGTCAGTTCATATAAAGATGCATGACTGTCAGCTGATGCTCTCCATAGTGACAATAGACGCTGTTTCCCAAGCGGATTCTGTACGTACGTGATTTGATGCTGAGCTCAAGTGGACACTGGGTTTGGGGTGCGCGTTTAAACAGACATATACACATAATAATAATAATAATAATAATAATAATAATAATAATGGCGGTTCATTCCGCTATGGTGACCCCAGATTAATAAAGGGAGTAAGCCGAAAATAAAATAAATGAATGAATGAATAATAATAATAACAACATCTAGACATGTCGATCTTGTGTTTTCTTTTAAACACAACAAATTTTGTCTTAAATGAGCATAAACAGTAATGAAAACAATCAAATGCTTTCATTATAGATCTGTGCAGTTTTAAAGTGACAGCTCTGTTATTTAATGTAATCAAATAAAAAAATCTAAATGAGATTCATTCACTGCTCTTTAATCAGAATGTTTAAATTATACAGTGAAGAAAAGATGAGATTTGATAACTTGAATCTATTTCTTTATAATCGCTATTAGTTTTAATGAGCTGAACTGTTTGCTAATTTATTTGCAGCTTTTTCTAATGTATACTAATTATTATATCCTTTGTAAATAATAATAAAAATGTATTACTGATCGTTTCAGAAGTTTATTTACAATGAAACAGCTCCAGATTAACTTTTTTTTTTTTTTTTTTTTTTGGGTGGGGGTGGGGGTACCCCTTATTTTCACATCCCAATGTTGACAGGTATGAACATAACAGCAAAAGGAGTGAGGGGAGCTGAGGTGTTGGCTGATCTAGTTTACCTCTCTGTTAATCCTGTCACTTGTTTTCATATGCAGCTTTCAAAGGAAGACCCTGCGAAGTGTCTTGTTAAAAGACATTCCTTCAGACCAACCAACAAGCACCTTCCCTTTACTTCACATGTTGACCATTATAGTAAAAAAAATCCTAGAAAATGAAGTTTGTAGCAATTCATTTATTGCATTCAATTCAAAACTGAAAAATGCAAAGACGTTCCCACCAAATTAGAGAGATAAGGTCTTCATAAATCTACATTTCCAGCAAACATTTGCAAACAAAGTTTTTTAAAAGAAATTTTTGTCTTTCAAATAAAATCCAGTAGCAGTTTATAGTCATGAACAAACAAAATAAACTGTGGCATTGAATGATGTGTGAAGAAGAATACACTGACTAGGGCTGGGTCTCAATTCAGATGTCACAAGCTTTCGATTAGATTCCAATCAATTCTTAATTTTACTCTGTGAATTTAAATGAATATAAAATCTATTTATATTTCTAAAACTGAACAGCAAATGTCAGATTCCAAATGGTGGTGATTAATATGTGAATAAATTATTATTATTATTTTACCATTTATTGCTGTAATACATTAAATTACAAAACCCCAATTCATTGAATTACTTGATTCACTGAGTCACTTAAACCTTCAACACAGTAATCTTGAAAATGTGTACTGTTGGTGTGCCTTCAGAACCAGGGTTGGGAAACAAAGCTCTAGCACGTCAATCAGATTTTCGTACGATGTCACATTAAAGAGTGAAATATCCAGCTAAGGCTTAAATCTGAAAGCGTGTCATTTTTAAAACTATTGATTCATCTATAAAAGAGTCAACTCAGAGTGGTTTAAATGAATCATCGGGGTAACGAATCTTTAGCCGTGTTGACATGACAACGATACAAAACTCAAGCCCCGCCCATTTGTTGCGCGCACAGACCCGGAAAAATTAAAACTCCTGCCCCACCCACAAACACTGTAGAAAGAAAAAGAAGATAAACACTGTAGCAGATCCTGGTTCAATCATGTCGCAAAGACGCTGTGCTCTGAAGTGTGAGGGAAAGTTAGTGTTATTTTCCCTACCCAAAGATGAGGCTGTGAGGAGTCAGTGGTTGAGGTTTATTTTTGCAAAAATACCTCAGCATTATAGCCCCAGCCTTGTGCTGTGTTCCTGTCATTTTTCTGACGAGTGCTTCAGCAATCTACACGCTTACAACAGGGCATTCGTCGACCGTTTGTTAAAGGAAGGATCAGAAGAGACTATTGATGTATGGGACTTTGTCAGAGCTTGACAGGATCTTTACAGTACACAGTTCATGGATCAGTTCATTCCTCTATTTCACAAGTGTAAATAACTTAAGTGTGATTAAAATGGCTGCCTCCCTGTTTTCTCAAGCTTGCAAATTATGCATTTAATTGTGTTTTGTTACTTGTAACAACTCCCCGCGGCCTGTAGTGTATCGGGTTAACTCTTTATATTCACATATAGTAATAGTAAAGCCATGTTGAAAACGTGATGCGTGCCGCTTTGTTTACGGACTTAATTGCATTTGTGAAGTTGTGATCCTTTGCCGTTTGTCATTACTATGGCCACCCTCTTTTCCTACACGCATGCGGCAGTCAAGTTTCAAAATAGTTCAGCTTTTGCCAATGTGTGGATTAATACCAAATGTGTGTCATGGTTAAGAATAGAGCAAGACGCTGGTGTTAAACTGCATTGCTTTAATGCACTCCTGCATTGGGTTCACACATATACTCTGCACTCTGACTACTTCAAAATTGTTGACAAGTCATTGTGGATATTTATTGACAGGGTCATCGGACCAATCAGCGCAGATTAGCATCGCGCTAAGTAGGAGTTTGGGAATAAATGAATCGCTGAACAAATCATATAGGAGTCGTTGGGATAATAAGGTAAAAATAAATGCATATTATAAGACAATAAAAGTGTTTTTTGACCTTGCATGCATATCAAACTGTTGTTGGAAACCCTCAAAACCAAAATATTACCTCTTTTAATGCATAATAGGGGCTCTTTAATGAGCAAAGCAGTTGAGAGGCAGAATGAACAAAACAGTCCATACAGGTAGAATGAACAAAGCAGTCCAGAGGCCATGAGCAGCAAACTCTATTGACGACATAAAAACATCTATTGACACCAAATTAAAAAACTTACTGAATCAGTGAAATTAATCTTTTTAGTTAACTGATTTAAAAGATTCAAAGCACTGGGAAATTTTTTAAATGACCAAGAACGGCAAAAATATCTATCAGAATGGTTTAGACACCTGTTCTTTGTTTATATCAGCTTTCACAACAGAATGTGTTCATGCATTGGAAGCAGACCGTGTTGTGCCTCTATTCCAAATGGTGGCTTCCTCTTGGCGACAGCTTGAAGAGTAGGAGTAAATTTGCTCATTTGAACAAAGCACAACCCATTTCAGTGTATCTTCAGGAGGGAATTGATGTGCATTTTGCCTGACATTTGCATGAAAGACAGGCTAAAGTGAACAGTAACTACAGTGTGAAAGAGGGCAATCAAATCAGTTTATCTCCCATATGACATTCTATAGGTTCAGAATTGTCTGCTTTGAAGAACATCATTCCAACATCAAATGCAATGCTTGAAATACATTTGGTGGTTGAAGTGCCACTGCAATAGAACTGAAATGGCATTTCGATATTTTCTCATTCCTCAAGAATTGGTAGAAACAACAGAAGCAGAAATGACTAAACAGGAATCTTATACACTATACTCAATTGGTCTTATTCAGTAATCAAATTTTAGATTATTTGTATTTCTACACACATTTGAACCTGCTCCTGAAATTATTCACATGAAAACATTCATATTTGGATTTAACACCATTTGCACATTCACAAGCTTAGTCAATGAGACCCAATGTCGTCTTGACTCAAGGTTATAAGCTATGTTTCTACCCAATTATATTTATTCAACTTTTCAAATATCGCAAAAAAAAAAATCAAATAAAAACACCAAGATGTAATTGAGAATAAATTCAATAAAAATTAGCACTCAATTTAGTTGGATTTCTCTTTTTACCTGGTAACAAAAAATTCAAATGTTGTTATTTTGTGTCCAAAACACACTGTTAGTTGTAGACCAATCACATTCACAACAGTCTGAGCTATCTGACCAATCAGAGCATAATAGGTTCTTTAGAAATAGAAAAAAAAGGTAAAAGAGACCACATACTTGAACAAACCATTTCAGAATTCAAATGTTATATCATGTACCAAGACCTACGTGACATAGCTAAGAACTATACTCTCAGTCTGGCATAATCAGCAATATTAGCTGCCAAATCACAGCTACAGCATGTGCAATGATATTATGCAGCGCTGTTACCTAGTTAGCTAGCTGGGGACTTCTTTAAAGTATAGTTCCTAGCCATATAATATCAGCCTAGAAATTTTGATTTTCCGACAGTACACGATGTAATCACTAGTGTTGTCACGATACTAGGATTCGATCAGTACTAAAATTTTAAAAACGTCTATTTTCGCTAACATTTGAGCGATGTTAAGTGCGTTCTTAAACAGCGCTGATTAGGGCTGCACTATTAATCGAAAAAAAGATCACGATCTTGATTCGACCCCTCACACAATCTCAATCCAGCATCTCTACAATTCAGCCAATTGTATTTTTAAGTTCAGGAAAAGCATAAAGGAGGTCACACAAGTCTTCACATTATTTTACAAACATTTTACAGTAATTTCTGTCTTAATGTAATTATGTATTCGCGGCCACGAATGACATGAGCTGACACGCTTTTTTTTTACTACTGAGAGGACACGAGCTTGCCCGCAAATGATTTGACATTGTGTGCACAGAGCGATCGTTTGGGAGCCGCGTGGGAAGTATAATTTGCATGTGTGTTTTTTTTTCTCAAAGTGACGCCAGCCATGACATAAGCTGCACTCGTCAGTGAAAATGAAACCAAAAGCACGCTCATAATTTACATTATCATATCGCATTTTAGAGTTATGATTATGACAAGCATTTGATATGTTTTTTTTGCTTCATCGCCAACACAAAGTGTTGTGAAAATAAACGCTTAATAGTGTCAGTATAACTACTCTAGCCTATAATGTTGAATATAATGCAAGAGGAAATAAAAAAAAATGATCTAATAATGTTATCAATGACAGATTGCAAGCATATATCTCAAACGTAATAATTCAACTTTAGAATTATTAATAGTTGTATTCTGATGTCATCACTTTACTGTGAATTAACAACCAGGACAAATTTAAAGTCTGTTTAAGTCAGTGGTGGGCAAACTTTTTAGACCCGAGGGCCACATCAAGTTTTGCAAACCAAGTGAAGGGCCACATGTCAAATCCTTCAAAAAATAACTTTTATTTATGGTGGCAGTACGCATGGAATAATATGTAATATCGGACAGAATCCTGTCACATTAATAGAAAACAGATTTTTTTATAGTTATAATTGAGTCAAATTTACAAGTCAAATTAATTTGCACTGCTATTTATATTTACTTATCAATCATCATAAAACAATAAAGTATAATAATACTATCAATAATAATAATAATAATAATAATAATAATAATGTAATAATTTTTACAGTGGAGAATAGAAAATATATTGTCTGACAGAAAAAAAAATCTCATATTAACACATTAAAAATAATTCTTAAAGTTTACTATTCAGTCAAATGTAAATTAATCTAATTTGCATTGCTTTTAGAATATAGAGATCAATCATCATAAAACTTGATGAAACCACAAATCTTTGATAGAATAACTTTTTTAAGTGGATGTATGCATGCAAAATATATTATATGACAAAAATTAACACATTTAACCAGCAATTATTATATAATTTGAGTCAAATTCACAACAATCTCATTTGAGCTTGTATTAATATGCTCATGTCAATCATAAAACTATGAGATAAAACGGAAGAACAATCTAAGGCCGTACTCACACTATGCACAGTTGCCTTGAACCGGGCCGAAGCATGCTTGTTCCCCCGACGACCCGCACTCACATTACATTTGGGCCTGAGCACGCTTACGTCATTGATGATGCGCTGTTCAGTTTAAGAAGAGCTCTCGCAAAAACAAAAAAAAAAACGCATTTTGCGTGAGTGCATTTTAATATCCGAGAGTGTGTTCTAATTCTACTGGTTGCGCTAACTGTACCGCGTGCAATACTGCCATCAAATGGCGTTCACTTATATTCATCATTAATTTACTAGTTCTGAAACCAAACCGTTACTCAGAAGCAGCATTTTAAAAACTCCCTCGCGGGCCGGATGAATGTGTTCAGCGGGCCGCATATGGCCCACGGGCCGTAGTTTGCCCACCTCTGGTTTAAGTTCACCATTCTAAGTAGGGATGGGCATTTCTGACCATTCTTCATTTCGATTAATCCACAGGTTTGACAAACGAGTACTCGATTAATCGAGGGCGGGGCTTAAGCTGGAGGGGCGGGGCTTTAAGCAAAGGGGCGGGGCTTTAATTCAATTTTAAAAAAAATTATATATATATATATATATATATATATATGTAGATAGATAGATAGATAGATAGATAGATAGATAGATAGATAGATAGATAGATAGATAGATAGATAGATAGATAGATAGATAGATAGATAGATAGATAGATAGATAGATAGATAGATAGATAGATATTATTTAAAGCCCTGTTAAAAATGTTGTTGATAAAACTATGACAGGATTCAGAAAACAATTAAATCAACGCTGTTGGGTTATTAAAAATCACCATCAATATTGATTAACACAGTAAACATTTAAAGAAGTGTAACAAGTGGCGTATTTAGTCATGGGCAATATGGTCGGTGCCCAGGGTGGCATCTAGGTGGCACGGGGAGACGGTGCGAAAAAAAAAAACGAGCCCCAGTAAAAGCTTTGAGTTACGATTTACTTTGTGCAAGTGTATTAATTTAAAGTAGTAATCCCAGAATAAAGACATTAGAGGCCATTCACATTTGGCGTATTTTGCATGTGGAAGTTTGTTATTGTCTATGTGCAACGAAAAAAGGTGGTGAAAGCAAACTAATGCATGCATGCGTGCAGAAAACCATTCCCGCGCGCCTCACGCGCTGCTCTTTTCCCGGTGTACATGCACGCCGATAAAATACATGCCGTTTATGTACTGTGAAACCGGAGTAACTTTTATGCAGAGGTGTCGGCGCGCAGCGAGCTTTGCAAGTCGACAAAACTAAAGTTATAATATGATGATGATCTTATTTTGACTATATGGCTAAATGAAGCAGAAAGGAGAGATGATGAATCAGGGAGGTAAGACTTATACCATTAATTCTCAGCCATGAGTCGGGTCTAAGACAACAGATAATTACATTAAATATATTTTTTGTGTTCCAATTGTCTTTAATATTCAAGCAAAAGATTTCTTAAGAGATCTTAGCATATCACTCCAGTTGTCTAAATGTTTTCCAGTTACATTTAGGATTGATTTCTGTTATTTATTTGGAATAATAATTGTATAATATTAATAATAATATTATTATTATTAATAATAATAATAATAATAATAATAATTTTATTTATTTCTAAGTACATTTCTTAAAGCAGGTGGTTCGCCCAGGGTGGCATTTAAACTAGAACCGCCACTGATGTGAGGCTACATGACGCATTGTAAATAAAATTAATCATAAAGCCTAGAGACACAATATGAAAATGTTATATTACAAATTGTGTTTATCTACACAAAATGCATGTGAGCTTGAATTACATGCCAACTAGAAAGTGGATGCGGTTCGCAGGGCGCTTTAAAACAACGGCAACTGAAGCCGCGCAGAAAAGAGACACCAAAGTTATTTTACAGTATTATCCCCTTCAATATGTGTCTTGTTATTTCTATAAATATAGAAATATGGATCCGTTTTTAAAACTATAACTTACCTTTTTCTATATTGTTGACAACAACAATAAACACACATATGATACTCTGCAGTTCAGTTATTTTATTCAACTGACATTTTTACCAAAACAATATTTTACTTCAGCAGCATGTGGATCAAAAAGGTTTTTTTTAATTGTAAAACGTTCGCAAAAATAAAGTTTCACCAAAACTTAGCCTAACCAAACGGCTGTTAAGTAGCACATAGCCTAACTAAAATTATAGAATAATTTGGCTGCTTAAACTTAAAATAAAAATAGCCTGAATATTTTTACCACAGCTATAAAACTTAAAGATTAGATAAAATAACATTTCTTTCAAAATGATCAGTCAGTGGAAGTAAATAAAATAAAGCCGGCCTAATTTAACTATGCTGCTTAAAATTAAAACAAATACAGCCCGGATGTTTTACCATGGCTAATAAAACTTAACACAAGGAAGGACTACATGTTTTTATTCAAAAAGATCAGTCGGTCTACATGCTCCGATGAAAGCCGAGTGCGAAGTTTATTTACAATTAGACCGGCGCAGAAAAAAGGCGCTCAACAGAAGTTGCAGGAACAGCCGTTGTACCACTGCGGTGCTTAGCCTTGCATATCGAGACTCATTTACTTTGCACCACAATAAAGGATCCGGGTTTAGATAGATGCACGGCTCCCTGAAGTAGCTTTTGATTTTGGTGTCATCCGGTGAAACATTAGCCTACTCATGCCGTAGGCTAGTCCTCCCCGAAAAGATTGTCAAGACACGACGCGCACATGACAGATGAAAGTATCACACACCTGACCCGCACATTCGCATTGTATTTAAAATGAAACTATTCAGATGGCGCTCTGTGACGCGGCAGAAAAATGAACAGTGTTCTGAGTCGTGCTGGGCACCGCTGTGTATGTTAAGAATTCTGAAATGCGCCGCGCTTCTGGTGTGTGACCCCCTATAGATCTGCTCTCATGTCTTGTCTAGACGCAACTCCCTGCAGCCATAACCAAATCAAATATCAAACTACCGCCCAAATACCAGCATAAATAATCAGAACGATTGAAAGTAATTTAATTTTAGAGTTAATCGATCATCGTTTTCATGCTCGATCGTCGCTGATGGGTTCGATTAATCGATTGATCGAATAATCGTGCACATCCCTAATTCTAAGTCTATACAAAATTTACTATTTTAACCAGCAGTAGACCAACACATAGGCCTAATATTATTATTGCTGTTTTACCATGTTTGAGTATAACAAAAATAATAGCCTACTCATGTTAACCTTAATGTTATATCTACAGAATCAAGAGAAAATTGTGATCTTGATTTTAAGCATGATTCTCATTTTAGCCAGAATCGTGCAGTGCTCATTTGACATTGTGTTCACGTGCTCAACAGAAATTACTGTAATTGGCCGTGAAGCCCATCAGTTCACTAAACTCACCGCTGTTTACTAAGTGTAACCACAGATACAGGGACATTAAAGGGTGTTTTAAAGCCGTGAAAATCAATCGATTCTTCAGCAGATCGCTCGTCAGCTTATAAACAGACCAGCTGATCTTCACGAGCAAGTGAACGCATTGGCAAATCAGTTTAAGAACGTGCTCAACATCGCTCAAATGTTAGCGGGAAATTCCAGTACCGATTGGTATCGAATTCCAGTATCATGACAACACTAATAACTAGAGAAGATCAAGCTTTAATTTATGAAATTGATCAAAACTCTTTTTGGTATTTTTGTGCGAGATGCTAACGGTTTAATCCAATTTAATGATTCATACTAAGCTAAGCTAAAAGTGTTCCCACCAGACCCGAAGATCGACTAAATGGATTCAAAAATTGTAAAACTCAACAGTTTAACTCTAGGTGAATTGTAAAATGAGCCTATTTACACACACAACAATTGTTCCTTTAAGACTTCTCTCTTTTCTTTAGAAACAGTTTATCCAGCCTGATCTCACGATGAAACGTAACTCGTTTCACGTTTTGTCAGTTTAATGGCTAATTCGTACAAATTTAGTCATAGAGAAATGTACAATTTTTAAAAGGAGGTGGGGCATCAAATCCCACCCCTAAACCCAATCATCATTAGGGAATGAGCAAATCATACTACATTGTAGCAATGAGATCGTAATAATTCATATGAATTAGACACTAAATTAAAAAGTTACAAACTGCCAGAGGATAGTGTTGGCTTATCTCAGCAGCTTATCTCAGTTGGCTTATCTCAGCAGCTAAGAGCTCTTAAATATGTCTTTCTGAACACACAAACACATAACACTGAGTAAAGATGCCCACAAGTGTGTAAATCAGACATGCTGCGTCTGTCATCACTGCTCTTCTCAAAAGCATGGCTAATAATAATTTTCATTTTTATGGCCTGAAAGAAGGCCACTACTACACCCATTTTAGTTGAAGCCACCATTCTTCATCAAATATCTACAACAGACCCTGTCTGACAACCAGATATTCACACTGTGAGCTGACATTTAATGCAGTACCTAATTTTTAACTCATCAATAATCACACTACAAGGCCATAAAGGCCAACAAGATGATGTTTTTTTTTAAAGTGTAAATGACTTAATGCAATCAGGCACGTACAGAGTACTATATTCAATAATTGTTTTCCTTTCTTCTTGAGATAAGAGCTTGCATTGTTACATAAGAGAGAGGAAACTAACGGTTGTGCTAATGCACTTTATTTGCATCCAAAAAAAAAGCTCAAGCTCTTGAGCTTTTAAATCATTCAAGCACACACTGAAATGGATTTAATGCACAAAAAAAAGAAAAAAAAAAGAAATTAAAAATCTTTTTTAAAATAATTATAATGTTTAAATACTGTTTAACAAGTTTCCCAATCAATGCTAACTCATGCCAATTCGTAACTTTTTTTACCTGGTGGATAATTCATATGAATTTGTACGATCTCATTCACACATTTTGCTCATCCCCCAATGACTGTTGGGTTTAGGGGTGTGGTTTGGTGTCATATGAGTTACTGAACATATTCATATACGAATTAGCCACTAACCTAAAACTGACAAAATGTAAAAATATTACTTTTTCTCAGCCAAACAGATGTTAAGACTATATGGATACAGAAGACAACAGGAGCATTCAAAACAAATACACAAAAGTCTATAATAAAAGTGCACAATACAAGTACTGATAATAAAAAAAGAAGGTACCAGCATTTATCCAGTTGCTTTTTACACGCTGTTGAGCGAGTATGATTGGCCAGGGTTCACAGCAAGCAAGCGAGGGAGGGAGCGAGAGATGGAGCTTTACAGTATATGCCTCCATTTCCTCTCTAGCAATGAAATTCTATGGTCTTGAGTTCTGCTGTACTTCAGTATCAGTGAAAGACTGTCCCGACAAACTGAAAAGAAGTAAACTACACGCAGTTGTCTGCTTTTTTAAGTTGTTTGAGCGAGCTTAGAGTTTAACAGCTTTATTAATCCAACCAGGGGCAATAAAATTAGGGCAGTAGCATCATGACACAACAAACAAATACAAACACTTACTCACACATACAAACAAAAATGACTCAAAACAATATTTAAAAAAAATGCTTCATAATAACTTTGGAAATATAATCATCTTACAAAAAAAAAAAAAAAAAAAAAAAAAAAAAAAAAAAAAAAAAAAAAAAACATACGGTAAAAAATTCAAACTTGGAGCATTTAAATTACTCATACTCGCATCCTTTGCAAGTATGCTACTGCGAAATAGCACACGTGCAACAAACAACATCAGTCCATTATAATCAGATCTATCTAGATCTATGATTTATTACTGAACCAATACCGAACTGTCCATGTCTGCATCACAGTGCATCAAAGAAACAAAAAATTTTGACATCCAGAATTCCGATGATTATTATTTTTTTTGATTCATTAGAAGCTAAATTTCAACCTTTTTTGTCTGTATGTGTATGGGGAGGTAGCAAAAAAATCAACATATAACTTTAATCCATTAACTTGCATGAAAAGTATTATTTTGCTAAAATTAGGTAATGGTCAAAGAGATTTGATCCGAATCTGATATTGTGGTTGCTGGTAATGTTAAGCTCCACAAAAACCAAAAGAAAAATGCTATAAAGCACCACTAAGGTTTTGTGCATTACATTTCAAATACTGCAAAAGGTTATTAAAAGTAACAGATGAATACAGTCCCGGCCCGTCCTAAAGGCAATATAAGCAGTTGTCTAGAGCCCCGTGTTTCTTGGAGGGGCCCACAAACGCTGCTCTTATATCATATTTACTGTGAACGTAGGCACGATGACAAGCGCGAACATTAAAACCTTAAGCATTGTGCAATGCACAAACCCTATTAAACGCGATACAATTCACAATGACGGTGAGAAAAAAAATAACGTAGATTAGCTACGTTAAAAATAAAAGATTAGCTCTGTGTAATTCATACATGAAAAATAGCTTTAAACGATAACAAATACACAACAACAGTACGAAAATATTAGAAACATACACAGCAGCACCACACTCTATTTTGCAACACGCAGCCCGCGATCAGCTATTGGGTGAATTATAATGACGTATTCCTACACAGATTCCACATATTTCTCCAAATTGCTCACGTTGGATATAAAGCCGAAAAAAGTGTCTTAAAGTCTTAAGTAATATAACGTCACAAGTGTCTTTGCTATTTTTAATCGATCTTAATCGAATTTTAATTTGAAATGAAATGGCATCCAAACCCGAAGCCGAAAAAAGGAAGAAAAGAAAAGCAGAGGAAGAAAAGCGAGCTCTAAGTAAAGGTATGTTCTGCTATGCATAATACATTATATAGTAGTGTGGTATTAGGACTTGTTTTACAAGAATGCAATGATGTCCATGATCACAGAAATACTTGTGTAATATGTGAGACAAAAGAGGCCATATTCAGCATGTTTCATTAAATAGTCAATTATTTATATATTACACTAATTCACCCTGCTGAAAAAAAAAAGAAAAACAGGTTTCCCAGCATTTTGTCAAAATCGAATTTTACCCACTGTCCAACATCTAATGCAAACTTTTGTTTGTGTAAATCTCAATTTGTGTAAAAACAAGCTAAAATGTCTCCTGCATTTCCAGTTAGTTAAGCATATACAGTTGAAAACAAAAGTTTACATACATTGTATAAAAGGCACATAACCATTTAAAAAAAGTCAGATGTTAACGTAACTTTAACTTTTTCTCTTTTAGGTAAGTTAGGATTATCAAATTTGTTTTTGTTATGCTTAATAGCAGAATAATAAGAGAGATATTTTTTGAGAAATTTTTATAACTTTTCTTGAAAGTCAAGTTTACATACAATAAAGGCTCGTACACACCAGGACGCTTTTCATTTCCGTTTATCGTCAGCGTTTTTCAAGACGTTTTTCCGGATTCAAACCCAAGCGATATTCACAGGCGTCGAGCAGAAGAGTATGCAAAATCACTCCTTGACGTTAGATGGCGATACACAACTTTAAGCTTCTGACACCCGCTTGTAACACAGAAGAAGAAGACAAAGTTAACACGCTTGTTGTTATAGATGGTTTAAGTAGCAGCTCTAACGATGAAGAAATGATTATTGTTCACCAGTGCAATAAGCAGCTCCACGTTCATATCGCCTCTGGGCATCTTCTTCAATGTGAGCTCGCATTAATAGTTTTGCGCTTGAGCGCCTCCAAGTGCTGTTTACTGTAACTTCAGCAGCTCCCTGTACATGAACAAAAGTGCCTGATTGGTGGAGAAGGTTTTGACGCGGCGCGTCAAAACAAAAATACGAGCATGAGGCATTTTTTTAAAAATGCCACTTTTGCGACTGTCGTTTTGCGCGTTGGTGTGCACGATCACATTGACTCCCTTTATTTAGTCACGAGGCATTAAACGTCGATGGAAAACGCGAGCAAAAAACGTCTCGGTGTGCAAGGGCCTTAAGATTAAGGTTTTGGAAGTTTCTGATTGGCTAATTGACAACATTTGAGTTAATAGGAGGCACAACTGTAGAATAGTATTTAAGGAAAACCTCAAACACACTGCTTCCTTGTGTGACAACATGGGAAAATCAACAAGCCAGAATCAACAAAAAAGCCAGATTACAATTTGCAAAATTACACTCGGAAAAATACACTTTTGGAGATATGTCCTTTGGTCTGATGGAACTAAGATTGAACTGTTTGGCCATAATGACCAGTGTTACATTTGGAGGACAAAGGGGAAAGCTTACAAGCTTAGGAACACCATCCCAACTTTGAAGTATGGGGGCAGCAGCATCATGTTGTGGGGCTGTTTTGCTGCAGAAGGGACTGGTCCACTTCACAGTATAGATGGCATCATGAAGAAAGAACATTATGTAGAAATACTGAAGCAACATCTGAAGACATCAGCAAGGCAATTAAAACTTGGCCACAAACGGGTCTTCCAAACAGACCATGACCCTAAGCATACTGCCAAATTAGTTCAAATGTGCTTTAAGGACAACAGAGTGAATGTTTTGGAGTGGCCATCACAAAGCCCTGAGCTCAATCCTATAGAAAATTTGTGGGCAGAGTTGAAAAAGCTGCCGCCCACATACCTCAAAGTTGGGATGGTGTTCCTAAGCTTGTAAGCTTTACCCTTTGTCCTCCAAATGTAACACTGGTCATTATGGCCAAACAGTTCAATCTTAGTTCCATCAGACCACAGGACATGTCTCCAAAAATTTGTCTTTTTCCCAGGGTAATTTTGCAATCTGACTTTTTTGTTGATTCTGGCTTGTTGATTTTCCCATGTTGTCTCACAAGGAAGCAGTGTGTTTGAGGTTTTCCTTAAATACTATTCTACAGTTGTGCCTCCAATTAACTCAAATGTTGTCCATTAGCCAATCAGAAACTTCCAAAACCTTGACACCATCATCTGAGCTTTTTTAGAGGCATAATAATCTTATTGTATGTAAACTTGACTTTCAAGAAAAGTTATAACAATTTCTCAAAAAAATATCTCTCTCATTATTCTGCTATTAAGCATAACAAAAGCAAATTTGATAATCCTAACTTACCTAAAAGAGAAAAAGTTTAGCCACATTAACATCTGACTTTTTTTTATATATGGTTATGTGTCTTTTATACAGTGTATGTAAACTTCTGGTTTCAACTGTAATATCACCTTCCCATTATGACTTTCATTATGTATAAAAATATGTATGTCCTTCTCATGGATAATGGCATTAAATTATATGAAAAATATATATTTAAGTCCATAGGGAATGTTTGCATAAACTGATTCTGCACTTTAAATATTAGTTAGCGCTTATGTATGATACAAATGACAAATCATGGTTTGCAGGCTTCCTCCCACTCCTCAGTTTCCTGTGTGATCAGAAAGACGTGCGGTTTCATGATAAAGAAAGCTAATAACAGAACAATTGAGAAGAACAAGTCATGCTGGAACTCACAGAAGTCAGGAGAAAGAGCTGAACACAAGTTTAAGCATGTTCGTCCTGTAGCTGAAATGTATCCTTTTACTGCCATTGGCACATACAACAAGTTCTTGCATAATTTTTCCAAGCGGTGATGAGACAGCGGCCAAGAAACCAATTGGAAAACAAACTAATTTAGAAGAGGGGAGAAAAATAAACAGATGGCTTGAGATCACATGGAAAAGACTTAAAATGTAGGATATAAATGTAAATGTTTAGGAAACCACACCAAATGAGTCACGCAAGAGTGTGTGAACCAAGAACATAATGGTGAAATCGAATGAAAAGATGAATTGTGCGCAGAAAGTCTGTTCATTTACGTCTAGTGAATTGCTAATGTGAATTAATGAAGATGTTGGCTTCCTAAAATTAGCTAGAGAGAGGAACAGCAGAATGATTCAAGGGTGGGTAAGGATTCTTCTGGCTCTAGTCTCAGACAAGTAGGCAAAAATAGAGAGATGATGCCTGAGGGGGGAGATGGAAAAAAAGTAAGAAGCTGGTCAAACTTCAGCTGTAATGCCTTCTGGAAGCTTCCGATGAATTGCTGGAACTCTTCCAGTCACAGTGATCAAAACATTACTCATCCATCAAGATTCCTTCCTGTCTTACTGCCCTCTTCAATTCCACATCTTCATTCTATCTGCTTCGAGGAATTCATATTGCTGAAGGCCTTTCACACAGAAGAAAATAAGTAAAATAAGGCTATATCATTCTGGGGTGCGTTTCTCAAACAACGACGTAACTTGCGGCTGAACTATCATAGTACGATGCATTGTTTGGGAAAAGAACGATGTAGTGACGAGTGTTTCCCAAAACCCGCAGTTTCTCTGTCGCAGATCCATCGTTTGAACCACGTTAGATATTACGTAAAACGCCCATAATGATGCTCTAAACGGGGCGGTAACAACTTCTTTAGAAAAGAACCCCATAATTTATTTGTGCAAATTATATTGTTTTACACGCACACACATTTAAAAACAAAATCCAATATTAGTTTTAGTAAAAACATGCACTTGTTTTCCATATTAATTGAAATATATGTAAACGTCTCATATAGAACCAATGTTTCCTTTACAAATATTATTGAGAACATTACATATTCTATTCTAAAACATAAAATCACTTACAAAAGCGAACACGTATTCTAATATCATATATAAATTATATAAATAAATAATGAGACTATTTATTAAGAAATGAAATTTAAGAGTTATTATTTGTTAGGAAATGAAGAAAATCCTACTTTAATAATAATATTAATGATGATGATGATTAATATTAATATTATTATTAATAAGTAGAATATTGTTTATTTATTTTTTGAAAAGTCTACTTTTACAATTTGACACATGTAAACCACTGCAGAAATGTTCTAACCAACAGGCCCATGTCATATACAATACAGATACTTCATAAATACTATTATAAATTAAAAGCATTAACGTATGCTATGTTTTTTCTTTTACAAGCTTTGGAAACGTAACATAAATTCTGCTTTTAAATAAAAGGTCACCTATAGCTTTCGCCATGAGCCATGGCTGTGTTGAAAATGGCATCAATGTTTTCAAAGTGCACTTCGAAGGGAGCTCAATTGTAAACATTAAGTTCGCTAAAACTGAACTGTAAAAATAATTTGAAAGCAAATTATACCTAAGACTGATGATGTTAATGCTTTTTTTCATAATTCCAAGTTTAAATGTTAAAATGTTCTAAATGAATAGGGCATGAGGGGATAAGTGGGAATTGAACACAACCAGGAACTATGTTACTAACTACAGCTCCAGAGGTGTAGTTGCACGTGCACAAGTTTGTCATGTAGTTTGCGAATGTTCGTTGGAACAATGGATTTGGGAAATGCCAAATCAACAAACTATGTTTGTGACGACGGAACTTGCGACCTTAGTTGGCTAACGATGGTTTTCAGAAACGCACCCCAGATTAGGCCATCAAATTTTCTCGTTGTTATTAATTGCTGAAGCTTTCATCATAGTATACGGTATTATCATGACACCTAAGCTTAGTGTATTTCTTTGCAAAATTGCTTATTATTTCATTCATTCATTCATTTTCTTGTCGGCTTTGTCCCTTGCGGGGTCGCCACAGCGGAATGAACCGCCAACTTATCCAGCGCGATTTTACACAGCGGATGCCCTTCCAGCCGCAACCCATATCTGGGAATGCTTATTATTTGCTCATTAATAAATGTTAACGTATTAAAAACATTAACAGTGACAAATCATAGAATGAACAATATTTGGCCAAAATACAACTATTTGAAAATCTGGAGGATTCAAAATAATCAAAAACAGGTAGAAAATCACCTTTTAAGTTGTCAAACTAAGTAGCAATGCACATTACTAATCAAAAACTGGGTTTCATATATATTTACAGTAGGAAATCTACAAAATATCTTGATGGAACATGATCTTTTCTTAATATACACTGTAAAACCCAACAGTCAACTTTATCAAATGAAATGAGTGTAGTTAACTCAAAATATATTGAAAGTTAATTCTACTCTTTTGAAAAGAGTTTTAAACTCAGTGTTGAGGGAAATTAGTTAATTAAATACCTAATTTCTTCAACTTAAATGGAGTAAGTTCACAGTACTCATATAGATTAGTTTTTTTTATTCGAATGGATTGTAGCAATCGTTTGAGTTGCCTTAACTTATTGGGTTTTACAGTACTCAGCTGGTTTGAGTTCTCTTCATTGATCAGGTTTTACTGTGATTAAATTGCTTCATTTATTTAAATGGATTAAGTTCACAGTACTCATTAGGATTAGTTTTTGAACTTAAATGGTTTGTTGCAACCAGTTTCCTCAAATGGTTTGAGTTACCTTAACTTTTTGGGTTTTACAGTGTATTTAAACAACAAAAAGCAACTGAAACGTATTCGTTACTATCTCTTTTAAACCTCATCTCTAATTAAGCCTTTACAGCATTTGCTTTTAATGTTAACGGTATTATAGGTATTAACTATGAAATTAACATCAGCTAAAATGAATAAATGTTTTTGTAGTTTTTGTCATAACTGTGGTTAAATGAACTGCTGTTAACAAATATAACTTTACAAAAAGTTGTCCCAACACAAAATGCTTAAGTTAACTTAATAGTTTACAAATTTAAGTGGACTGAACATAAAACGAAGAAATTGGACAAAGAAATTACAAGAATTGTGTTGCTTCAGCTCATTTTAAACAGGTAGTGTGAACAAGCAGCAGTAATTTTTTTAAGCAGTAACGTTTTTTTTTTTTTTTTTTGAGTGTATAGTCACAGAATTTTCAATGCTGTACGCTATGCTAATGTTTGAAAATAAATAAGACTATTAAGTATTCATCTTTTAGTTCTGTGATGAACCACCACTGAAACACTACAATCTAAACATTTTTAAAAGTCACTCTAAAAGTTTAAATAATAAATAATTGTTCACTGTACACTGAAAAATTTATTCATTGCAAATTGTTGCAAACAATTTATATTACATCATTATATATAAACAAACAAAGTTGAACATTACTACATTTATTTTGCTTGTTTAAATTCAGCCCATATAAAAAAAAAAATTTTTTTAAAAAATAGTAAATCTTTTTTTTTTTAGTAAAGAATTTTTTTTCAGATTTTGGAGTGCCCATGATATCAATATCGTCCATGTTCATTATCACGATGTACAGTATTCAATTATTCAATATCAGCATGTGTCTAATCCAGATCCAAGCTGATTACAACATTTTAAATTTTATTTTAAAGCACAAAATATTTGGAAAAAAAATGACAATAAAGAAGCCTCCCATAATCCAGAAGCAGAGAGAAAAACACTTTCCTGATCAAATGCACATAATGCAAATCGCCTTTGCTTATGTCCAGCCTTACTAGGGACTTCCCTTATACAAACCACAAATGAAATCACTCACTGTTCTTTCCCTGATTTATCAGGGGTCACCACTGTGAAAGGAACTATCAATTACTCCAGCATATGTTTTACCGGCAGATGCCCTTCCTGCCACAACCCAGCCCTGAGAGTACAAACCTGGACTTGAATTGTGAGGCAACCATCCTAACCACTCAGCCATAAACAAAAACGGAGTGGGACTTATTTTCTCATACTTCAACAGGTGTGTGTTACGTTCTAATATATCAATGCAATAGAATCAATTACTCCACATAAACTAAGACTACCACACCTAAAGAGAGTTCAGACCTTGTATTCCAAGATATTTGTCAGGTTATTTGTCCTGGTGTAGTGATATGAAACTGTAAGGGCCAGAACACACTAGGGCCAGCATAAGATTCTGACAGTATGACCTTGAACCTTGAATATCACGATTTCACAATATCATAGTATTGTGATCACTACGCTCTTACTAGGTTCTTTTTAAATGTCTGGGTAAAAAACAACTACTTTACCTTGGTATACAATTTTAGCAGTTTTAAAACCGTGACTTTCCCAAACCATGGTAAACCTTGAAACCGGTTATCGTTCCATAGAACACACAAAAACGACAGTGGGCCATTGGTCCATCGGTCCGTGCTGGACAGGCTAGTTGGTGTGGTGTGTTCCACAGGTCACCTCTCATTGGGTTAACATCGGAGCACGTTGGCCCGATTGAGCACGTTAAATTACCCTCAGAGAGTGCTCTGACTGGTTATTCAGCAACGAATCAGAGCGCAAATGTGACAGTAATGTGACATAGCAAGTAATTAATTCAAGTCAAGGAGAAACACAAAGAGGCCTGCTGTAATTTCACTACATTTCTCAAATATTTACAAACAATATAGATTATTAGATTATCCGAGTTACTTTCCGAAGCGAATCCCTCCATGGTGAGAGACATTTACTCTGATAATGGCACTAAACGCTGCTTTGTTTACATGCTTTGTTTTCCGCTTTGCACGTGCACATTGGAAGATCCGGTTTGTTGTTGTGAACGATAAAACAGAAACTGCCACCCACGGGTGCGGAAAGACACGTCCTCCCACGCAGGTGCAGAACGTGCACTCTCATTTCAGTCAGCTTTTGTCCGTGAATCAAGTAAAAGTGAAAAGAGAAAGTGAAAGTCGTGATGTGGTGTGGCCAAATTTGGTGACCCATACTTGTAATCTGTGCTCTGCATTTCATTGGTGACCTGATGAAGACCATCTAGGTTGAAACGTTTTTCCGATTAAATTTGTCTTTTGAGTGCTTAAGTGGCAGTTTTTTACTTATTTTACTGCATTTAAGTGCACACAGAGCAGTGACTGCGGCACCTGGGGAGCAGTTGGAGTATCGGTGCATTGCTCAAGAGACTCACCTCAGCCACGGTATTGAGGGTGGTTCGTAATCACTCCCACCATCTACAATCCCTGCTAGTGCTAGGACTCAAACCTGCGACCCTTCAACCACAAGTCCAACAATCCAAACATCAGGCCATGTTTAGGCCCACACAGTCTATTCATTTAGTTGTGTGTAAATGTGTGTAAATTTATATTTATTCAGTTTTTAAAATAATTTCAGTAATATTTTTGACTAATATGAAAACGTTCATATGATGTACTTACAATACAGTTTGTAAAGTAGTCATTTTACTTTTAGTAGATATAAGCATAAATGGATCTAATAGGATTTGCATTGTAAACATTAAAAAAACCTATTATTTTTTAACATATCAAGTTTTAGTTACGATACACCCAAAATCATTCCGCATATATCCGCAGATTTTTCACAATATTCTCCGCAGAAATAGCAAAAAACGTCTGCAGATTCTGTCTGGCCTTAGCCATGTCTGCCCCATAAATCATCCAACAGCTCTGAATTATAACTTGTATCATGAGTGTAGATATTAACTACAGTATATTCTGTTAACTATACTCTATTTTCAAATCAGTTTAAAGTATTTTGTATAAGCTATAGTGGTATTGCCTTTGTTATACTAAATGCTGTTGATGCTGTTAGGCCACTTTTTTCATAGCAAATACTACAGACAAATTGTATAACTTTTTGTGAAGATATTCATGGTTTTTATGTGGCTGATATGATCTAAATACTATTATTAAGTCAAATGTAATTAATCCTATAACTCAAACATTCAGAAATTATGGTAACGTTCAGATGTTATGTTTGTTGGTAATGAATTTAGAAGTTAAAAGCCCATTTCTAGATGATAAAACATAAATACATAAATAAACCAATAAATTAAGGGCCAGATATGCTTTAAGCACAAATGAATAGAACAGGAGCGACATCATTTTGAACTAAATCAGGTCAAATCAAAGTTAATTTCATTAATCCAAATCATCTTTCTGAAAAGTTTGTTGGTAAATTCCTATTGGTCAGTAACAACATTCATTAGGAGTTCTTTTTAGAGTTCAAACTAAAAAGTTCTGGAAAGTTTGCTTCAGCAAGTGAATTCCCATTGGTCGCTAGTTTTTTCATTGAGCTGCTTCCCTTTAATCCAATATATAAACTACTATTAATGTGATTTGATTTGACTGAAATGCAGAGATGCAAAGTTTAGTTACTGAGAGGAAAACGCATGGCATATATTTGCATATAGGGCTGGGCGATAAAATCAGTATTAATATTTATTGACCGAACACCATTGTCAATATCGATAAAAAATGATTCAGTATAAAGTTTTGATATGAAGCGCCACAGTTTTATTAAAATATAGCTGCTAAGCGCACATCTTGGAAGCAATGCCAATAAGCTTAGTGTGTAAGTTTGTAATTTGCAATGGAGGCGCGTGACTTGCACGACGCGTGTATGGGTGCGAACACGCACATGTTGTGCAAACAGGACACATGTGACTCCCGTGCATTTTCCAGGTGCGCCTTGTTGAAAACATCTAAACTTTTCCAAATGCCCCGTGCGCACCACAATTCATGTAAGTAGAACTAAATAATCTGCTTCACACTTTGTATGGAATATACACATTTCAGTAATAACGGCAGACTAATCACTTCAGACAAACACGGCACATCAAAACACTGCAGTGCTTTTTACTTTTCTCCATAAACTTGTCATCCTCTGAGAAAACGCTTGATGCTCACCAAGTTATGAGAGACACCATTGTAATGGTTAAGGGAACCACGCGCTAGCGCTTGCCACTTCAGGTCAGAATAACAACACATGCTAAAATGAGAGCGGTGGCTAGCAGCAGTGAGGAGATTGTAAATAAAAAAGGATGTAAGTGGCTTTTTTGGTTTCTTTTCTTGTGCATCCCAGCCACTAGCACTATATCACATGGGGGGTAATATAGTCATTCAACGTCAATATTTTTAATGTTCAGTATGTATTTGAATAATAATGGTCGGTTCCTTTAATTGAAAGCTCAGATTTGATTATCATAATTTGTTTTGTTTACAGAGTTTGAGGTTTACTGTATCATTATTATTCACACCTTACAGATGTTGATCTACTTTTACCATTGCACACACTTTGTAATATTTTATTTATGAAGTTTAAAAGTCTTTTTAAAGGGTCACGAAACCCCCTGTCTCAGCAGGGTGTTTTCACAACTCTGTTTTGAAAAAAGTCAGGAAAGTTGGGCGTGTCCAGCTCTGGGAGTGTGGGAGTGTCGGGGGAGGGAAAGAGGATAAGATTTTGCATAGAAGGGACGCGCTAAGTTTGACAGGAAAAACAAACACACAGAGGCTGATTTGTTACGGCGAATAAGAGAAAAAAATCCTCCGCATTTCTCTGTAACTTATGTACTCGGTAGGTAGCGTCAGAAAGCCGTGTGTGTATAGACTATCCTGTCACAAAATGCGGCGAAAATCCTGCACGACGGAAATAGTTTGTGTTTACATGTTTACACTCGGAGAGCAGCATTTAAACAAAGGGCACTGCACTGCAAACACTTACCAAATCTGTAGACAGACAATCAAACTGGAGCTGTGTCTTTTTATTAAAAGTAGACGAGCGGCAAATCCGGACTTCACCATTTACAGATGAGAAAAAGCTCTCGTGTAAAAATGTTCCTTACAAACGCGTTTCTGTCGCGTGTCGCATGCACTGTAATCCACACGTGAGTCCAGCAGCTCTCTCATAAAGGGAAAATGAAAACAAAACCTTCGTTGCAACACACTAATAACACCTACGACTCTTGTCTTGAAATTCTTGTACTTTCACTTGTTTTGGCAACACAACGTGGCGTCTCTCTGCCGTCTGAACAGTGTAAACTGGTAAACAGTCTCCGGAGCTATCATGCATATTAATGAAGTTTCACGTCATACACAATAGAGCGCGCTGATTGGTTTGAAGCACGTCTTCTCATGAATTAATACTGCGCACTCAGATACGTCAGAACGCCCTAGAAAAGACAGACAGCCACTGTACTGCTGGATTTACACCTAAGTATCTCATGGCCGTGACGTAGCTTCAAAAATTCGTTTCAAACCGGAAGAACGAATTTGCTCAAAATAACGCAAAAACAACCAATTTTCACTTTTTAGTGCAATATATGTGTCCTAATAGTGTTTATAGCAGCGTGGGACACATATATGACTGTCAACAGCTCAAAAAATGTGTTTTGGTGTTTCGTGACCCTTTAACGTTTATCTTTGTTTTATTATAAAGGGATATTTTGTTTAAATATTTTAGTTTTTGACTATTAAAACCATTTGCCTTAGTAATGTTGGTAAATTAAAATAAAGTGGTTTAAAAAAATCCTAATATTTCTAAATGGATTGTTAAGATACATTCAATAAGTATTGATATCGAATGATATGAAACATAATATCGTGATAATATTTTTTTTAATTTACCCCTAAAAAAACATAAAAGAACCTCACTACATTTGGGATTCGAATTTCCTGGAAAATAAAATGGATTCTGAAATGAGTCAGGAGCAATTTCAGTTATTCATTCAGCACAAACCTAAGAATATTTATGTAAAGTTTATGTAAATTTACATAATCCAGGGATGTTCTTCGTAATGTTAGCTAATGCAGGTTCCTTGAACTTTTAAAAATGTCATTTAATTAAATTGAATTTCCTCACAGAACATAAACTAGCACAATAATATAAACTATAGAATAAAATAAGATGTCAATGCTCCACATAAAGTCTCAAATCACATTAAATGTTAACATGATAACATAATCCTTTTGCTGCTGAAAATCAGGTCCGTGCCCGATTCACTGAAAGCAGCCAAGGTTATCTTAGTTAATTAAGTCATTTAAAGAGTCAGTGGCCTGCCAACACCTCACAGCCAAGAGGGAGTGGGGGAAAAGCGCAAGAGAGAGCCCGTCAAGGAGACAAGCTGTAATTTTGTTTGACAAGCTGTTTTATGGCCAAAAAGGACTCTATTTCAACCCCTCTGTTCTCGTCTTTATTCTGACCTCCTCCAATATTAAAAAAAAAACTCTTCTGCTTTTCCAACAAAAGGTCATTTTCTGGACAGTGCTCACACAAACACATTTCGAGATTGGCAGCATCCAGCTAGGTGCAATAAAAGAAAATAACAGGATGACCAAGCTAGAGAGATCTGTAAAGTACAATGGAAGCTTGGTGAATTACTTTAGATCACAAAAGATATGCCTGCAAGTCAAGTTAATCCATGATCGAACAAAACACTGAATGTTAAAACAATTAAAATGAACTGAATTTGGACAAATGTAGTCAAACATGCAGGAATGCGCAAAAGTGCACCGATTCTATGTTTAAACTTGTGCAGAGTAAGGAGCCAAAAGACTGATGAGATAAATAGCATATAACTGAGATAAGAAATTAGGTGTTAACATGTAAAAGACAATGATACAATAGGTTGTTAGATTTGACAGCTTTTAATGAGGCTGGTTTCACTAGAGCTGTTCTCAAGCAAGGATTTACTTAGTCAATTGTTCATTTAAGATGACTTTCTCAACTGGTACTTTGAGAGTCAATAAAACACACAGGAAAACACTAAATGAATACCTGTGGCTCCTAGTGATACATTGAGGTCTAATGAAACAAAATCAGCCAGTCTTTGCAAGAAACTGAACATTAATTACATTTTTATTACCCTCAATCTAAAGCCTCAGCAAAAAAATAATAATACTGAGTGTGTTCACAGGTTTAGAGATGCACAATTAAAGTATTAGTTCACACAAAAATGAAAATTCAGTTTTTAATTGCTCACCCTTAAGTTATTCCAATCCCCAGAGACTTTTGCTCATCTTCAGAACACAATTTAGGGCGCACTCGCACTATGCTATCCGAACCATGCCCAGGCCCGTTTCCCAGTTCGTTTGAGAAGGGTGAGTGCTCTGAATCGGGCTCAGGCGCAGTTCACTTGTCCAGCCCTGGCCCAGTTGAAAGAGGTGTGCCAGAGTGCGGTTCACTTGGGCTCATACGCGGTACGCTTGTAATGTGAGTGCAAATCGCGCCTGAGACCGAAACTGAAGAAGAGACGTTACTTTTAAGGGACTGTTTCATATGGATATATTAATCATTCTTACTGTTCAATGAACGTAAACTTCCGTAGATTATTATAGACGCAAACCCCTCACTGCACGACAGCTGCACCTTCAGCAAACCTCCTAATTCCTGCAGCACGAGGACTTTATGGTTGTTTATGAGCGTCAAAAGTGGCTGATCTGTTCGCCAAAATATTTGACTGCGTGTCACTGTATCCCAAATGACTAAAACAACTAAAACTAAAGAAATCTCCATTGTGCTAAGCGAAAGCGCTTACTGAACAACGCATCATCAATGATGCAATCATGCTCAGACCCGAATGTAATGTGAGTGAGGGCCATCGGAGGAGACGGGAGGGGGGACAAGCATGTTTCAGCCCGGTTCAAGGCAACTGTATATAGTGTGAGTACGCCCTTATGATAGGGAATGGAACTCCATCCCACCAACAATTAGAAGATCACTTACTTTTCGTTCTTTTCAGTTTCATGTTAAAAATTGGGTATTGACAAATCAGCATTGTCAACATTAGTACTGTATTCTTGACACTTATTTGTACTGTTTGTTATTGACTTTTTTTGCCCTCTTCTGCTGCCATCGATCTGTTTTTGTTTTATGCTTTTTTTTATTGTATTATATATATGATAGTGTTTTCTATGTTAAGCCGTGTTTCTACTGTATTTTAGGTGTGACTTTTTAACATTCTTTAAGTTGTCTACAGATAAAAAATAGCCATTCTTAGCTAACTCTGGCACATTTTTACAGTAAGGTTTATTAATGTGCATTGACCCTGTAAACAAATAAACTAAACTAAACTAAAAGATATTTTAGATTAAATCAGAGAGCTCTCTCGTCCTCTATAGACAGCAATGGTCCCTAGATGTTTTAAGTCCAAAAAAGGAACCAACAATTGTGTCAAAACAATCCATGTGACTTTAGTGAACCAACTGTAATCATACAAAGCTCTCTCTATCAAACTGTATGGGGAGACAAATGGTTATAATAAACGTTTACAAAGCGATGTAATACCTTTGAAAACCCCAATCACTCACAATATATATAACCATGCCTAATATCTGATATAGCCACAGACTGTAAAAGATATGGACGTAGTGTCCATGACGTCACCCATAGGTTCCTGAAGAGCGCAAATAAAGCTACAAGCAGGCGTGGCCAACCGCATTTTGTTCGCCCAGGGGCTACCAAATGAGGGCAAAGAGATGGAAATTGAGCCGAGCTACAGTACCTGCTAGCATTTTGCTTAAACAGGCTTTTCTTTGGGAGAAATGCTTAATACTTCATTAACTGTGACTCGTTTTTGTTCTGACCATTTGTGCTTGGTTGTACATTATAGCAATAATAATGCTTTAAAAAAGCACTGTTGTTATACATTGAGCCACTAAGCATTGCTTTTATGATGTTTTTCAACTGGAGGAAAACGCGAATAACTTCCAGATACTTCAAATATATTTTGTGTTAGTAAATGCAAGACTATTTTTGAAATCCTATAACACTCTATGACAACATTTCAGATGACCGCATTACAGTTCTAAAGAAAATTATAAATGATACATTTTCTTAAATAAAACAAATACATTTATAGATATGGTATATAAGCAGAGGTGTAAAGAGTACCTAAAAAGCCATACTTGAGTAAAAGTACAGATACCTTACTGTAAAAATTACTCAATTACAAGTTACAAGTCACCAATTCCAATAAGACTTGAGTAAAAGTATTAAAGTATTCGATTTTAAAAGAACTTAAGTATTTTACTCATACTGGATGTTGGCTCAAAGAACACCAAGAAAGGTTTAATTTTCCTAATATATAAATTAAATTTAACACCTTAATGTTTCAAAATGGCAGAACAAAATATTTAAAATAAAACAGAACAAAAAGTCTCAGTCAAACTCAAATGTTCAAAACAGGCACAAACAATTTATCAAAAGAAAAAAAAAAGTAGTAAAACGTAGTAAAAAACTTTGATGTGATTCATCTCTCAGTATTAGCGGAGGGCAATATTTTTATTTTGAGTAGTTTTTCGATTGATTAATTATGTTTTCTCTGTAAAAAAATTAAACAAAGAGGAGCACTGTTATTTTTCAACTAAGTAAACTACATAAATTCAAGCTTCGGCTTCATCACTGACTGCAGCCGTGTTGCTAATTAAACACCTGGTATTAGGCAAGCTGCTAATTCACGTTCACATGATTTAGCTTATAAATAGCATACAGTACCTTCAGCACCCTGCAGATGGCGATATCGCCTCATCTGCCCAACAAATTAGCTATGGTAAATAAAGATGCCGACTTGTCGTGCACAATCACAATGTAATGAGTAACGGTAAGCATCCGTTCAAATGTAGTGGAGTAAAAAGTACATATATTCAATCAAAAATGTAGTCAAGTAAAGAGTAAAAGTTGCTTATATTTTTGAAACTCAGTACAAGTACAAAGTAGCCAAAAAAATACTTAAGTAAAGTAACGTCCATTTACTCAAGTACTTTGCACCACTGTATATAAGTATATGATTTCACTCACCTGGGAAGTGGAGGCCACTTGAATGGTTTGTGGACACAATTAAGTGCACACAGCATGCCATATCATCTTATAAATTGTAGGAAATAATTTCAAAAGGCATTTGTCTGTGTAAAGCTATGTAAACAAAGCAAAAATACGATGTATATGCAGAGTTCAGTGACTAATCAGCCGGAATCAGCTGAGGTGACGTGATGGCGACCAGCAAGACCTAGCTGTCACTCAAGTGGCCACGCCCTTAATTATGCAGACTTAATATAACTTAATAAAAACAAAACAGATGAATTATAAAAAAAATTAATAAAAAAATCACCCCCCTCAGTTGTCATGAAGGGTAATATTAGCTATATAAACCAAAATAGTTTTTTGTACCAGGCTGTAAACACCTTTTTTTTTTTTAGCTGTAAAGTTGTCCATTTTAACATTGGGGTCAGAAGAAATGTTCTCCATTATGGAGCCAGGCCTAGCGGAATTTTGATGAATTGCAGTTTCAGTTACTTCTGTATTAGCTTCATGAGGGAAACCGAGAGGTTACCGCTTGATTGCAGCAAGTCCAGAGACATGATTTTATATAAAATTCACTTTAATGTGTGATATAAAAAAATATTTTCTCAATTCAAATGAGTAGCAACTTGGACCCGGAAACAATATTCCATACGTCACAATTTAACAATATGATGTTTGCATGTAGCACTGCTGACAAAGTTTTATTTATAGTTTTTTAAATGGAATGCTTTGAGTTTGTGGTCTGAGAGAGCTCTTGGATTTCATCTAAAATATCTTAATTTGTGTTCTAAAGATGAACAAAGGTCTCAGAAATATTGTGTAAGTAATAACTACGTTTCAACTACAATTATCATTTTGCGGTGAACTAATCCTTTAGTTTTCATCAAGTGGCTTATTAAGAATAGTGGGAGAATTTTGATTATGAAAATTGAAAAAACCTCAGTTCATCCAGAATTATTCTGCTCTATAGGAGTTGACATTTACAAGCAAATTCACCTTTTTTTCACCTTTACACTCTCAAAACAAGCTAACATTTAATATTCCTGTCCAACATAATTACTACATATATGTTAACAATCCACCCATCATTGCCAATTCCAGTGGAGTTTTTCTTATTTTCTTTCTTTTTTGCAACCAATTAACTAATTATAATTCATCAACTACTGTTTTATTGACTACAAACCTTCATTTTGACCATTGATGGGAGAGGGAGAGTTTGACTATTTAATATGAAAACAATAATAATTATTATTATTATAATGATTATTTACTATATTGTATTTTAATCCATTTTAAAATCCTGCCTTCATTGTAACAACAAAAAGGGACCAAGGTAATAACTTACTTGACAAGTCCAAAAATTACTAGCAAGACATTGAATAATGAGTTAACCAAGTAATGCAATTAAAAAAAGCCTCTCACCAGGCAAAGACTGTAATTGTCCTGACCTCAAACATCTTTCTGCAGCATTTTATGTACAGCTTATTATAAAATATGTGGAATGGTAAATGCAATCACCATGAGATTAAATAAAACCACAGGAGAATGTCTTGTCTAATAAAGTAGACATGTCTTCCAAGTCACTATTACAAGGACAACTGACAGCTACGACAACAGCAGTCACATCTCACTCACAAACAGTTCAACAAATGTCTATATTCATCCGTCAATTCATGCAGCTCACACTCCATGTTGACAAGCTGGCATGTATGGCTATCAGTTAAGAGCAATTAAGTCTATGGAGACACCATAATGTAATAGGTTTGACTTAGCAAAATGGTACTTTAGATCTTTAACTAAAAAGTCTCAAAAGTTATTCAGAAACTATATAAAAACCTGCTCATAATAGAAGGCGGATTCAATTTGCTGGGTTATATGGGTTTCTAATCAATTTCGCAGAACACAGGGAATGACTACATTAGGTCCGTAAACCGAGCATAATGTTTTACGACCACCATCCACCTTCTGATATGCCTTATGAGCAGGGCCAGACGGAATCTGCGGACGTTTTTTGCTATTTCTGCGGAGAATTTTGGTAAAAATCTGCGGATTTCTGCGGAATTATTTTGGGAGTATCATAACTAAAACCTTAATATGTTAAATAAAAAAAATATATCTTTTTAACTTGTATTAAATGTTTAAAATGCAAATCCAATTAGATTAACTGTAAATAGTTAACTTTAAGTAAATAAACAGAATTAATGATGGGCTAAAAATCTGCAGAAAATCTGCGGAATTCTGCGCGCGCAGATTCCGTGTGGGCTACTTATGAGTTACAATTGACATGAGATATATAATTGCTTAAGATAGTGATATCTGCTAAATCAACAAGTTTTGTTTTACAACTGAGTTTTTTTTTTTTTAAATCACATAAAACCCAGAATATGTACACAAGATTACCACTTCCTCACTTCAACGACCAACACATTTGGTGGTTTGGTTAACCAACGTTAGGTTATGTTGTTGTTTTTTTTAAAGAAAGGGTCTGTAGTGTTTCAGTTACAGTTTCTCATTACATTGATAAAAACTTATTTTCTGAGTAATAATATGGATTGCTAAGAGCTTAATATGGACATTGATAACTAGGGATGGGTACCGAAACTCGGTACTTTATCGGTATCGGTGCTAAATTGTAAAAGACCGAAGTATCGATAAGCTCTGATGTTAACGGTTCTGCTATCGGTACTGGAGAATTATTGCTGAATAAAACATTACTTACAGTTGCATAATTTAACTGACCAACCTTTTCTAATTTGCCATATTCCATATTCGTCTGCACAATTGGCAATCTCACATTTTGTAATGTTGTAATTTTGTTTATAAATCATCACTTAAATTCGCTTGAAAAGTTAGTGTCACAAGCCATTAAAAACCAACCCAGGCTCATTGGAAATATGTGCCCATGCAGGACAACATTTTTGAGAACTGACAAATATGTACCAGCACTACATTGTCTTACAGTTTTTGTTTTTACAAATCCACTACAGTGCACCTTTTTTAACAATCTCAAATAAGTTACTGGGGCACGTTTTCTCATACGTGCCATTTCTCGTAAATCCACCACAGGCAATAGTATACATTTCTGCTACTATTATGTCGCTGAAATTATTTGATTATTAGTCTAGCAAGCTCAACAACTGCTGATCTTGGCAAATGACGATCATGCCATGTGGGGGTGGGGATGGGGGGTTAGTGGTGGTATTGATCTTGTGCACGAAAGTGAAGTCCGGGACGGGGGGATTGTTGCGGTGAAAGTGAAGACTGGTGGTGGTCGCTGACAAAAGTAAAGATCTACTGACTACTCTAGGTCACTTTTTATGGATGTGCTGGCCCTGTGTCCTTCTTAAGTGTGTCTGTAAAAGAAACCAGTCGGCTTGTCACCGTACATAACATATCAGCTTGATATTGACTGACCCAGTCACCCCCTTCCCTAAATCCAACCAATAGTGTTTTCAAAATCAAACTAGAAAAGAAAAGCTAATGCAGACATGTGCTTCAACTTCGATGACATGCTACTTTTTTGGGGTTTAATGAATTAAGGCTAAAGGTTAAATGAAGGTTAAATGAATAATAATATATGAATAATTAAATAGACCTAATTATTTATTTAAAGACATTACCAGCGAAACACTGAGAAATGGTCCGGCTGTATTTTTTATAGAGGCCTACTATAATTTAAAAGAAATCTCAAAGTGGGCTATATTATTTGAATTCTAGCCTACATTATTTTAATTCATTTCTGCTGTCTCTGTCACTTGCGGTTCAATGTGCGTGCGCTGCGCGAGATGTGAAACAACAAGGCAATATTGACCCTTTTTTGTAAAAACAGGTTTATTACTAAGAAAACTAAAACAAACAAATAAAATTATATTTTAATAAACACATCACATCACATAAAGTACACATACAGCACCGTCCTATCTAGTATTGTGAAATGGCAAAGCTGTAAACCTGTGGTTATAGCGCCACCCAGCGGTCAAAAGCTGCTGGCGGACCTACTACCTCCGCATTGGGCTGTGACAGCCACCGTGACAACCGCGTCACCCGTTGTCCATTGCCAACGGCGGTAGTATGTGATGTCACACACTCTAAAACACAAATTCCCATTTTGTTGCCAAGTATTACATTTCTGTTAGAATATAACGTTAGGCGCGATTCAGCAGGTTTATGTTCAAGTTCAGCCATGAACCTCGTTGAAAAAACCTGTTACATCGCCAATCTGGGAAAATGTTGGATTCGTGGCAAAAGAGAAAGGTAAACCAATAATTTGGATGAAGCTATTTGTAGGGCTTGTTTAAAAAAAAAAAAAGTGTTAAATGGACAAACACGACGAATCTCCATAGCCATCTCCGGTCATGTCACCCAGCCACGCCACCCAGCCAGCCATGACATGCGGAGCCGTCATGTCATCTTCTGAATGCAATCGCCCAGCTAGTCAGCCAGGTATCACAGAGGCCTTTTCAAAAATAGCCAAATACAAAAGAGAAAGTGATAAATGAAAGACGTTGACGAGAAGCGAAGCAACATATTTGGTAGTTGAGAACGCGCCGCTCTGCAGTGTAGAGAAACCTGCATTCCGAGAAATGCGGGTGGCGGAACAAGCAAGATACCCTCACTTGGCCACGGTTGCGAAAAAGTATCTGCATTTGCACTACAAGCACACCGTCTGAACGTGTATTCAGTGCTGCTGGAAACATTATAAACCCAATTAGGTCTTCGCTTAAACCGGACAAAGTCAACATGTTAGTTTTTTCTGGCAAATAATTTCAAATATGAATAGAAAACAAAAGGTGGAGAGTTAGTAGCCTATGCTGTTTTTTTTTTTTTTCAACATCTGACTTGTATTGTTACTGGGCTAATATTTTTTGTTGTTCTTGTATTATTATTAGTTACTATTTATATTATTATTTATTAGTAAAGTGTCATTGTTGGCTATTTGTGAAGTTCTTAAATGTAACATTTAATTATTATTATACAGTTTCAATCAGTTAAAGTTATTTAATATTTAACTACATTATTATAGGCTGTATTGTGTTGTTTTATCAACGAAAGTTATGCAATAAACACATACGTTTGTACAGATATTTTAGCATAATTCTTTGGTCTTTGTTATTTCTTAATTTTTACATAAAATGTAAATTAACTTAGGTAGGCTACTTATACATACAGAGGCGTAATTTGTTGGTGGTACGGGAGGAACATTTTTCCACTGAATATTGTCCTCACCATTTAAAAAAAAAAATATATATATATATAAATAAATAAAATAATAAATAAATAAATAAATAAATAAAACACCTTACGGAAAGGATGCAATAATGGAAAAGCATGCTTTTAATCATTCTTCATAATCTGATTCGTAGCCTACATGCAATAAACCTACAGTATATTGCGCCAACAAGAACAAGCTCTAAAATGTAAAGTCTAAAGCGAGAGGAGTTATTAATATGTCATTAATATTAGTTGTTAATAATGACCATAAACAGGAACCGCGTGGTATCATAAAAGCCGTCACGGTGTTGTGTCTGCGCACTTCTCTCTTTGAAGAACAGATAATTCATGTTATCGCCATCAGCCAGATTTTCATCCACAGTTTCTGCTTTTGTTTCTTCTCAAACAATAAAGTATCGCTATAGCAGGCTCTGCACCAGGATGTCATAACTGAGGGGGCATTTTAATCCCATAGGGGGGCACTGGTGACTGATTCTGGTCCTTCTTGTTCCTTTCATTTAGGCCAGGGGTGCTCAACCATATTCCTGCAGTTTTCAATTGCAGCCCATATCAAACACACCTGTCTGTAATTATCAAGCGCTCCTCAGGTTCTAATTAATTGGTTCAGGTGTGTTTAATCAGGGTATGAGCTGAAATCTGAAGAAAGGTTGATCGCCAGGAACAGGGTTGGTCACCCATGATTTAGGCTATTTATTAGCATATTATGCATTACTGCCTAAGTTATTGACTTAAGGCAGTAATATACTTTTTATAGTAATAATAATATGCACAGTTTCACTATTACTAATTTTATCAATGAAGGTTAGGCAATGATACCATTTACATTAATGCTCCCGTACATTTCTCCCATGTGAGTTTAGAGTGCGCCTCCGCCAACCGCATGCGCATTTATACGGGCACACCATGACTTTAGTTTAGTTTAGTTTATTTGTTTACAGGGTCAATGCACATTAATAAACATTACTGTAAAATGTGCCAGAATTAGCCAAGAATGGCTATTTTTCATCTGTAGACCCCTTACAGAACGTTAAAAGCGGGGGCCAGATCTCTGGACTATTGCTTTATTAAATTTATTAAATTTCACAATTTTCATAACTTAATTGCTTTTTCATATTATAAAACAATTTGTGTTCTGAAAGTAGGAATGAGGGGAGTGTTAGTAATTAATGACTGTAAGTATATTCACTTTTGAGTGAACTTCTGTCAAGGATTATTTTACAGCATAATTAACCTAACCCCCCACCCCCACTGCAACACCGTCGGTTGTTGGTGGTTTCCCACTGCGGTGGTAAAAAATTGTCACCATCACAGCCCTACCTCCGCAGCGGTGGCAAGAACGGCGGCAGAGGGAACATATTGAAGTGGTGACATCTGTATGTACCCGCGAGCACGTATTTCTCAGATCTGAAAAATGTACACCCGAGCACATTTTCCCAATGAACCTGTGTTGTTGAAAATTTTTTATTAAAGTTATTAAACTTTGCAATGACTCCACAATGCTCTGAACATTGGTTTCTAGTCAACTATAATCTCAACTCAACACTGAATATCCTGAGATATGACTATTGCCGATATGCACATTGCAGTATCGATGCTGAAACGATATATTGTGCAGCCCTAGGACAATTTGTTTCCTTAATGCTGTCGCTCCAATTATTTTGACACAGAAAGTACCTAAAGTTCGGTCTCTTTCTCTAGGTCTTTTGAGATCACCGCTCAGCATGGGGCTTATTCTGGAGATCCAAAGTTTTAATCACGCCCTGTCAGAAACAGAGGCACGGCTCCTGTAATCGTTCCTCCTCACGGTAACTTTTAACAGAGCCTATTTTTGGAGGGCTTCATACTTTTTCCTGGCACCGATGACAAGCTGTGCACTGATGAAATATTGAGATGCTACATTTTCCCAGACTGTTAATAAAATATGCATCATCCACGCTGAGCTGCAAATTGCTCTGTTCCTGCGCTGCATGCGGGGAGAGTACAAGACTATGAAGACAGAGTTTTCTTGATGACAATATAATTTACAGTTTACACACAGTTCTGTACACACTGCTGCTGAAAATTCAATGTTCCAGCACGACTAATAAGGTCTCCCACATTAAAGAGAAGGGAACATTCTTGTAGTTTAAAACAGAGGCAATGTTCTTAGAAATGTACTCTTTGTGCCAGTAAAAGTTTAAGTAACAGAACATTCTCCTCATGGGTTATGAGTGTACACGTTGAAAAAACAAAATAATTTATAAATAAAAACAGTTCATTTTTTTCAATAGCCCCGATCACACAGCGATACTGGTAAATATCCAGAAAATTTCCGGAATTACTTTACCGGTACATTCAAAAGAGTGACAATTAGGACAACAAAGCAAGGATGTCCTGGATTTTTTCACACACCTATTCCAAAATACTGGTAAATTCTGACATTATTAACCAGAAATGACCTCTAAACAGCTGCACTTGTATTTGTAAACATAGAAGGGGTCTGGCTTTTGTTGATGGTTACACTTTTATTTAAAGATTTAGCATTCACTGTTTTTGTCCCAGAGACATCCAAAGGCAGTAGCGTGAACTGCGGCTAAATGTTTACACATTTGACTACACATATTCTGAGGATGGATAAGTATTGTGAACAGGGCTTGATATTAACTTTTTTGATCACCAGCCACTATGGCTAGTAGTTTTCCAACGTTACTAGCCATTCGCCATTTTCACCGGCCACAATTTTGTTGTTTATATATATAAATTTTACTTTGGCATGAGCAAATGGGTTGTGGTTTCATAGTGTCACATTGCAGTTAGTTTTATTTTAACATGACTTTTTAGGGCTCAACACTAAGAATTTACCATTTTTTTCTCTGGCCACACCAAACTAATAATTTCCTTGCCACAAATTTTAATAACAATTTAATTGAGGGCAGGATTTCCATCCAATAAATTTGTTTAGCACCAACTAAAAAAAAGACAATTTACACAATTAAATGCAACTGAGTTGGTCCAACATGATTTTATCAAATAAAAGTTTAAATACATTTGTATTTTTATTTAACTTAAACTCAAAGGTCTGATAATATCATGTATGTATATTATGTGTTGTATATTTCCTCTTAGATTTATTTGAAGTTATCCTAAATGAACCTAAAAAGCCATTTTTAAGCATATTTCATGAGTTAAAGATACAGTTGGGACAGTTATTGCAACGCAATCTTATGGCAATTTGTAACTTTTTGATTTAGTGGCTAATTCGTATTAATTCGTACGATCTAATACGTACAATTTAGTACGATTTGCTCATCACCCAATGACGGTTGGGTTTAGGGGCGGGTTGGGTACCACGCCTTTTTTTTAAAAAATTGTACATTTTAGTACGACTCAACTCGTACGAATTTGTACGAATTAGCCACTAAACTGACAAAACGTAAAAAAACTTACGTTTCCTCGTGAGATCAGGCTGTTTATTGCTCAATGAGCAAAGCAAGAAACTGCAGTTTTGCTAAATAAGCTGCAAACACCCAAAGCATGGGTGCTTCAGCAAAGTGGTAATCTCAAAACTCAAAGCTTTACATGAAAATCTTCTTAATCTTCAAACTGAAGTGAAGATTAAACTCTAACCTAAACTCTAAACTCAACCTAAGATTACTTTCATTGTCAACATTTCCCTCTCTTATTTCAATCCCACGCAAAGCATGCTGGGAACTGCAAATCCCATATCCAGGTAGTTGGACCAACACAATTCATTCAAGTTGTCCCAACACAAAACACTTAAGTTAACTTAATAGTTTACAAATAAAAGTGGACTGAACATAAAATAAATAAATTGGCCAAGGAAATTACAAGAATTGTGTTGCTTCAGCTCATTTTAAACAGGTAGTGCGAACAAGCAGCAGTAATAATTTTTTTGAGTGTAATGGGTCAAAAATATTACTTTTTATTCAACAAAAAACCTTTCTTTAAAAAACAGTTGACATTTAAAAGAATTATTGTCATGTGTCTAAAACTATACACAGTAGTCTGTCCTGGCTAAAGCCTGGTTTATACTTCTGCATCAAGTGATCGTCGTGACCTACGCCGCAAGCCTCGTGCGTAGCTGTGCATTTATACTTCTGGCGGATGTGCAACAACTTTAATCATAAGGTAAACACAAAACAACAGTCTCCATCCAGAGCTCCTTCACGGGACTCCACACTTGTAAACACTCGCTGTATCGGGCGCGCAGCTCTCACCTCCGCCCACACTCGTCAGCGCTATCAAGCCAACCAATCACAGAGCTTGCGCTACACATATGCGTTACATTTTTTGAGAGGTGCGTGTCAACGACGCTGATGGCCACGGCGAGGGGCTATGCGTCCACGTGTAGGCTGGACCGTAGCATACGCGAGCGCTTGACGCAGAAGTATAAATTAGCCTTAAAGGTCCCAGATCACCAGTTAACTATAGCTAAATGGAGAGTGAATCTCCTATTAAAGCAATGTTATTGTAAAGGATGATAATTAAACCATATTAACAAAAATAACTAAGCAAAAGAAAGCCGGTGAAAAACATTCTGTGTGTGATAATGAAAGGATGATCAAGCGCACAAGGTTAACATTAGGCTCATTAATAATCTGTTCAAAGAATGGTTAAAGTGAAAGTGGCAACCGCTGCTGCTTACAAAAAAATCACGAGTTCTTGAAAATAGCAGCACTGATGTGAATGTGTCTGAATGTTCTGATTAGCTGGAGTAGACGTCTCACGTCAGCGTGTTCTAATCGTGAATGCGCTCTTTCCGGCAATTTTCCTTCCGCGTTCACACAGCGCAGCATTCTTGCAAATTATCGGTAATGTTGCAACTTCTCTTTCCGGAAAATTGCATGAAATGTGCATGTATGTGTGAAAAAGTTTTTCAACGTCATTTATAGATTCAAGTTCTAAATTATCATCATAGATCATCACTCTAAGTTACACACTTTTTCTTTAGATTCATCTTAGTTAAGGCTTTGCTATTTTCTCTTTTGTTTTGTCATTTTTTTATTAACTGTGTTTTTTCAATTCATGTTTACTTGTGCCGTTTATCATTCTTTCATGGAAATCAGCTGAAATAAAGTTTAAGTTTGTTTTTTAAGATTTTATTTTAATAAACGTCATGGTTTAAAATAATCATGATTAGGCATGGGCCGGTATAAGATTCTGACGGTATGATAACCTTGGATAAAAATATCACGGTTTCACATTATGACGGTATTGTGATTACTGCTCTAAAATATATTCTTTTTAAATGTCTGTGACATTTAAAAAACTAAAAGTTTTTTCCCCTTTGAACACAATATATTTTATTTTGAGAAACATTTATAATATTTTGGAGCAGTAAACGTGCCAGGCCAAATAATGAAAATGAATCATTGACGTCTGCTGTCTTTATTAGTTTAAAAAACACAGATTTATTTACAATTTAAAATGGCATCTTTTGATATCTTTTCTGCTGGAGATGCTGTTGTTAAAAAAAATGTAAATAAAAAAATCTTACACATACCTTAGGAACGGTATTAGAGAAAATTTTGGCAGTATGAAAACCTTGACTTTTCCAAACCGCGGTATACCTTAAAAACAGTTATCGTCCCATGCCTAATCATGATGCTTACTTTTTTTTGTCACTGTGTAATTTATTCCCAGGTTAAAAATTCTCAGGGGTTATATCATCGTAACCTCTGTGTAAACAGATTCTTTACTATCATCTGAGATTGATAGGAAAGGCTCTGAAATGCTGGTTCATGATCAGCAGTTCAACTCCTAATGGGACAAGACTCCAGAGTTTCAGACCTGGAGAAAAAGGATGTTATTTTTGGCAGAGCTGACCCCAACAATGTCACAGCTACAAGCACATGAGGAGAGAGCGAGAACATAATTATTTTCACACACTCTTCACAGAAAATAGATACTGAGAGTGGTGAAACAGAACTTCAGTATTTATCATGCTTACGTTATGATGTTTGATTTACAAATTGATGACTTGTTGCACACAATCGAAAATGCGTTTTGAGGTCTCATTGACATTTTAATTTTTTTTACCAAGTGTAAAGTGTAAAAGTTAAATTCAAAGAATGAATCCCTTCAATCTTTTTGTAAAATCTTTACTGATTCTTATAAAGACAATATAATAATATTTGTGTCTATAGATGCACTTACTGGACTAAAGCAACTTCGAGCATGTTTACACAACCAATCAAGTAAAAACTTTACAAACGAAAAGGCTTTTCCATCGCGTTTCTGAAAAGATTTGTGAGAAACAAAATGTTTGTCCAGATAATTCCCGTTTCGTGCTTACACAGATTAAAAAAAACTACCATAAATGCTGTATTATTTACGTAATTCCAGTTGCTGATATGTTTTTTTAGTATTCTGTGGCTTACTATTGTTGTTTTGGTTGTTAAAGGGTCCAGTAAAGTGCTGTGAAATGTGCACTTTTTATTCAATGTTTGACAATCTCAATTCAAACATGAAGAGAGGATGAAACATTGAGTTCTGCCCCTTTAAATAAAACTGCCAACAGTGATTTGTTTTTCCTCACAGCTCTGGTTGAGCTCAAGCTCAACAACTGAAAAGCAAAGAGAAGGGTCTTGAAGGGGGCATGGCATGTCAGATTTGATTGGTCAAGTCTGGATAAGAAACTGAAGTAGGAGGTGACATGAAAAAATCGTTGATCCATTTAGTCAGAAGTGACAAACTGCAAGCTTTGGATGTTTATATCAGATTTATGTCTTTCAAACTTTGCCATTGTTTTGGTGCACACCAACTTAGATCTCATTAAAACTAACAATACTCTTTCTAACATCTAAAAAACTTTATTTTAATATCATGGGACCTTTACGTACTCATGCAGACTACTTTTTGTATTTTTAAGACAATACCAGTAAAAATCATGCACTTTGAAATTCATGAAATTTTAAATCATGCACGTTTTCAAGATGTACATTTTCAGGCCCATTAAACGTGGTCATGCAAAGTAAAGACCAATACTGTTGTTTTTAGCATAAGGGCTGGCTGCACAATATATCAAAACATTACAGCTATAATATTATATGCAATATCTTTATTTATTTTATGTATACGGTGTAAATTTGACAAATCACATGTGGCCTTATTATCTTTTTACTCACCTCACCTGTAGGTGATATTATGCTATTGGTTAGACTAGGCCAAAATCGAACCTGGTGCCTGAAAAATCTAAACTAATTAAATGAATAGATCAGAAAACAATATTGTACCTGCTTATACTAGGATGATCATTTAAAAATGTAATATTAAAACACAGCTACTAAAAATAGCTTTTTTTTCAGGGAAATTATATATTAAATATATTAAATACTGTCTAAGACATTGGTTTTAAGCCTTGGGCTCAGTGAACCTGTTAGGACATTAGTAAAAGACTTAGAAAAGTTAGAAAAGACATAAAACAATTTTAAAGATATATAACATTTATTATCTCAAAAATTGGATTAAAAATAATAACTATTATTTACTGAAACACTAACTCACAGGTGTCAAACTCAGTTCCTGGAGGGCCAGAGTTCTGCACAGTTTAGTTCAAACCCTAATTAATCACACCGGATCAAACTAATTGAGTCCTTCAGGCTTGTTTGAAACCTGCAGGTAAGTGTGTTGAAGCAGGGTTGGAACTAAACTGTGCAGGGCTGCGGCCCTCCAGGATCTGAGTTTGACACCCCTGCACTAACTGAATAATTTAATTTTTTTAAGATCCAAGTTAATGTAAATAAAAAAGTAAATAAATCTGCAAATAATTAATTACAAATCTATAATGATTTAGAAAAAAATATGATTTAACTTAATGCTAACTAAATAATTTAAAAATAACACTTTTTACAATATTTGAAATCCATTTAGCAGAGTATAAACTGTTTTGTTATGTTTTTCATTTCCAAGAATGTATATAGATGTCTTTTATATTTAATGCTAAGGGTTCCTTTGCATGTGAATTGTCATTTTGGCCATCAGTGGCATCTAAAAGAAAATAAAAACATCAGCAAAGAAATATGAAATATGCAGAATCACAACTTATATTTATACATTTGCTCCACTACACACTCCCACAATTAAAAATTTCTTTCAAAAATATTTAGCAGCGCTACAATATTGCATTTTTTCTGCTCAGTTTAGGCATCTGAATGAAGTTAAAGCATTTCTTTAAGTGGAAGTACCATCTCCTATAAAATTAATTAAAATACGAACCATGCTTATTTAATTAACTTATTTTATTTTATTAGAAGGATAAAAGATACTTGTAAAAGGGTGTTTAAAATAATGTTTCCTTTTTGTTGAACGAATGAACAAAGGAATGAACAAACGCATGAACAAACAAAAAAACCAACAAAAGAACCAACGAATAAACCAACGAATGAACCAACGAATGAACCAACGAATGAACCAACAAATGAACCAACAAATGAACCAACGAATGAACCAACGAATGAACCAACGAATTAACCAACGAATGAACCAACGAATGAACCAACAAATGAACCAACGAAAGAACAAACAAATAAACAGACGAATGAACAGACAAATGAACCGTTCTCCGTATCATTTAACTTGATTTTTCAGGGTTAATGTGTCAATGTGACTGATTCGGCCAAAACCCACATCAAATTTGATGTGAATGTTTGACTGAGTGTTTGATATTTGCAACCGTGAACAAGAGATGGATTTTACATCATACATTTACTGTAATACACGAGACTCATCTTAAACCATGACATACTCATTTGTGAATGGGAAGTCTTGAGTAACACTCAGTGTTGCAGATGACAAACATCAGATTCCTTTACAAGACGAAACTGACCAATTTAGCACAAACATCCTGTTACATTGACACACTTATTACATGTATGACCAACCGGATTTCCACTATCGACCGCAGCCCACAAATGAAAATACCAAGGGAAATAGTGCTAGTTCATTACGCTGACCTGCCCGTAGCCAACAAGACAATTACGGGATTCAGAGAAGCAGTCCAATTCTGTTATCTCTGTAATGCACACTGCCTAGAAAACTGCAGAGCGAGCGGATGCTCACTTTCACAGAACTATCATAGCCATGGAGAGGCTGAGTAACAGAATCTAAAAAGAAAAACAGACAGAGGATACTAACTGATTAATACTGTATTGTGACAGAACTGTCATTTACAAGTAATATCTATTTGATGGTTCCAGAAACACCCGGTGAAAGCATTAAAACATTATTCAAAAAGAAACGACATGTTCAAAGTAAAAACATAAATACAATTTAAATAAATAAATAAATCATGAAAAATAAATAAGTACATAATACATAATGAAAATAAACAAATAAATAATGAAAATAAATACATAAGCAAACAAGTATATAAATAAATAATAAAAACAAATAAAGTAAATAAATAATGAAAATAAGTAAATAAATAGATACATAAATAATAAAAAATTATAAATAATAAAAATAAATAAGCAAATAATAAAAAATAAATAGATACATAATAATAATAATAAATAATGAACTTAAATAAGTAAATAAATAAATAGATACATAAATAAAAGTAAATAATTTAAATATAATAAAAAGAAAATAAATAAGTAAAAAAGTAAATAAATAATAAAAATAAATAAATAAATAAATAAATAAATAATGAAAATAAATAGATTCCTTTATTTACTTATAAATTTATTTATGTATCTATTTATTTTCATTATTTATTTATTTATGTATGCTGTAGCTTGCCTGAACAGAAAAATTTTTATTAATAAAATTAAACAAAAACTTGGCCCAAAGCTAATGGGCCCAAGTGTTAAATGTCAGAAGAAATGCATACAAGGTTGGAAGGAAAGTACGTAAACAATGACAGAACTTGAATTTTTGATTTAACTATCTCGTCAGGCATAGACTAAAAACTATTACAAACATTATCTCTATCGTATATTTCAAATACAGATCAGCTTAAAATTTCCCGTTTCATTATTATTATTATTATTAATAATGATGTATAAGCATCATGACAAATGCATAAAATGTCAAATTTAGTACAATTGTGTCAATTAATTCTACTCCATAAACAGCAATAATATGACTATGTTTCTTTTAAAATTACATACGTGACTCTAGACCACAGAACCAGCACATGAATATTTAAAGGAACACCCAAACATACATTGCAAGTTAAAATTATATATTTTTATGTTATACCAATTAGAATATATGCTAATATTTGGTCAAACTTTATTTTGATGGTCCGTCTGTTGAATTTAAGTTATATTGCATCTACATGCCAAATAATTCTTATTAATCCAACCATTAGAATATTAAGTAATGTAGAATATTAAATAAAGATCATGTTGTAAATTTATCATTGTTAAATATATAAAAACTATTTTTGAGTAGTAATATGCATTGCTAAGAACATAATTTAGACAACTTTAAAGGTGATTTTCTCTATATACAGATATTTTTTTAAACCTCAGATTCTAGGTTTTAAATCATTTTATCTTGGACAAATATCGTCCATCAATGGGAAACTTATTTATGCCTCTTTCAGATTATGTATAAATCTTTTATTTTATTTTCAAAATCGAACCTTGCGGCTGGATTGGTGGTCTAGGGTCACATATGAATCAAATAATATTTTACATTTCATAAATACAATTTAGGAATCTGATTACATAATCCAGATTACATGTAATCAGTTCTGACCCAGCATTGTTATTGCTTATATTTTGAAAAGAGGAGAAACATTTCAGTTTTAGAATTCTATCTTTACAACCATACAAACAATGCTCAAATAATAACGTGTTTTAAATTTACCATAAAAAATAGACTTAATCATAAAAATATTTCAGTATTCATCTGCTGTTGATTCATTTACTTTTTAAGTACCCTCTATAAAAAGATATAAAAAGCACTTCATAGGAAAAACACTTTTTAGCAATCACAGAAGAGCCCACGTTCACCAGCCATCAAAAACATCCTCATCCACTCAACAGATTGCAGAGGTTGTTTGCAAGACTACCACATGCATTAACACGGCGCGCAAAAATGTTATTCTACAAGCACAAATGCAATTATAAACATCCGCTAAATGGTGTTTCACAGTGTCAAAGACAAACTAACAAGAACAGCACTGAAAGTCAGCTGGTCGCGGTGCCATAACAACAGCTACGCGCTTTGATTCTCAAGGAAAGATTCGAAGACTCGACTCTTTCTGACCTCGCTGCTATTGTACTGGCACACAAAAGCTTCATTCAACATTAAAAACCAGCGGCAAATTCAGAAGACGTATTCGCTGTGGGTGACTTTACGAGTCTTACGCGAGGACATAAGCTCTTTAAATCATACTTTCGCTTCTCGGCTTGACTTTCTTTTTCTGTCGAAACCTCTACTAGAGTGCAGCGCGAAACACCGAATGCACCTCCCGTGAAGCTGCCACACACGCTCGCTCGCGCACCAACTTTACGCTCTCGCCGTTCTTTACCTTTACAGGTTGCCTCTGGACGAATCTGGAGAAGCGAAGAGAGGCGGGTGGAAACTGCCTTTATTCCCGGTTAGCCTCGGCGTGGGTGCATGCACAAGAGAGCGCTGGAAAATCCCGTTCAGCGTGCTTTTCGTTGTCCTCAGTCCTCCGTTCGCAGGCCCTGTAGGAACTCCGCCGCAGCTCTCGCTCGCTCTCCCTGCTGCTCAACCCAGCACTGCTGACGTCACCGCTGCCAGGGCTGGACTGTTCGTGGTTCAAAAGCGAAAAGCAATACAAGATTTATTCATTGTCAACACAATGTTGTCAATGTGTGTCCGTATTATTATTACCCAGTGATATCCTGCCGACACTTCAACCATTCCAGCGATCCCCTCTCAAAAATAAAGGTACATCTGTCTCTGGTGCGATACCTTGTACTTTTAGGTTCTTTTAGTTAGTGTGTTTTTTAGTTGGTGTGATTTTCATTCATTAATTTTCTTTTCGGCTTAGTCCCTTTATTAATCAGGGGTCACCACAGCGGAACGAACCACCAACCTATCCAGCATATGTTTTACACAGCGGATGCCCTTTCAGCCTCAACCCAACTGTGGGAAACACCCATACACTCCCAAATTCACACACATACTCTACGGCCAATTTAGCTTATTAAATTCACCTATACCGCATATCTTTGGACTGTGGGGGAAACCAGAGCACCTGGAGGAAAACACGGGGAGAACATGCAAACTCCACACGGAAATGCCAACTGACTCAGCCGGGGCTCAAACCAGCGACCTTCTTGCTGTGAGGCTATCGAGCTATCCACTGTGCCACTGAAGTATATATTGCTGTAGAATTGTCTTTATTTTAGTCCTTTTAATCACCAAAGTTTCTAGATTAAACTTATGACCCATTTTGTGTTACATTCAACCCAGCAGTGTAGTCATTTTTAACTAATAGTTGGGTTAAAATCACAACATGCTGGGTTAAACGTGTGTGACCCAACTTATAGGTTCAAAATAACCCAGTGTTGGGTTCTTACCTGGGCGACTCGGTGGCGCTGTCGCCTCACAGCAAGAAGGTCGCTGGTTTGATCCTCGGCTGGGTCAGTTGGCATTTTTGTGTGGAGTTTGCATGTTCTCCCCATGTTCGCGTGGGTTTCCTCCAGGTGCTCCGGTTTCCCCAAAAGTCCAAAGACATGTGGTACAGGTGAATTGGGTAAGCTAAAATTTTCTGTAGTGTATGTGTGTGAAATTAATGTGTGTGTGGGTTTCCCAGTGATGGGTTGCAGCTGGAAGGGCATCCACTGCGTAAAACATAAGTTTTTGCTGGATAAGTTGGCGGTTCATTCCGCTGCGGCGACCCCAGATTAATAAAGGAACTAAGCCGAAAAGAAAATGAATGAATGAATGGGTTCTTCCCTTTTTACCCAGCGCTGGGTTAACAAAAAATAACCCAAATTGGGTTGTTTTAACCCAGCAGTTTTTGGAGTGTATATAGTATAAACATCATTACATCTATGAGAGTTCTCATGAACGGTGCATCAGTGTGTGTGTGTGTGTGTGTGTGTGTGTGTGTGTGTGCAGACTATATAACTAGTCAAAAGGGTAAATTTTTGAAAATTGACATTGATTTATATTCAGAAGCTGAATAAATAAGCTTTTCAATATGATTTGGTATGATAGGACAATATTTGACTGTGATACAACTATTTGAAAATCTGTAATCTGAGAGTTAAAAAAATCACAATATTGAAAAAATATTAATATATTTATGGAAGGGAATTTTAAATTTCTTTATGGAACATGACCTTTACTTTATATTCTACTGATCTTTTCCATAAAAGAAAAATAGACAATTTTGACCCACTCTATCACTTTCCTTAGGCTTAATCCCTGCTTTATCAGGGGTTCACCGCAGTGGAATGAACCAGCAATTATTTTAACAGCAGATGTTCTTCATGCTGCAATTCAGCCCTGAACTTGTGATCCTCCAGTGCTAGGAACAGCCATCCTCTCTCTCTCTCTCTCTCTCTCTCTCTCTCTCTCTCTCTCTCTCTCTCTCTCTCTCTCTCTCTCTCTCTCTCTCTCAATTCAATTCAATTCAATTCAGTTCAATTCAATTCAATAGTTGCTTTATTGGCAAGACAAATGTTACAAATGTATTGCCAAAGCAGTTCTAAAGTTTACATGAAAACGTAACATATATATAATAAAAAAACAGTACACACAATAGATAGTAGTAGTAGTAGTAAAAAAAAAAAAAAAAACGTGTATATATATTATAAATATATATTATAAATAAAATATAGATAATACATCATATTACTCAATATATCATATTTATTGTATGGTGGCTTGAGAAAATCATAACTTTCCGCCAGACTGTCAGACTTAATGTTGGGCTCATTTAACTCAGACTACCAATCTGCCAATCACCGATGACCGTTTAACTTACTAGCCACACCCTAGCAACCACTTACGCCACCCTAGCAACTGTCCCATAGACTTCCAAAAAAAAAAAAAAAAACTGCCATTGACTTTACATTGAACATACCAATAACATACCGACTCATACTAACAATATACCAATCCATACCAGAAACGTACTAATCATACTAGCAACATGCTAATTCATACTAACAATATACTAATCCATACTGGAAACATACTAACAAACATACTAATCATACTAGCAAACATGTGAATTCATGCTAACGGCATGCTAGTTTATACTAGCAACATGCTACTGACATTCTAATTCATACTCAATGCTAACGACATGCTAATTTATGCTAGAAACATGGTAATTTATGTTAGCAACTACCTAGCAACCACTCAAAACACCTTAGCAACCGCCTAGCAACACCTTACTAACCCCCTAGATTGCCCTAGCAACTGCCTAGCAACCATCCAGAACACATAAACAATAGTCTAGCAACGCCTTAAAAAAAAAAAAAACTTAGACTTAGAACACCATAGCAACCACCTAACAACGCCTTAGTAACCACTCAGAACACCTTAGCACCTGCCTAGCAATGCCTTAGCAACCATTCAGAACACCATAGCAACTGTCCAGCAACACCTTATCAACCACTCAGAAGATACTGGCCATGGCCTAGCAAACATACAAAACCTAGCAACCACCTAGCAACACCTTAGCAACAACCTAGAACATCTTGGCAACACCTCAGCAACCACCTAGCAGCCAATCAGAACATCTTAGCAACTGCCAAGCAACGCATTTGCAAACACTCAAAACAGCCTAGCAACTGCCTAGCAACCACTCAGAACACCCTAGCAACCACCTAGCAACGTCTTAGCAACCACCAAGCAATGACTTTTCAACGATCTAACAACCACTCAGAACACCTTAGCAACCACCTAGCAATGCCTTAGCAACCACTCAGAACACCCTAGCAACCACCTAGCAACACCTTAGCGACCACCTAGAGCACCCTAGCTCACACAGACTGATTTGGAACAACTGAAGGGTGAGTATGATGATGGAATTTTCAGTTTTGGGTGAAATATCTGTGGATGTTAGTATCAATAAGTTTATTTAAGCTAGTATATGTATGTGTGCTTTCAAAACTTGTGGTTTCTGCCAATATAGATACATTTATCTTTTATGTCCTCACTTCAGCGTCTCATCATATCATCTGACCTATCAAAAATAGCAGTGTAAACATCCTGCCCCCTATAAGCTGAAATCCGTCACATATACACTGTAAAAAAAAATCCTAGCTGCCTTAAATTTTTAAGCTGAATCAAATGAAGCCTATGAGTCCATTAAACTTATATTATGTTAAACTGACTTAAAACAATTTGCGTAACTTATAAAATGAACCTAGAACAAGATTAACTTAGTTTAATAAGTTACAATGAACTAAAAACATATGCTGTCATTACTAATTGATCGTCTGTTTTTTACAGTGTACATGCATACAGCCAAGCTCACAAACCAAGGGTTCACCTAAATACCTGCGTATTTAAGGAAATAATAAATGGACTGGCAAACATAAATTTTAATGAATTTAAAAGTTAAATGTTTAAAAATGACCAAATATTTAGCCAGATTTATAGCAAATACAAGTACCAGTATAGTCACCAGTAGACTTCTAATGCTCTGCCGAAAAAAATAATTAGCGTTTTGGGGGAAAATAAATACAAACTTTGGATGAACTATCCTTTTAATGCCGATTCAAAATAAATGGATTGTAATTACCTCCTTCAGTTTCTACACTGTAAAAAAAATCCTGGTTGCCTTAAATTTTTAAGCTGAATCAAATTAACTTTATGAGTCCATTGAACTTTTATTATGTTAAACCGACTTAAAACAGCTTGTGTAACTTATAAAATTAGGTTAGAACATAATTAACTTAGTTAAATAAGTTACAATGACCTATAAAGACTAATTGATCATATAATTTTTTTTACAGTTTAGTTTTTATCTTTATTACTGTATATTTGTATTTATATACAGTTGAAGTCAGAATTATTAGCCCCCTTTTGAATTTGTTTTTCTTTGTTAAATATTTCCCAAATGGTGTTTAACAGAGCAAGAACATTTTCACAGTATGTCTGATAATATTTTTTCTTCTGGAGAAAGTCTTATTTGTTTTATTTCGGTTAGAATAAAAGCAGTTTTTAATTTTTTAAAAACCATTTTAAGGTCAAAATTAATAGCCCCTTTAAGCTATTTTTTTTCCGATAGACTACAGAACAAACCATCATTATACAATAACTTGCCTAATTACCCTAACCTGCCTAGTTAACCTAATTAACCTAGTTAAGCCTTTAAATGTCACTTTAAGCTATAGAAGTGTCTTGAAAAATATCTAGTAAAATATTATTTACTGTCATTATAGCAAAGATAAAATAAATCAGTGATTAGAAATCAGTTATTAAAACTATTATGTTTAGAAATGTGTTGAAAAAAAATCTTCTCTCCGTTAAACAGAAATTGGGGAAAAAAATAAACAGGGGGGCTAATAATTCTGACTTCAACTGTACTGTACTTAGCTTTGCATTAGCATATTGAGCAATGTTTTTGATTAGTTCCCCCCACAAACTAATATTGCAAACACAAATCCAAAACTGTATTTTCAGAATTTTAAAAAAGGTTTATTGGAAGTCTTTACAATTTCAAAGGTTTCAGTTGTCTGCATTAGTTAATGCTTATGTTATCGATACACAGACAAATGTTAACAAATGAGACCATGTTGTAAAGTATTATATTTTATTACATTTCTACATTTAACATTTCTCCAATTACTGCAAGTCAGCATTATTGTGCTGCATATAAAGGAACTGTGTTCATTGCTCAGCAGTTAACCAACAGTTATTGAGGTGCTGTGTTTATAGTTAAAGAAACGTGCATAATATCAATTGTATAAATTGTATACAATAAATGGTATAAATTGTTATGATTATGATTAATTGAGGCGACACGGTGGCGCAGTAGGTAGCGATGTTGCCTCACAGCAAGAAGGTCGCTGGTTCGAGCCCCCGGCACATTTCTGTGTGTAGTTTGCATGTTCTCCCTGTGTTGGCGTGGGTTTCCTCTGGGTGCTTCGGTTTCCCCCACAGTCCAAAGACGTGGTATAGGTGAATTGAATAAGCTAAATTGGCTGTAGTGTATGTGTGTGAAAGCAAGTGTATGGGTGTGTCCCAGTGACGGGTTGTGGTTGGAAGGGCATCCGCTGCGCAGCTATGTAAAACATACGCTGGATAAGTTGGCAGTTCATTCCGCTGTGTAATAATAAAGGGACTAAGCTGAAAAGAAAATCAATGAATAATTGAAATGACAATATTTTTTTCAAGTTATATGGCTAGCATCTGTGAACACTGCTCATTCTTAACTTGAACTCTCGCCATTCAGATTCTCTGTACTGTGGCGCGTGTGTGTTTGTGTGTGTATGGATGGCAGCCCATATCCTATCAGTGATGGCCTCAGAGACAGGGTCAGTTAAAATGCTATTGACCGAATGCAGTTTTCCCGCTGCTGCCACATGAGGGAAGCCGCAGCCATCAGAGGGATGAGCCTTTCAATATCATCTGAAGGACAGAAAACACACACACATACACACAGCAAAGCTGGCTGCTGCTGACAAGCCAAATAACAAGATTGAGATGACAGGAATTCAATGAAAACCAAATTATGATTTGTGAATATACCGGATGGAAACAGTAAAAGGATTAATTCAAGGCACTGATCCAGGATCGACTTGTTGCTGAAGCAGTATTATTTCATAACTATGAAAATGATAATACATATAAGTATTTTTTATTGTTCATAAAATTTCTGTATTTAGGGGGAGGCACAGTGGCTTAGTGGTTAGCACTGTTGCCTCACGGCAAGAATGTCGCTGGTTCGAGTCCCGGCTATGCCAGTAGGCATTTCTGTGTGGAGTTCTCCTCGTGTTCGCGTGGGTTCCCTCCGGGTGCTCCAGTTTCCCCCACAGTCCAAAGACATGTGGTATAGGTGAACTGAATAAACTAAATTGGCCAAAGTGTGTGTGTGTGTGTGTGTGTGTGTGTGTGTGTGTGTGTGTGTGTGTGTGTGTGTGTGTGTGTGTGTGTGTGTGTGATATCAAGTGTGTATGGGTGTTTCCCAGTACTGGGTGTTGGCTGGAAGGGCATCTTCTGTGTAAAACATATGCTGGAATACTTGGTGGTTCATTCCACTGTGGTGACCTCTGATAAATAAGGGACTAAGCCGAAGGAAATTAAATGAATAAATGATTTCTGCATTTATTATAGACATACAATTTACATCCATTTTTAAATGACAGCTTTAGCATAAAGTAATAAACTATGATGAATATAAGTCAAATATAAATAACAATAAGAAACAGCTTAGATTTCTGCACTTAAAGAAAAATCATGACATTGTTTTATTATTAACTGTTAAATATTTATTTAAATAAGCATTTTCAAAATGCATAATAATTTTAGATTAACATTGATTTTAAATTAGTGCTTTAAAGCCAGGGGTGACAGTCGACGAGAAAAAAAAAAAAAGGCTGATGGCATTTTATTATATAATTTTTTTATGTAACTACTAACTTCTTAATTATTATGAATACAATTTTTATATTATATATATATATATATATATATATATATATATATATATATATATATATATATATATATATATATATATATATATATATATATATATATATATATATATATATATATATATATATATATATATATATATATATACACACAGCGCATCCGGAAAGTATTCAAAGTGCTTCACTTTTTTTGTATTTTTTTATGTTACAGCCTTAATCCAAAATGGATTAAATTAATTTATTAATTAAAATTCTACACACAATACCTCATAATGACAATGGGAATAAATATTTTTTTGAAATTGTTGCAAATTTATAAAAAATAAAAAACCTGAAAATTCACATGTACATAAGTATTCACAGCCTTTGCTCAATACTTTGTTGATGCACCTTTGGCAGCAATTACAGCCTCAAGTCTTTTTGAATATGATGCCACAAGCTTGGCACACCTGTCTTTGGGAATTTTTGCCCATTCCTCTTTGCAGTACCTCTCAAGCTCTATCAGGTTGGATGGGAAGCGACGGAGATGTTCAATAGGATTCAGGTCTGGGCTCTGGCTGACCCTCTCAAGAACATTCACCGAGTTGTTGTGAAGCCACTCCATTGATATTTTGGTGGTGTGCTTTGGGTCATTGTCCTGCTGGAAGATGAACCGTCGCCCCAGTCTGAGGTCAAGAGCACTCTGAAGCAGGTTTTCATTCAGGATGTCTCTGTACATTGCTGCATTCATCTTTCCCTCTATCCTGACTAGTCTTCCAGTTCCTGCTGCTGCAAAACATCCCCACAGCATGATGCTGCCACCACCATGCTATAGACATTTTTAAATCATGTCCAATCAACTGAATTTACCACAGGTGAACTCCAATTAAGCTGCTTAAACATCTCAAGAATGTGGAAACAGAATGTACCTGAGCTCAATTTAGAGCTTCACGGCAAAGACTATGAATGTACATGTGATTTTTCAGGTTTTTCATTTGATCAAATCTTTTTTCACATTGTCATTATGGGGTATTGTGTGTAGAATTTTGAGGAAATAAATGAATTTAATCCATTTGGAATAAGGCTGTAGCATGAAAAAATTTGGAATATATCTATATATGAACGTTCATCACAGTCTTATTTTACAGTGAAATGCAGTGAAATAGTGTGGAAATGTTCATGTTTACACCTACCTTTTTACTCAATTTAATAATATATATATTATATTATATATATATATATTATATTATATATATATATATATATATATATATATATATATATGTATATACTGTGCTTAGCATATATAAGTACAGCCCTCACAAATCTATCTTTTAAATTCATATTTTTAATAGGAAGCTATACAATATTATATTTGTGCATACTGTACATTAGTTCAGTCAGTACTAAAGCCAAATCTGGAGCTTATCTAACAAAATAACTCACCATAACGGTTCAAAAACTAGTACACCCGAATTTATATGTTATAGAAAAATATTGAATACAAATTTGTGAAAAGTGGAAGAATCAAGAGAAGCAAAAAAAATGGAAAAACTTTGTTGTAATTTTGTAGGTTGTAATTTATTTTTGCAGTATTTTGCTTGAATTTTATTGTATCATCTTTCAATTTCTAAATATATTTAGTGACTAAAATATTAATTTAAAAAATATATCTGTTTAAATAAATCTGTTTTGTTTAAATGCACCAAAATACATAGCATATATTCACTGAGAAATGGATAAAAATTTTCACTTTCAAAATGTGATGTACTCAATTATGCTGAGCACTGTATACATATGATGAAGCAATTTTGGGTATTTAACTTTTCCTGGTTTATTCTAAATTTCCTCTTATATTCAGGTTTTGGATCTTTGTTAAAAATTATAATTGTTAAAGGCATTAATTAGTTCATTTGAATATTCATTCATATATTTTTTTGTAGTAAATAAATAAATAATGTGAGTATTGAGGGCCCCTGGATGAGAAGCACTGCTCTGCTAGGTTCAGATCATGGTCTTTCTCATGTTTTCAAGCACAACTACGGTCATTCAATTTTATTACAAACAAATACATGCAAATTCTGTATCTGGTGTGTATTTCTCCTACAGTTAAACAGTGTTTATGTACACTTTTTTGTTATTGAACAAATGGCGCCCTCTGGTGTTCACAACTTATGGCACATGTAGAATTTATTTCAGAGGTAATGCAGCAGTTGTTCATCTTTATCTTAACATTACAGTGGCAAGTCTTTAACAGGTGGTCAGTCAGCTATTTTTAATAGCTTGGTTCTGTTTATGGAGTGGACTGTAATGTGTTAATACTGTGTTGTTTTATTCTACACTGCTGTGGCAATTCTTCTAAAAACAATGTTGACTTTTTGGTTTGATGTTCTGGTTTCCCTAAAAGGTTGTGCACATTTAAGGGAAGGTAACAGCTAGGGGTGAAGTTTAAGTCAACTTTAGGGTTGGTGATATCACAAACCCAGGAAGAAGCTCAGATAGCCCTAACCCCTCACAGCCAGCTCTCGCCTCAACAGAACTTCAACCAAACTTAAAATGCCCTGGCCTGGTCCCTCTGTTGTTACTCCTTTAATGCTTCCACTCCTCCGTGAGAGTTGAGACTAGGGCAGAACCAAGGCTGCGTTCGAAACCGCATACTTCCATACTATACAGTACGCTAAAATCAGTATGCGAGCCGAGTAGTATGTCCGAATTCATAGAATTCGAAAATCAGTATGCGAGAAGTACCCGGATGACTTACTACTTCCGGCAAGATTCTGAAGTGCGCATCCCATACACGCTGCACTATCCCATGATGCCCCGCGAGAGAATTCATGAATGGAAGTAAAGCGACGTAACTGACGCAGGTAGGTCACGTGACCATGACAAAATGGCGGATGTAGTATGTCTGAATTCCATTCATACTTCTTACATTCATACTGTATAGAACGTACTTTTCTAACGGCCGAGCAGTACGTTTAAATTCAAATGCAGTACCTACTGAGTAGTAGGCGGTTTCGGACGCAGCCCATAATTTGCATGCTATTGTCATGCTCTTTTATCTATAAAGCCGATTTTGTAATCAGCTGTAAATCTCCAGCACCTGTGTTCAGCTGGAGCAGTGCACAACACAAAGCCATTCTCTGCCAAGCTACACAAAATATCATATGCGTCGGCGCCAGTGGTGTAGTGGTTAGTGCGTCGACACATGCACTCCGGTGTTCACGGCGACCCGAGTTCGATTCCGCCTCGCGGTCCTATGCCGATCCTTCCCCTCTCTCTGCTCCCCATTCTTTCCTGTCAATACTCTCTACTGTCCTATCAAATAAAGGTGAAAACCCCTAAAAAAATAATTATAAAAAAAATATCATATGCAATACTCAAATTGCAAATAATTATGCTGTAATATTGAGAGCCGTTTAGCATCTCTCTGAACTATGGCCCTTTGTAGTGCTGATGCTAAACCTGAAAGCTCAAGCAAACAACACATATAATGATGTTTTTACACTAATTTCACTTCATAGCTTCAGTCGAGTGTTTAAATTATGTCCTTCTGTGCAATTGTGTCTTCTTGCATGTAGCATAATTCATAATAGCATCCCACATAGCAAAATATCTCTGGCCCACATAATCAGCTTTTGTTTGGCCCACATGCCGCAGTGAATTACGGTACATGACTGGACCAAGTCTGGCTTCCAGACAAGGGCCAAACATGGACAATATCTGGGCCAAGTCTCAGCCAAGTTAATAACCCATAACTGAGCCTGAACTTGGCCAGATATGTTGGTGTCAGGACTGCAGTTTAATTGAAAAACCTATAAATCATTGCACTTTAGGCATGTTATGGGTGTGCTTTTTCTTGAAGTGACCTGATTAGTAGAATTGTTTTTCTTTATTTGAAAATAATAAAATGTATTTTAAATGTGGGTCAAAATAGGCCAAACTTACATGGCCCACATATTATTTTTTAACATCTGGGCCAAATAATTCATTTTACATCTGGCCCAAGTATTCTGTGCCACCTTAAAGGTGCTGTATGTAAGTTTTTTTTACTCTTCTAAAGCATAAAAATACCATAATATGTGTGCAGATATTTAAGAAACATCCCAAGTGAACATACTTGTTTAACTGAAAAACAATGCTGAAGTCAGATATTCTGCTTTGAAAATGTTTTTTCCGTGCCGGAACGCTGTCTTTGTTTAGGTAATTTTCACATGCACGATGCCAGTTTAGCCAATTATAATTCAGCACTCCGGGTTGCCTTGTTGGAAAACAGCGCATTTCATTCATTCATTCAGAAAGGCTCTGAAAGCGTGCATCCGTGACCGAAAAGGACAGTATGGGAGACAAGATTCAGTTCCACATGAGGTTATTAATTAGCAAATTACATAAATATTACGAACGTAAACATTAGGTGAGCAGGTTACATTGTAACCGCGTGTCCTAACAACATGCTGTGACGAGAGAGGCAGTGATCAGCTATTTGGCTGTTTGTACCAGACGAAACACGACAGAAATTTGAATACAGCCTTTCAGAAGCACAGAATATGCACTCACTCATGAAACGGTAAGGTTTAGAATCTGTTTAATACATGTTAACCCTCTTTAACATCATTAAATGTAAAATGGCATTCAAACTCATATTGTTAGCATTTAGCTCTGAATAAAGCACACGAGATTTACCTGAGGTGATCACTGTCATAGGTTTCACAAGTTCAGCTGTGAGAAATAGAAGCCTTTTCTAATCATTCAATTCAAGGTGTTGGTTAGGACAAAAACTCCCTTTAATATGGAAAATATTCCCTCTATCGCGTGTCGTTGCTTTTATTTAGAACACAGTTTAAATCACTCGCTCCTTGTATTCAAACTGGCAACCCACGCTCACGTTTGTTTTTATCCAGGAGTGCAACACCTAGTTTAACCACTGGGTGTCAAACTTACATACTACACCTTTAAAGATGGTGCCACCTCTGCCAAACCAGGGCCATGTTTGGCCTACATGCTGTATGCCAATGCCGGATAAATGCCTGCTGTGCCAGATTTATGCCAAATCTGGGCCAGAATTCTTTGCTACCTGGGATACTAATAAACAGTGTCAAAGTCATTGCATCATTATTAAATACTTTATTATCTGGAACTTAGATAAACCATAAAAAACTCCTACACTAGCACTAAATTCTCTGAGCACAAATAAGTTACTTTGAATAATTAGCACTTCTTGTATGTATTTCCTCTTCTTGTCGAATCGCTGAATACCTTCTCAACTGTAAGTCACTTTGGACAAAAGCATCTGCTAAATGTAAATATGCTGTGTTGGTCATGTGTTTATTAATTCCATTGAATCAAATGAATGCAGTTTAATCTTCTGTTTATCCTAAGTGGTACGTATTTCTCATAGACTGATATTTCCAGCCTGATCTCACAAGGAAACGTAAGTATTTTACATTTTGTCAATTTAGTGGCTAATAGTTTAGTCGTACGAAAATGTACGATTTTAAAAAGGAGGCGTGGCACCTAACCTCACCCCTAACCCCAACCGTCATTGGGTGATGAGCAAATCATACTAATTCATACGAATTAGCCACTAAATCAAAAAGTTACGAATTGCCGTGAGATTGCGTTGGTATTTCCTGGGTTTCTTCAGGGTATATTTGGTTGTTCTGTGCGACTCACAATAGAACCTTCGTCGGAGATATACTCACATGATGTGCAAGACAATCGCAGCTTTTGCTAAATCGCGAATGTCTTTTTTTATGTTGATTTATAGTTCAGCCCTACTCGAGACCGGTATGCGAACAGGTGATGCTCGTTAACACTCATGCCACCAACATTGCTCCATTCCCATGGCTCTCAGCCACGCCACCCTTGTGACACTGTCATGCTTACAAACATTAATCAAACTATTTCATTTATTTACAAACCTACACTGATAAAATTATGCGGACACTGTGAGACACAGCATTTCATTCGGCATGCAAACTCTCACAACTTATAATTATAGGTATTATCTAGGCATTGTACATTGGCTTGAGGCTGTGTTCCACTACACTTGCATTCCACTTTGTCAAGTGAATGAGGGAAGCTTACATGAAGATTCCCTCGATTTTGACTGAGGGAGCAAGTTGGCTTCATATGTCCACTCCAACACCTATATTTCCCAGAATGCAATGCAATTGTGACATCACAACAGTGTAGTTCCCAAATGCTTAAGGGTTTTGGGCATTTTATTTAAAGATGCCCTAACATTCAGATATTCTGCCAGTAGTGAACTCATATGATGTAATCAATGATGTACAGAGAACGAGATGGTGGGAAGTTAGCGAATAAACGGCAAGAGTAAACAGTTTGTGTACATACAAATTTTAGAATATTTATGCTACTTCAGGTTTACTTTCTGTGCAGGTTTTGCAGTGTAAAGATGCTTTATAAGACCACCAAATACAGTTGCAATCAGAATTATTAAACCCCCTGAATATTAGCCACCCCGTTCGATCCCCCCCCCCCCATTTCTGTTTAATGGAGAAAAGATTTTTTCAACACATTTCTAAACAATAGTTTTAATAACTCATTTCTAATAACTGATTTATTTTATCTTTGCCATAATGACAGTAAATAATATTTTACAAGACACTTCTATACAGCTTAAAGTGACATTTAAAGGCTTAACTAGGTTAATTAGGTTAACTAGGCAGGTTAGGGTAATTAGGCAAGTTATTGTATAATGATGGTTTGCTCTGTAGACAATCGAAAAAAAAAATATATAGCTTAAAGGGGCTAATAATTTTGACCTTAAAACAATTTTTTTTTAATTAAAAACTTCTTCTATTCTAGCCGAAATAAAGCAAATAAGACTTTCTCCAGAAGAAAAATTATTATCAGACATACTGTGAAAATTTCCTTGCTCTGTTAAACATCATTTGAGAAATATTTAGCAAAGAAAACAAATCGAAAGGGGGGCTAATAATTCTGACTGCAACTGTATGTAAATGTGTATAGAAAAAAGAAGAGAATCCTGATGCAAGTATATAAATAAAACGTTCCTTATTGATGCATAGACCTTTTCAAACATTCAGACATTCCGCCAGTAGTGGACTCGTGTGATGTAATCATTGATGTACATTGAGGGATTGAGACGATGGGAAGTTGAAGAGCAATTTTGCAAGTGTTGTTTATCCCCAAACAGCAACACTGCACACTAAATAAAGTTTAAAAAGTGGAATTATAATTAAGGACCTCTTTTAAATCAAGCGGTAAAGTTGTATTTTGTTCATTGTGCCTCATGGTGTTAAATGCCGAAAGTGTGGAAAGATCCACAGCTCCAAGTCATTTTCAGTTTTAAAATGCTAGAAAAGACAGATCTAGTAAAAGATGTATAAAATTGTGTCTTTATAATAAATATAAACATGTTCAAACTTCAGATTAATTCCTGTGCATTTATTTTGCAACAAGAACACATCAAATATTTAAAAGTTTCTAAAAAAAATAAATATCTTCAAAAGAATAGTAATTCATGTGCAAAATTCTGGCGCTAAATGCATCAAGTCCGTGAGATCCAGTCGGTTTCTTCAGAAAACATCTGCATATGTAGTGAGTGAGTGTGAAATGACAGTCCATTATCAGTTGAAGGAGTCATATCAGCGTCTCAGCTCTGAGCCAACTCCAGTTTGTTTTCTGATGTTTTTGGTGCTTCAATTACTTCTCCACACATGAACTGCTCCTACAACAACAAAACATACATTGCAAATGTTAAACTTTTAAATATCCTAGCATGAATAAATTCTCATGATTGCATCTTTAAATCGGTTGAAGTATCAAATATTATCAGATGGCAATGAGAGGTTAATTAATACATTTAAACCTCAGAATACTGTAAGAACAGAATACTACAAGTATTACAAGTCATTTTAAAGTCAGCATTGGATGCAAGTTGCAACAGCATTTTTTCCTTATTGTGACATTTTCCATCAGAAACTATCTGTATTGATGTTGTTTGCTATTGGCTGATCTCATGTGAGTGAGTTAATCCTGCAGTAAACACTATAGATTTAGATTTCTTAAGGACTTTAGACATTACAAATGTATGCACAGTAAATCATTTATAACAAACACTGCAATATTCAATACATTCAGTTGAAACCAGAAGTTTACATACACTATAAAAGGGCACATAACCATTTTAAAAAAGTCAGATGTTAATGTGACTAAACGTTTTCTCTTTTAGGTAAGTTAGGATTATCAAATTTGTTTTTGTTATGCTTAATAGCAGAACAATGAGATATATGTTTTGAGAAATTGTTATAACTTTTCTTGAGAGTCAAGTTTACATACAATAGATTATTATGCCTCTGAAAAAGCTCAGATGATGGTGTCAAGGTTTTGGAAGTTTCTGATTGGCTAATTGACAACATTTAAGTTAATTGGAGGCACAACTGTAGAATAGTATTTAAGGAAAACCTCAAACACACTGCTTCCTTGTGTGACAACATGGGAAAATCAATAAGCCAGAATCAACAAAAAAGCAAGATTACAATTTGCTAAATTACACTGGGAAAAAGACAAATTTTGGAGACATGTCCTGTGGTCTGATGAAACTAAGATTGAACTGTTTGGCCATAATGACCAGTGTTACATTTGGAGGACAAAGGGGAAAGCTTACAAGCTTAGGAACACCATCCCAACTGTGAAGTATGGGGGCGGCAGCATCATGTTGTGGTCCACTTCACAGCATAGATGGCATCATGAAGAAAGAACGTTATGTAGAAATACTGAAGCAACATCTCAAGACATCAGCCAGGAAATTAAAACTTGGCCACAAATAGGTCTTTCAAAAAGACCATGACCCTAAGCATACTGCCAAATTAGTTACAATGTGCTTTTAAGGACAACAGAGAGAATGTTTTGGAGTGGCCATCACAAAGCCCTGACCTCAATCCTATAGAAAATTTGTGGGCAGAGTTGAAAAAGCTTGTGCGAGCAAGACAGCCAACAAATCTGACTCAGTTACACCAATTCTGGCAGGAGGAATGGGCCAAAATTCCTGCAAACTATTGTGAGAAGCTTGTGGAAGGAAACCCAAAACATTTGACCAAAGTTATACAGTTTAAAAGCAAAGCTAAAAAAAAAAATACAAAGGAAATGTATGTAAACTTTTGACTGTCTAGAAATTAATTAAAAAAACTCAAAAAAAAAAAAAAAAAAAAATCTCTCATTATTCTGGCATTTAGCAAATGTAAATCATTTAGGTAATACTAATGGACCAGAAATAGTTAACGATTAGTTTTTGTCACTTATAAAATATCTAGTTACAATCGTAAAGTTTTCACTTGCTTTATAAACTACCTGACAAATGTCTTGTTGCCCATCCAAGTTTTAGGAACAACAAATAATAACTTAGTTGATCATTTGGTATCAGAAGTGGCTTATATGAAAGGCAAAGGCCTCTAGATTATGCTTATTTTACCAAAATAAAATATGACCATGCTTTGATTTTAAATTATTTAATTAGGACAGTAAGGTCTAACTATGCTGAGACAAGTCTTGTCACTTAACAGAAATAATGTACAGCATAGTTATCGAACTTAGTTCCTGGAGGGCCACAGCTCTGCACGGTTTAGTTCCAACCCTAATTAAACACACCTGATCAAACTTATGGCATCCTTCGGGCTTGTTTGAAACCTACAGGTAAGTGTGTTGGAGTAGGGTTGGAACTAAACTGTGCAGGGCCTCCAGGAACAGAGTTTGACACCCACAGTGTTAAACTTGTACAGTATAGAATATAAAGTCATGGTGCAGTGAAAAAAGAATCATCTATTATCAGTTATTTATAAAGTCATCTGGAATGGCAAGGAAAGTGTTCTTGCAGGACTCCCAGAGTTCATCAAGATTCTTTGGATTCATCTTCAATGCTCCAGACATGCTCAATAGCATTCATGTCTGGTGACTCGGCTGGCCAATCCTGGAGCACTTTGACCTTCTTTGCTTTCAGGAACTTTGATGTGGAGGCTGAAGTATGAGAAGGAGCGCTATCCTGCTGAAGAATTTGTCCTCTCCTGTGGTTTGTAATGTAATGGGCAGCCCAAATGTCTTGATACCTCAGGCTGTTGATGTTGCCATCCACTCTGCAGATCTCTCGCATGCCCCCATACTGAATGTAACCCCAAACCATGATTTTTCCTTGACCAAACTTGACTGATTTCTGCTAGAATCTTGGGTCCATGTGTGTCCCAATAGGTCTTCTGCAGTATTTGTGATGATTGGGATGCAGTTCAACAGATGATTCATCGGAAAAATCTACCTTCTGCCACTTTTCCAAATGATCAACTAAAGTCAATATATTATTTGTTGCTCCTACAACTGGGATTAATGACAAGACTTTTGTCAGGTAGTGTAAGGTTTTGTGATTATACACAAAAAAAACACATACATAATTACCACATTAAAACAAGTAAACTTCTACTATAATTCCACAATTGGTTGTGTATAATCATCCTAGCACAGTTGATTTAAGGTGGCCCTAAAGTGGGTCTAGGAATTCAGTGTAAAGATGATATGCTGCATTAAACAGTATGTGTAAATACAAATTTTAGAACATTTATGCCACTTCAAGTTTGGTTTCTGCGCTACCTTTGCTGTGTAACAAAGCTTTAATAAGACTACCAAATATGTAAAAGTGTAAAGAAAACATAAACAAGAGAGCCCTGATGCAAGTACATAAATAAAACGTTCCTTATTGATGCATAAAAAAATATTAATAATAAAAAACAACATGTATTATCCATATCCAAGCCAAGCTGATACACATGTATAAATGCATATTGTCATGTTGATCTTACCTTATCATAGATTACTTTTACTATTAGTGAACAGCTTGGACAGGTGGCCACTTCTTCACCATTCTCAAGATCCTCCTGAAAAAGAAAGTTTTCTCTTAATAAAAGATTTGTAAAATTGTTATTATTATAATTATTATGCATTCATTTTGACTGTTGTTTCAGATACTCGTCATTCTGACACTCTTTAATTTGTATTTTATTATTAGTTCTTTATTGTAGTCGTTCATATTTCATTCACAAACAATGACAACCAATCAACATACAAGTCTTTAAAAAAACAAAATATAAATTCATACACACATAAGTAAATGGCTAGCCTAGATAGTGATACAGTCATGGATCAAGTTATGACTGTCTATATTACTCACTCAGCAGAACAAACTTGCCTTCGTTATCGCGAATCTGTCGCCACACGGACAAGGGAAATAATATGTTTCTGTTTCTTCATCGTACTCAAAATCTTCTATTTCGACCTCGTCGTGAAACACCGTCATTTTAAAAGTCTTCGCCGGTGCTGGTTCAACGTGTGCCCGCTGTTACATATAGCGTCGCACAAATTTGACGTGGTCATCCAGCGAAAGACGTCAAAAAGCTGTTTACAACTTAGCCACCAGGAGGAGACATTTCAATCCACTTGATGCCTCTTTCGTCTCTGGTACTGTAAGTTATTTTGCTGTTTATGTTATGTTTATGTTAACATTACAGATGACATGACCGAGAGTTTAATTAGCCTATTAATCTAACTTTCACAGCGATCCTTAGCAGTAAATGTGTTAAATAACTCTTGGCCCATTAATGGATTGATTGCTAGATTACATTTGTTCAATCAGTCAGGCGCGTAGCAAACATTTTAAAAGTGGGGGGGTCAGCTGTATGAGATCCAATAGGTTACGTTCATATAATTATTAATAACCTGTTTCTAAATGGTCTGTCTCTAAAAGTGAGGGGGCCAAGTTCAGCCCCCCCTAGGCTGGTTTAGGCCTAGGCTGGTTTAGGCTGGGTTTTTTTAGCAGGGTTTTCACATGTAACACACAGGCCAAATGTCCCCCCTGTTACAGAACATTCTCGTATCTTTTAAAATGTGTTTAAAATAAATAGTTACTGTGATATTTACATTTTCTAAAAGCAAAAATGTCCCTCACTTTACCCTGCAATAGTATTTTTTAAAAGGTATTACTAAACAAGAATTAACTAAAAAGACTTGTTATGATTTATGGCGCATTGTAAATTTAATTTAATTTAGTATAAAACGAGACTACAATGCAGTTCAATCCCGTTTTTAAGTGACTTCATTTAGTCAGTTCTTTGAATGCAAGTAACCAGAAAAACACGTGTTATATGTTGATTTAATTTGATTAATATTAAAAACCCTACATAGTTAACAGGGAGGAGAAAGGAGTAACAGGGTGGACATTACAATAATAACTAAGGTAATTTATTTGCCACACCCTCGTTTGATTATCAATAGACATCAAAAGACATCACATCAGTTGTCAAAAAAGCCAAATGAAATACAAGGAACGTTTTAAATTTCATACAGATAGACTTTTTTACATGTAACACAGGTCATATGTCCCCCCTGTTACAGAACATTCTCATATCTTTTAAAAGGGGTTTAAAATAAAGTAACTAATATTTACATTTTCTAAGAGCTAAAATGTCCCTCACTCTACCCTGCAATAGTATTTTTTAAAAGGTATTACTAACCGCATTGCATACTATGATGCATTGTAAATTTAATGTATTTCATTTAGTATAAAAAGAGACTGCAATGCCATTCAATCTCGGTTTTAAGTTTTAAGTGATTTTTGGATGCAAGTAACCAGAAAAACACGTGTTATATGTTGATTTTATTTAATTAATATGAAAAAAACTACATAGTTAACTGGGTGGAGAGAGGAGTAACAGGGAGAACACAAAGTAACAGGATGGACATTACAATAAGAACTAAGGCAAATAGTTTGCCATACCCTTATTCGATTATCAATAACAAAATGATGGTTTTTGAATTATCAAAAGAAAAAAACAGCTACATTTTTCAATGTCACATCTAAGACAAATGAAATACAAGGAACATTTAAATTTCATACTGATAGTACAGTAAAAATACTGAAATACTGAAAATAGTGAAATTATTACATGTTATTGCAATATTATATAACTGTTATTTTATTGAATGTAGTTTAAAAAAAAGAATTAATTGTTGTGGGAATAAAGCTGAATTTTAGGCAAGATTAATCTTCAGTTTCACGCAATCTTTCAGATATTCTACTATCATGATCTGCACAAAAAGAAACTATTATTGTTGTTGTTGTCAGTTTGCGAGACATCAGTGCCATTTAAATGTATCATAAAAAATATTTTATTTATCACAATAAATAATTTAAGTGTGTAAGTAAATGCATTTATAATGTAAAAAAGAAACATTGCAAATAAGAGTAAAAAGAGTAATTATTTAAAATTCTATTTAATTTTGAGCACTTGTCATTGTGGAAATGGGATAATCCTATCAGACGAGCTTTAAGGAATTTTTTATTTTTTTTAATATTCTGTACCATATAATGCCCTGGGGACACATATGGCACCGAATAGTAGGAATGACCCATAAACACTATGGTGGTTGCTATAGGCTATTGTTTAACAACAATAACCATGTTTTTTATTTAGTTTTATTTAATGATAAAACAGTTAATTTACTAAATGGGGTTTACTGTAACTAACCTTGTCAACCCAGACTCAAACTATAATTCAAACTTCAAAAAAGTAAATGAAAGTCGCTTTGTTAAAAAAAAAAGAAAACAGGGTTAACTTTTCAGGATCAAAAATTAGAACAAAATCAAGGCCCATCTCTTAATTAAACTAACTAAGCAGATATATTTTTTTAAATGTAAATATAGCTAAATGTAACTATGTTTTACTACAAATACCACAGTTAAAAAGATTTATCAAAGCCATGGTTTATTTTTAGTTATTTTTAGGTTTAACAGCAACAATTGTAATTGTTTTAATACTTTAAGAGATAATTAAATTGAAAGCTGGTTAGTGCTGTCGTCTCACAGCAAGAAGGTGGCTGGTTTGAGTCCCTGCTGGGCCAGCTGGCATTTCTGTGTGGAGTTTGCATGTTCTTCTCGTGTTCGCATGGTTTCCCTCCGGGTGCTCCAGTTTCCACCACAGTGCAAAGACATGCGGTATAAGTGAATTGGATGAACTAAATTGGCCGTAGTGTGTGTGAATGAGTGTATGGGTGTTTCCCACTACTGGGTTGTGGCTGGAAGGGCATCCGCTACGTAAAACATATGCCAGAATAGTTGGCGGATCATTCCGTTGTAGCGACCCCAGATAAATAAAGGGACTAAGCAAAAGGAAAATGAATCGGTGAATAAATTGAAAGCATAAATAGGCCTAAACCATCAAACAAAAACAAGCGACAGAAATCACAAGCTTCCAACAATATTTGTGAATTATATTCAGTCAAATATATCAGATATTTTACAGTGTTTATATGCTGTGTGCACAGATTGCAGAAACATCCCAAGTATAGCTGTACAAGTGTACTATCTCGCAATGAAATGTATTATGCATTCAGGCCTTCTTTTGAGAAGTAATTAATCTATCCACTTTAAGCAATAAATCTATCAGTCATCTTTGGATTTTTCAATCTATCAGTCATCAATTTTTAATTGATTATTTGGCACTTTAATATCAAAAATAGGGCGTCACGACGGCGCAGTGGGTAGCACGATCACCTCACAGCAAGAAGGTCGCTGGTTCGAGCCCCGGCTAGGTCAGTTGGCATTTTCTTCGTGAAGTTTGCATGTTCTTCCCATGTTGGGGTGGGATTCCTCCGGGTGCTCCGGTTTCCCCCACAGTCCAAAGACATGCAGTATAGGTGAATTGAATACGCTAAATTGGCCGTAGTGTATGTGAGTGGTGGGTTGCAGCTGGAAGGGCATCCTCTGCGTAAAACTGGATAAGTTGGCGGTTCATTCTGCTGTGGCGACCCATGATTAATAAAGGGACTAAGCAGAAAAGAAAGTCAATGAATGAATGAATAATATCAAAAATAGCAAGCAGGCATTGCCATATTCAGTAAGAAGCATCCTAGAACTTTAGTTCCAAAATATCCATTCTCACTCAAATCACATGAATACACAAGATGCAAGGACTCTCGTTTTTTTTGGAATAAACCCTTAAGCAACAAGTTTTCACTCTGCCTATGTTCTTAAATAGTCCTGCCGTATTCTGTGAAAACCCAATGTTAGTAGTATTGAATTAGATTTAGTGATTTCAAGCTTGCATTTACAGATGAGTGAGTCTCCATGACATAATGGAGTAAAGGCTCAGAGGCAAGCATTCATTCTTGCAATGTGAATGGGATTAATTGGTCAAACAGATTTAGGCTATTTGAGGAAATAAGTGAGTGGAACAAAATTTTCCCAAGAACTGGCTTGCATGTGGCTACTTGTAACAATTATGGTGTCATGAAAAGTACTTGTTTTTTCTTGAATGTGTGATATTCACAAACATTGATTATCAAACAAAATGCAATAATGCACAAAGGGAGCCTAAGTAATGCAGCATTTGTATGCTTGATCTTCTTCCTTGAAAATCAAAAGTGGCTCATATCACCCAGGTGAACAAGTAAATGCCCTAAATTAGTGCTGAACAAAGTAAAGTTAAAATGACTGTAATTTATATTATCAGAGTTCAGGCTTTAATAGGAAAACGATGTTCCAATATTATAGCAAATATCCCCATAATAACATAGATATGATGTTTGTACTAGGGTTGTCAAAAGTATCATTTTCAGTACCAATCGGTACTGAAATTTTAAAAACATCCATTTCCGACTAACATTTAAGCCGCGGTCACACTGGACTTTTCTCCCCACAGACTTCCATTCATACGCACTCGAATGCGTCAGACCGGAAACGCAAGCTTGTACATCAAGTTTCGCAGTTTTCTGCATTGGAAAGTTTAAGCTTGGTGAACTCTGACCTGCGAAATCGCATCACTTGACTGCGTGAGACCAATCGAAGATCAAAACATGATCTCTCTGGACAGAAATTGAAAATATGGACCAATCTTTTGCTTTTTTTAATGTCTAATCATCTTGTTTAATCCCGCCCCTTTTGCAGCACCGTACGACAGAATTTCGCAAGCTCAAACTCAAGTGTGACCACAGCTTAAAGCCGCATATTGAACTTTGCACCGCAGCGAAATGCAGTGGTGTAAAGTACTTTAGTAAATGGACTTCGTTACTTTACTTAAGTATTTTTTTGGCTACTTTGTACTTGACCTGAATATCAAAAATATAAGCAACTTTTACTCTTTACTTGACTAGATTTTTGATTGAATATATGTACTTTTTACTCCACTACATTTGAACGGATGCTTACCATTACTCATTACATTGTGATTGTGCACGACAAGTCGGCATCTTTATCTACCACAGCTAATTTGTTGGGCGGATGAGGCGATATTGCCATCTGCAGGGAGCTGCAGGGTGCTATTTATGAGCTAAATCATGTGATCGTGAATTAGCAGCTTGCCTAATACCAGGTGTTTAATTAGAGACATGGCTGCAGCCAGTGATGAAGCCGAAGCTAGAATTTATATGTAGTTTACTAAGTTGAAAGATAACACTGCTCCTCTTTGTTTAATTTTAATACAGAGAAAACATCTTAATCAATTGAAAAACTACTCAAAATAATAATATTGCCCCCCTCTGATACTGAGAGATGATTCACATCAAAGTCAGCTCCTATTTTTTTACTACATTTTACTACTTTTTTTTTTTGATAAATTGTTTGTGCCTTTTTTTTATATTTGAGTTTGACTGAGACTTTTTGTTCTATTTTTTAAATATATTTTGTTCTGCCATTTTGAAACATTAAGGTGTTAAATTTAATTTATATATTAGTAAAATTAAACCTTTCTTGGTGTTCTTTGAGCCTACATTCAGTATGAGTAAAATACTTAAGTTCTTTTAAAATCGGATACTTTAATACTTTTACTCAAGTCTTATTGGAATTGGTGACTTGTAACTTGTAATGGAGTATTTTTTACAGTAAGATATTTGTACTTTTACTCAAGTATGGTTTTCAAGTACTCTTTACACCTCTGGCGAAATGCGAAACTCGACGCATGACCCTGCATTTCCGGTCTGACGCATTCACGTGCGTATGAATGGAAGTCTATGGGGAGTAAAGTGTGACCGCGGCTTAAAGCGATGTGGATTATGTTCTTAAACACCACTGATTGGCCATTCTGTTCACATGTCTAACTGATATGATTTTGATTGGCTGTGAAGATCACCACTCTACACCAATGTCCACCAAGAGCAAACACAGATACACGGACACTGGAGGGTTTCAAAGCTGTGTAGATCAGTCGATCCATCAGGCGATTGCTCATATGTCAGCTTATAGACAGACAAGCTGATCGACTCAGCTTTAAAATGCTCCAATGTCTGTGTATCTGTGTCTATGACATTTTTTTCATTTTAGTGCGTTATCCTGCTGGAAGAAGCTATCAGAAGATGGGTGTCATAAAGGGATGTGATCATAAAGGGATGAACATGGTCAGCAACAATACTCATGTAGGCTGTGGCTTTGACACGATGCTCAATTGGTACTAATGAGCCCAAAGTGTGCCAAGAAAATATCCCCCACATCATTACACCACCACCACCAGCCTGAACTGTTGATACAAAGCAGAATGGATCCATGATTTCATGTTGTAATGCCAAATTCTGACTTTATCATCTGAATGTCGCAGCAGAAATCGAGACTCATCAGACCAGGCAACGTTTTTCCAATCTTCTATTGTCCAATTTTGGTGAGCCTGTGCGAATTGTAGCCTCAGTTTCCTGTTCTTAGCTGACAGGAGTGGCACCCGGTGTGGTCTTCTGCTGCTGTAGCCCATCCGCCTCAAAGTTTGACGTGTTGTTCGTTCGGAGATGCTCTTGTGCATACCTCAGTTGTAATGAGTGGTTATTTGACTGTTTTTCTATCAGCTCAAACCAGTCTGGCCTTTCTCCTCTGACCTCTGACATCAACAAGGCATTTGCGCCCACAGAACTGCCGCTCACTGGATATTTTCTCTTTTTCGGGCCATTCTCTGTAAACCCTAGAGATGGTTGTTAATGAAAATCCCAGTCGATCAGCAGTTTCTGAAATACTCAGACCAGCCCGTCTGGCTCCAACACCCATGCCACGTTCACGTGAATCACATTTCTTCCCCATTCTGATGCTCGGTTTGAACTGCAGCAGATCGTCTTGACCATGTCTACATGCCTAAATGCATTGAGTTACTGCCATGTGATTGGCTGATTAGAAATTTGCGTTAACGAACAGCTGGACAGGTGTACCTGATAAAGTGGCCGGTAATTGTACAATTTGTGCATTTTTATTTTTTTAGTGGAATGTCTAGCAATTGTATTTATGTATATCTGAGAAGATATACATGATACATCAGATGGTTACTACAATCACTATACAGTATAACCGATCAGCCAAAACATTATGACCAGCCATATGTGAAGCATATACAGTAGATCATGTCTTAACAAGGCCACATTTTAAGGTCTGGGAATATTAGATGGTAAGTTAACAATCAGTTTTCATAATTTTCAAGTTGGATACAGGTGAAATGAGAAGATGCGAAGAGTCAGGGTTGCTTCCAGTTGTCAGTGGTCAGAATTTACCAACTGTTGTACAAGGAACCTCAAGCCAGGGACATGGTGTTGGGCACACAAAGTTCATTGATGAACAAGCAACAAAGCTATCATAAATGGTCTGAACAGAAGATTAAAAAAGAAATTAAAGATGGTTTTGCAGAATGTGTCACATTGCTGCATATTGGACTGAATAGCCATAGACCACTCGAAGTGACCCCTGTTTAGTTTTGATAATGCACACAATGGGCAAACAAGCATCAAACCCGACCTTGGATAAGTGGGAGTAGGAAATAAGTGCCAATTTATTTAATATTCATCCATTTTCTTTTCTCCTGTTTTCTTTTAGTTAGGAAGAGAAATAAGATAGATGCCTTTAATTTTGTTATTCACGTAAGGGAATTTACATAGTTTTAAACCATTTCGGAAGCTTTGATTTTCTATTGTAATTTAGATTTTTCTCTCCTGATGATTTGCCTATTTGTGTTATCTTGTTTATCTATAGTAGTCAACGTTTGAAGTGGATCAAAACCGATTTTCTAAATTGTTTAAAGACGAGAATGTGTTGCTCAATAGTTTTTTCATTCTTTCATGAAAGGATTTGACTCACTTCAAATGTCGACTTCTGTATATTTTAATTGTTTACTCTGTTGGTATCTCTAATCCTTCAAAAAAGACAAACTAATTTGTCCAACATATTCACTTAGTACCTTTTCTTTTTCCTCTCTTATTTTTGAAAATTAGGCAGCGCGGTGGGGCAGTGGGTAGCAAGAAGGTCGCTGGTTTGAGCCTCAGCTGGGTCAGTTGGCGCTTCTGTGTGGAGTTTGCATGTTCTCCTCGTGTTCGCATGGGTTTCCTTCGGGTGCTCCGGTTTCCCCCAAAGTCCAAAGACATGTGGTATAGGTGAATGAGGTAAGCTTAATTGTCTGTAGTGTAAATGTGTGAATGAGAGTGTATGGATGTTTTCCAGCGTTGGTTGCAGCTGGAAGGCCATCCACTGCATAAAACATATGATGGATAAGTTGGCGGTTCATTCCGCTGTGGCGACCCCAGATTAATAAAGGGACAAAGCCGAAAAGAAAATGAATGAATGAATTTTTGAAAATTAATTCAACATACCTATTAATACCTCTGTGGTAAAGAAGAAGGGATATGTGCCTTGCATACTTTCATATACATTCATTTTATTTGTTTATTCTCTTTGTTACCTTTGCTCAAAAAAAAAAAAACATCTAGATTACAGAGGAAAAATGTAACAGATGACAAACTAATAGCACCAGAATGCAGTATGAGATAATAAGTTGGTCAAGGGAGTGTGTGGGATGCTGGGAAACATGGGCTACCTACCTAAAACAGTTGAGAGGTAGGCCTACATCGCTTCATAATAATTGTGCTCCCTGGGTAAAAACTGCCTCTTTCAGCAGGCTAATGTATCCTGTAAACATAAACATGTGCATGCATTGTTCAAGTATCAATTGAAGAACATGATGCAGAGTTCAAAGTGTTGCTAACGCCCCCAAATTCAGAGCAAATTGTCTGATCTACAATGGATCCACCTTGCAACCATAGAACTTGAAGGGCAATGTCTTGATGCCATGCATGACATATTCATGGTTCTTGAAAAATCAAGGCCTTGGTGGGTTGGCATTGTTTTGGCAGTAACTAGAGAACCAATAATAAATTATAAGCCAGTGATTATATGGTTTTGGCTCATCAGTGTATACTTCATTGAAGGGCTCTTCCATCACTGTGCTTGACACTTCAGAAACACAATGTTCTACACAGGGTCTTGGGTTTATGCAACTAATCTTAGACTAATCCAAATACATGCAATGAAGGTGTTCGAAGAAAGAATAAGGCCTGGTTATACAGACCAGACTAAGCTAGAATAAGGCAATATTTCACATAGGGTATTTAAGTACTCTGTTTATTTATTTATTCAATTTTCTTTTCTTTTTTTTTTTTAAATGTACCTTGAGACAAAATAAAGATATATTTAAAGATCTGTCAGGGAGTTTCTTTCAGCTGAAACAGCTCAGATTAACATCCTACTTTCCTAATTTTATATCCTAATTCCTTTGATTTTGTTTAACATGTTCCATTGTCAAATTGAATTACCATATAAAACACACTGGATCATCTATTCTGTGGCATGAAGGAGAAACAAAGAGACTTCTATTTAAGTGCCTCACGCTTATTTTCTACACTTGGTCTGGAATGTTGTGCTGAACGAGTCACAGAGCTTCCGTGTGCACAGAACACAAACACAAAGGACAGTTGTTTAAGGTGAGAAGACCTTCTGGTGGAGTAACAGGTGTGAATTGACTTTGACAAACTCAAAGCGACGTCAAAGACATGTTTAACTTAATTATTTGAAATGCAAAAACAATTCTTGGGTATTTTAAACTAAAACGAGGCAAATGTAATAAGCAGCTCAAAGATATCTTAATGTATCAGATCAGCAAACTGGCACAGATGTAAATATCTTCATTAACCAGCTCTAAACATGCTAAACAGCATTGCTAATGCTAATAACGTTTTGACCACAAGGGCTAAAAAAGGCTTTTAAAAGGTTTTTACAGGACAAAACATCATCTTGGTTTAGATGAAATGTCAAATTTAAGATATTTATAGGTATTTGGTACCACTTTACAATAACAGTACATGAATAATGATGTGTTAATATGTAAACTAAACATTACTTCATTATGAATTAATAATGAGTTATGTCATGCGCTAATCATGAACTAACTTGAACTACAACATGAGTCACAAGAGTTCATGTGTAAATAACGGCTACCTTAATTACTTGTTAGTACATGTTGTTAATTGATGTATTAATTAACATTTAACTAAGCTAAATGTAACCAACATTAACTCATGAGCTGTTAATGCATAATTATGTCATAACTTTACTTGGAGGGGCACATCACTATTAACTCATCCTTAACTACTCATGAACTCCTGTGTTTAAACCAACATAGGCTCATTCTGAAAACGTAGCCCTATATGCGTTTCAGGAGATTGTAAATTATGTAGCCTGAGCTAAATATTACTGCATTTAATTTTTAAAATGAACACTACAGGGCGGTATGACGCTGTTCTTTTCGTGCTTACCAGCTGATCGCTTACCTCCGTATGGACGGCTTTCCCGCTGTTACCAGTTTATCCAGTTAACTCGCCATGTACGTCAATGGACTTGAGGCACAGAGACGAGTAGACCACGACAACGAGGTTCGAGTCCGGTGAAGAACAATTCCAGAACGCGGGTAAGACAAAAACAGAAGCCAAAAAATAAAAAAACAAGTAAATAACAGGATGAGAATGTGGGGAATTCTGTAAATGTGGTAAAAATCAGGTGTGGGCTTTTCTTTTTATGGATTGCTTTTTAAATAGTCAGTTGGGTTTAGTGAAAGAGGAGGTTGGCTCAGTAGATTGGTCAGTCAGTAGTCAAACAGTCAATCAACAGCGGCCTCTGGTGGGTTTACATGAGAACAGCAGGAACAATTGGCACTTGCGAGATAAATTTGAGATCTCAATAGGAGTACACAGCGGCCTCTGGTGGATTTGCGAAAACAAAAACTGCAAAGAAATGTAGCTCCTGGGACGTATTTGGCACTCTCCAGAAATGTATATAGAGGTACGTTTTCAGAATGAGTCTGGGTTGGTTTAAACTGCTGATGTTGATGTCAACAGAACACTTTTATTGTTATTCAGTGTAAACACACTAGACGGACGCACATGAGGAGTAAAGAATGAGTTAATGTTAATGTGCCCCTCCAAGTAAAGTCATGACATAATTATTGCCAGCAGCTAGCACTCTGCAACTCTTACATGGTTGCCCACTGAAGCTAAGCAGGGCTGCGCCTGGTCAGTACCTGAATGGGGACCACATGTGGCAGCCGGAAGTGGTGTTATGGAGGCCAGCAGGGGGCGCTCGACCTGTGGTCTGTGTAGGTCCTAACACCCCGGTATAGTGATGGCGACTTTATACTGCTCATTGAGCAGCGTCTTTCGGAAGAGACATTAAACTTAGGTCCTGACACTCTGTCGTCATTAAAAATCCCAAGTTGTCTCTTGAAAAAAAAAGGGCAGGGGTTTAACCCAAGCATCCTGGCCAAATTTGCCCACTGGCCTCCCCATAGCTTCATCACCCTGTCTCGTCTTCACCAATCAGCTGGTGTGCGGTCTGACACAATATGGCTGCTGTCGCACAGGTGGTGCTGCACACTGGTGGTGGATGAGGAGATTCCCCCCAAGAAAATGTGTAAAGCTCTTTGTGTGTCCAGAGAAGGGCTATATAAATGTAAGGAATTATTATTATACATTAACGTCAAGAGTTCATGATGGTTTAATTAAGCATAAACTAATGTGGTAATTAATACATTAATTAAAAATCAAGCATGTACTAACAAGTAACTAAGGTAGCCATTATTCACACATGAACTCACATGACTCATGTTGTAGTTAAAGTTCGTTCATGATTAGCGCGTGCATTAACTCATCATTAGTCCACAATAAAGTAATGTTTAGTTTACATAAAAATACATCATCATTCATGTACTGTTATTGTAAAGTGTGATCGATATTTTATACATATATTTAGGGTTATTTTCTAAACACTTGATTTTCAATGCAAATGAAAGCCTCCCCTTGGTGACCTCTCATTCAACTTAGGAAGCCTTAAAATGTTTCAACGATTGAATCTTTTCACATTCTTCACATTGTTTTGCTTCTCATGAAAAAGTCACTTAAGTTTCTGGAGTCTGTCATGTGTCCTGGTTCATAATTAAGAGTGAGCATGAAGTTAACTTGGTAATCCACAGTATCCTTATGGAAGTCTGTAGAACCCCCGCATAATTCAATATGAACGCACACAGAGCAGCAAGGACCCTGTTAATGTAATTTTATTAGTAAGTTTACGTTTTCGTGAGAAACATCCATATAGTAGTGGGAATAACTGAGAGATTAGAATGAGAACACGCAGTTTAGCGTGTGCTTGCTCATTTATCCCATTTGCCTTTATATATTGTCATGTTGAATCAAAAAACAGTATCAATTCTATAAATAATGATTAAAAAATTGTCACACATCACAATAAGGCTTCAATGGTTAACATGAAATAATAACACTTTTACAACATTTATTAATCTTACTTAATGTTATTTTTTTGCATTTACTAATACAGTACATATAGATGATTCGGTGTACGGGTGTTGCTGGCATGATGTTGCATTTTCACTGTCACATATGACAGAAATCTATATAATTGGTGTTGACATCAATTAAAATGCATAAACATTTCTTCATCTTCAATGGACCTCTTGCTATAAAAAAATGTTGTGTTATTACATTTTTTTACATATTTGAGCCAAATCTGCAAATCTGTCCTGTGACTAAATTATAGCTCTTTTAAATTAAGAAGTAAATAGTTAAATCATTAATAAATACCTCAGGCCTAATTTTACAAGTGGCTTTTTTAGTAAATGACAATCATTTTTTACATTGATATATTTCTGAAACACAAGAAGTTAATACATTTTGTCACTGAAAACCCTGTCATCTGGTGTGACCCTATACTAACTTTAAATCGGGAAATTCCATGGAAAACTTGAATTAGTTGAAGGAGCTCATTCAAGGTTATGTGACTGAAGCCCCCTGTTATAGCCTTGTTATAGCCTACATGCACACTTTAAGTTTTTGTCTCAGAATGTTTTACATGTTTAAATTCATTGTAAAAATGGAAAGTTTTGTTTTCCTTGTGACACCCCTATTTATCTAAATTGGTCAAGTCCAGCAAGTCATAAGAGAAAAAAGTGAAAAGATAAAGTTAGTTTAAGTTATTATATATATATATTTCTTCTTTTTTTAAAAAATATCCATGTGCAGTGGATTTAAAGTATTCAAAGTGTTTTACTTATTTAAAATGTTCAAGTCCGACAAGTCATGTAGGTAAAAAAAATTACACTGTTAGACTTTGACGGAGTTTTACAGACATTTACTGCAAAAATACCACATACTATCTTTACAGATCGCTACTTTAATATGTACTGCTTTGGGGGTATTTTTTTTTACTGTAACTAACTGCATATTAGGAATTTGTGGTATTTTACTGCATTCAAAGTAATCAGATACTGCTATACTGTACATTTGACACAATTATACAGTTATTTAGTGCAAAAATGCCCAGTGAAATACCAAATACATTCTTTATGTCACTACTTTAATATGTACTGCTTTGTTTTTAAAATTTTTACAGTAACTAACTACATATTAGGAATTTGCGGTATTCTACTGTATTCAAAGTAATCAAGCACTGCTATACTGTAGACTTTGATGCAATTTTATAATTATTTACTGCAAAAATTACCAGTAAAATACCACATACATACTTTACACGTCACTTCTTTAATATGTACTGCTTTGGGGGTATTTTCTTCTTACAGTAACTAACTGCATATTAGGAATTTGCGGTATTCTACTGTATTCAAAGTAATCAAGCACTGCTATACTGTAGATGAAGACAAAAGAGACAGTTAACGAAAAAGTTTTAAAATGACCCACAATGCAATATTTAAAATGGATTTTAATAACAATGAATAATAAAAAAAATACTGTTGTACATGATCTCGTCACATGTTTGGAGTTTTTTTATTCAAAAATAAATGCTAAAAATAAATAATTTTGTACTGCTAGTGTAAAATGTAAATAAATTACAGTAAAAATTGTTATACTCTATAATTTAAATGTGAGAAAGGGCATTTGACCATAAAAAGAAGTTGCGGTAAGGCTACTTTACTGTAAAATAAACTGTGCTAGGGCCCTGCTACTGTAGAGCACATTTAAATTACTGTAAATGGGCGGTACAGAATCATGTTAAAATACAGTAACATGTCTAACAGTGTACACATAATTTCATATAAACAAATAATACTATAATACACTATGTAAATTACTATATAACACTAAAGATAAGTGTACAACAATAAAGATAAATTGCTCTTACACTTTGTATATTATAAAGAGTTATTTCTCTTCATTTTTGCTATGTCACACAAAGGTACAGTTCAGAAAACTGTAAAAAAAAAAAGTTTGATAGTTGGTGAAAGTTAGTTATATATATTACAAAAAGGCATTTTTACTGCCTATTTGGCAAGTGTCATGTGCAGTGCATCCAAAGTATTCACAGTGCTTCATTGTAAATGAATGTTACAGTTTTTTTACAGCCTTAATGCAAAATGGATTCAATTATTATTTTCCTCTAAATTCTAAAAACAAACACAATGAAAACATCACATTTTGGAATAAGGATACGACATAGCAAAATCTCTACAGTTATATTTGTGAAAATAAGCTGATTCACTGTAAACTAACATGAATTATATGTTTATATTTATCAACATTAACAAAGGCTAATTAATACTGTAAAAATATATTGTCCATCTTATTATATAGCTAAATGAAGAAACATTTGATAAACATCATTTGATAAAAGTGTATCTGGCAGGAAAATATGCTGAAAACAGGGCTTGTATGGAAAAACAGACTTCAATTGACCTTTTTAGTTTGTTTTTAATGAGTAACCAGTGGTTCTGGGAGTGATATTAATTTAGCTTTTTCCAAAAGAAATTCTATATCTTATAATAAAAAACCACTATAATGAAGTTACATGGTAAATTGTGAATGCCGATAGCCAGCCTTTGCTATTTTAAGATCAAGAAACAATAACAGAGCAATTATGCAAGCAAAAAACACAGACTATGAAAAAATATTCATAAGCCTAAATGTGTTTCTTTTGAAAGTCTCATACACAGATTCAGAGAAAAGGGAGTATCTTGAGCATCTAAACCTCACCTAATTGAATTAGCAGTGACTCCAGACAGTTTTTCTCCTGCTTTTCAGGACCCTGAGGTCAATGGGAAAAAATATGTGTCTAATGATGTTACGTGTGTTCGGAAACATATTAAGGTCTTGTTTTGAGGATCCGTGAGCCTCAAAACTGTTAAAGTGAGGTTCGGATATTGCTGTTGGACACCAAACTTCTAAAGGGGGTCTGTTTTCTGCGTCAGAGACCTCTTGTATGTTTGGTCTCTAATGAGTAGCAACATTATGTTCCAAAATTAAAGATAACCCAGTTGCCAAAGACGCAAACCCGAGTTACCCCAACAACAGATCGCAGATGGTGATTTAGAACACATATTGGAAGCTTTAAAAGTGAATTTTGACAAAAATAGACCGCAAAATTGGATAAAAAGATTTTCATGGAATGTACAGTACAAATCGCTCAAATGGATATGGACAAAGTTTGCACTGTTGCTAATCGGTGGTGTCTGGATTTATGAATTGATTACTTTCAGGTGGTTTTAGATGCCATTTTTAGATTTTATTTCATCGTATGCTGCATTGTAACCTTAAGAAAACCAAGCAAAAAAAATTTGTACTGTATCACTTGTTATTAATGTGTCCTTGTTACAGTGTAACCAATGCGCTACATGCACAGCTAGTGTTTTTCAGCCAATGACAAACTTCCAGCCAGTGAAAACTTAATATGACTATTTTCAGTTACACAAGGTTCCTTTTACAGCATCAATGTTGTAATGTAATTACAGTACATTCAGTTAAATAAGCTTAAGCATTCATTTAGTTGTTCAAGTGTAAAACAAGATGAAGGGCTGTTCTCTAGCGCCGTCAGGAACACCAGGCAAGCGCAGAAACTCCATTAAAAATACCTGGGTAAAATAAACTGTCATATTTTAAATACATGGTGGGGAGAAATGGAATTTAATGCAGTGCTTCTTATCCGGTCTAAAAGCCCCTTTATATCGTGTATATATCAGGCAGTAAAGATCACAGATTTTTAAAGAAATCAAACCTTAAACGTGATGATTTTATAATGGAAAGACGCTGGAAGCGCTGAGGCTAGCTGGCTGAAATTAAAAGTCTCTGTGCATATACGGCATTAGACAAATATTGGTAACACTTTATGTTGATGGTCCATTCGAGTATTTGTAGACTGTCTGCTTAATATCTGTTGATATGCTCCTTCAACAGACATTTAACTGACTATAAGAAACTTAGCAAGTACATGTCAGCTTATGCTAACCCTAACCTAAAAGTCTACTTATAATCTAATGAGAATTAGTTGGCATGTAGATACAATGTAACTTAAATTCAACAAACGGACCATCAAAATAAAGTGTGACCCAAATATTCTGTGAGTGATATTAATTTAAAACATACACGTATTCACCTTATTCTCCACGTACAAGCAGGCGGAGCCATTTGAATCATTTTGGCTTGAGACTTCCGGTCTCATTCACTTCCATTCATTTTTAGACGTTAAAAACAGCTCGTTTTGTTGCTTGATGTTGCAAACTGATATTTTACCATTATATTATTCTATTCTGTCTGTATAATCATGCAAACACTTGTTTGTAGAGCAAGTAATTTGACCATTTTTTGCCGTTTACTAGTCAGTTCTCCCATAGGCGACTGAATCGGAAGTTCTAAAACAATCGCCAAAATGAGCGCACTTCCGCATTTTAGAATAAGGTCAATAAGTTACTGTTGTTAAACAGCAACACAAGAATGCATTCTACTTCACTTTATTCCTTTTGTTTTTCTAAGCACTTTTGGACTATTCTTGTGAACGCAGAGCTTAAGTACATTTTTTCCCCATTCCGTTGTCCGTCTTTGATTTTTAAAAACAAAAATACATTCAGTGTGAATGACCTCAGACACAGAATTTAAAAAAAAGTTTAAAGGTGCTGTATGTAAGCTTTTGACTCTTCTAAAGCATAAAAATAGCATAATATGTTTAATATTTAAGAAACATGCCAAGTGAACATTCTTGTTTATCTGAAAAACAATGCTGAAGTCAGATATTCTGCTTTGAAAATGTCTGTTATGTGCCGGAATTCTGTCTTTGTTTTGGTTTTTTAACCCTCGCCCAATGTCACTTTAGCCAATTATATTTCAGCACCCCAGGTTGCCTTGTTGGAAAACTGCGTATTGATTCAAGGCTCTCTAAGTGTGTGCCTGTGATCGAAATGTGACCTCCGATGCACAGTAGCAGACTCCAAAATGAGACACAGATTTACAGTTCCACATGAGGTTATTATCTAATATAAATATTACAAACGTAAAACATTAGGTGAGCAGGTTACATTGTAATCCTGTGTCCCAACATCAAGCTACATGTCGAGATTTGCAGTTATAAGCATTTTGGCTGTTTGCACCAGACTAAACATGACAAAAAAAAAATTATACAGCCATTCAGAAGCACAGAATAGTGCACTCACTGACCTCCAACGAAATAGTGAGGTTCATAATCTTCATATCTAGGCTTGTACCTACATTATGTTTTGTGTTTTTGCATTAAAGGAACGCCACTTTTATTTTAAAAATAGGCTCATTTCACGACTTAAAAGCAGTTAAGTTGAGTTTTACCATTTTTGAATCCATTCCACTGATCTCAGAGTCTGACCAAAGAAGTTTTAGCTTAGCTTAGCTTAGCTTAGCATAAATCATTGAGTTGGATTAAACCAATAGCATCTATTCAAAAGTAAAAAAAAAAAAAGATCTTCAATAATTTTCCCATTTAAAGCTTGAATCTAATGTAGCTATATTGTATTGCTGGAACATGAAAAGTTACTATTTTCTAAGCCAATATGGCTAGAAATTATACTCTCATTCTGGCGTTATAAACAAGTAACTTTGCTGCCATACCATGTCTGCAGCACCCAAAATGATATTAGACAATGATATTATGCTCAAAGCTATTTGATTATTTTGAAAAAAAACTGTTATGTTATGGAATTTTACAGTTTTATTTTACGTTTTTTTTTTTCACGTTATTCAGAAATACAGTTCAAAATCATAAAATAACAGGAAAATACTGTAAATTTACATATCCAGTGTAAAATATATTACTGCTGCCACATAAAAAAGATTTGTTTTCATAAAATTATTATCATTTCTGGAATCCAAAGGCCTGCGGTATAAGTGAATTGGATTAACTAAATTTGCCGTAGTGTATGAGTGCGTGTGTGAATGAGAGTGTATGGGTGTTTCCCAGTACTGGATTGTAGCTGGAAGGGGATCCACTGTGTAAAACCTATGCTAGAATAGTTGGCGGTTCATTCCGCTGTGGCAACCCCTGATATATAAGGGACAAACCTGGAGGAAAATGCCCAGCAAGCATTTTTTGTTTTTAAAATATGTCTAATAGATGTCTAATAGACGTCTAAACATACAGTAGTCTTGGCTAAAACAAGGCTAAATTTGAGTTGTCAGTGAAAATCTAATAGAATAAGCCAAAACTAGACTAGTCATCAAATAAACATAAACGAATGACTACACATTTAAGGCCCTATTTTAACGATCTAGGCGCAAAGTCCAAAGCGCAGGGCCCAAAAGCATTAAGGGCCCTACCATACACCCGGCGCAAGGCGCAACACAATTGTTTGCTAGTTTCAGCTCAACGCAAGAGTCATTTTGACGTTTAGTACCACGCTGTTTAAATAGCAAATGCATTTGCGCTCATATGTGCGCCCATAGGCGTTCTGGTCTAAAAAAAGAGGTATGTTGGGGCGCATTGCTGGCGCGTTGCTATTTTTAGAAACTAGAATAGACTGTTTAATAGACCAACTAAGAGGAGGTCTAAAGTCCAGCGCAGAGCGCGTTAGATGTGCGCCTCACTTAATCATTGCTTAATACACAGGATGTAGAGTAATATGCAAATGTCTTTACAGATAAAAAAGAATTAAAGGATTAAAATATTACAAAAATTATTATTTCTTGCCTACATAAATATAAAAACTACTGCCGTCATGCTTTCTTCATCTCAGGGGGCTTTTGTATAATGTTATTATTATTAGCAATATTATTTATTATATGCATATTTATATTTGTTTTATTAAAAACAAGCTTAGATTTGCTCACCTGTCAGCTTTTAGACCATATGGGGCATAGCATGTGTATTTGGATATAATTTTGGACCACACTTCGTTATTATTGTTCATTTATTTTTTTTTTGCCCTGCGCTTTGGACTTTGCGCCTAGATCGTTAAAATAGGGCCTTAAATGTGTAGTCATTCGTTTATGTTTATTTGATGACTAGTCTAGTTTTGGCTTATTCTATTAGATTTTCACTGACAGTAACTGTAAATTTATTGTTAGAATGTTTTATTACAGAACATATCTGTAAAACAACAGGTATTTCACTGTATAACGAAAAAACTGGAATATTATGTAAAAAAATAGACAATTACCTGTAAAATAAATTTTTTTTTGTTTTTTTTGCCTAGAACAGGGTTATTCAATCTTTATTTCAATCTTTTTTATTGGTCTTTTGTATGACAATACAATTAGATATTGAGAGGTAAACAGTAATGTATTGTCCATTATTAATGCCATCCCCTAACCCCTCATTCATTAACTCAACAAAACAATAAATAAAGAATTACATAAATACAAAATTAAATACATAAGAACATGACATCAGAGGCAACGCAGTGGCGCAGTAGGTAGTGCTGTCGCCTCACAGCAAGAACGTCGCTGGGTCGCAGGTTCTAACCTCGGTTGGGCTGGGTCAGCTGGCGTTTCTGTGTGGAGTTTGCATGTTCTCCCTGCGTTCGCGTGAGTTTCCTCCGGGTGCTCCGGTTTTCCCCACAGTCCAAAGACATGCAGTACAGGTGAATTGGGTAAGCTAAATTGTCCATAGTGTATGAGTGTGAATGTGTGTGTGTGGAAATTCCCAGAGATGGGTTGCGGCTGGAAGGGCATCCGCTGTGTAAAATCGTGCTGGATAAGTTGGTGGTTCATTCCACTGTGGCGACCCCGCAAGGGACAAAGCCGACAAGAAAATGAATGAATGAATGAATGAATGACATCAGAATAACTAGATACAGATGGGAAAAAATTATAATAATTAAAATAATAATAATGAATAAAAAAAATAATAATAAAAAAAAACCTTCTAATAAAGTGGTAAATGTTACAGGTTGCCAGCACCAGGTGCAATAGGCAGGCCTTTGATGTAATCAAGAAAGCAATCCCAAGTCTTATAAAAGGAATCTAGTGAGCCAGAAAGTGAGCATCTCAGCTTTTCAAGTCTGATACAGTAAAAAATGTCCTGTATCCACTTGTCATGTGTAGGGGGGGGAAGTGTGTTTCCATTTTAAAAGTATGGCACGTCTGGCTAGAATTGTGGTACAGGCAACAACCTAAAGTTTATTTTTTACAGTGTAGTTTTGGGCTATTCTTGGACATCTATTAGATTTTCACTGACAGCCCAAGTTTAACCTTGTTTTAGCCAAGTTGTCAACATTTAGATGTCTATAGACATCTATTAATCAAAATTGTTTTCTTGTTGAATGAATAAATGAGTGAATTTCTGCAATCAGTATTCAACAATGTGCACAAGTGAACTTAAGGGCAGGTACTGTACATGATGTATTATAAGCCAAATAAGACTCCACGATAAAAGTACATCACATCCTGACATTAACACATCTTTTTTAGCTGTTGTTTGAGCGGTCCGATATGGCAGAGCTGGATGAATCAGAGCCAATGTGATGGTCCAGGAGGATCACTGCTGACCTTAAACAGCTTGAGCTGTACCTCTCATACTGTAATCTGGTCACTTGCTGGATTTATCCAAGGCCTTATCACTGGGCAGAGAGGCTTGCATGACAACACCGAGGTGTGTGGCTCTGCCAGCCTTGCGTATGTGTGTTAATCAGCCTGGCCTGTGCACTCATGGTGGCATCCATGGTTCTGTCTTCACATTCTCGTGTGGTATTCATAGTATGAACTATCAACACCGTGGAGCCAGAGAAGCTGGGTTTCCCTCTTGTCCACAGGGGGAACAATCAACTAGAAATGCTCAAACGATTAGTGCGTCATTGAAATGAATATCTCTCTATGATTGCTTTATGAAATTACAGCTGTATAATTGGCCTGCGTATCGGAAAGGCCTGTATTAACATTGGCTTGAGTTCAAGTTTAAATCACACTCATATACTGTATGCATCAGGACATGTAATGCACATTGTATGACTTTAATTTTCTAAAAACACAAGTATATATATATATAGATTGTTCTGCAAAGGTATTTGTGTTTGCATGGTGCTTTATAATTATACAGACATGGTATATAATTTAAAATGCATCATTAATCATGTCAGCTTGATTGCCTAAAAAATATACAATATAGTGTGTGTATGAGAGAGTGTGTAGGGTGAATTCAGGTAAATTGTGACACTTTTTCTTGGTCATTTCAATGGCAAATGCGACCTGAATTCATCCTGAATTCATCCTATATACTCATAGTAAGTAAATGTATACCATTCATTCATTCATTCATTTTCTTTTCGGCTTAGTCCCTTTATTAATCTGGGGTCGCCACAGTGGAATGAACCGCCAACTTATCCACCACATGTTTTATGCAGAGGATGCCCTTCCAGCTGCAACCCATCTCTGAGAAACATCCATACACACTCATTCTCATTCATACACTATGGACAATTTAGCTTACCTAATTCACCTATACCACATGTCTTTGGACTTGTGGGGTAAACCCCGAGCACCCGGAGGAAACCCACGCAAACACGGGGAGAACATGCAAAATCCACACAGAAATACCAACTGTCCTAGCCGAGGCTCGAACCAGCGACCTTCTTGCTGTGATGTGATCCTGCTACCCACTGCGCCATCATGACGGCCATAAATCATACAAATGGATATGCTATATAAAGTAAATGTATACCATAGACATAAATCATTAGCTAGCAATACAGATTAGTTAGCTCCTGTGTAGCCTATCCCCTGGAAACAAATAGTCAGAGCCCAAGATAAATAACCTCCATTTGCAATCCGATCAGGGAAATTCAAGTGTTAATTGACGACAGGCATAAGATTTCGGATCCTTAGCCATAAAGAAAGCTTAGTACCCATGGGAGTGACAGATGAGAGTGAGCATAGTTTGGAGCAAACAGGTGTTGGGGCTCACCATCTCATTGTAAACCATCAGCCGCAGTGACGAAAGCTTCCCAGAGTTCCCTTCTATTCCTCCACTCTGTTGCTAAGCAACTGGATAGTATCACACGCAGACCTCTGCTCATGTTGATGAGGACAAACCAGGGTGGGGCAGGGAAATCTAAGGGACCTGCTGAAAGTCAAAACTGACCTAAAAGTATTAAAAATATCAGGCTCGTAGCTGGAATGGCGGGGGGATGGGGGTTCGAAGGATCCATCGTCCCTTAAAGGTTCAGTATTTGTCTCATACATGAGCTCATTTGTCCTATTTTGAAAGTTATGATATCATAAGTTATCAAAATAACCCATTGGAAAAGACTTTAACCTCCTAGGGCTTAGTGGCCACATACGTGGACAGCACATTTTAGCTCTTATGTCTTATGTTTTATATTTTGTTACAGACATACAGTGACATCCTGCAACTGTTTTGCAGCTTATGAAATGTCCCAAACACTAATTTAACTGTCCAAAATGAGCAAAAAATGTTGTTTTCACTGATAGTCAGAACATGTTTAAAAATATGTATGTATGTGTTAATAATGCATTAAAAAACAGGAAAAAACTGCTGTGTTCAAGGCAGAAATAAAGAGTTTTTCTTTCTATTACACAAAGGTAAATGTAAATTCGGACCACGAGTCCACATATATGGACATCATTTTTCTCTAAAAGTACATCATATCAAAAGATGATACTTAGATTTTTAATCTAATTAGGTTCCAATAAGAGAAATAAAAAATGCATGTAAAAAAACAACTTGGGCCTACTTGAGGTTAAAATCAAGCGGAGTCAATTTTCACTGTATTGTTTTTTTTAGAGAAAACATTTTATAAGTAACTTTGATTCTAGATCTTGGATCTTATTCTTAAAAGAGAAAATGACCAATAAAAAGTTGGGAAGCACCAAAAGTGGTCCATATTAATACTCTTTAGGCTATTGTTATCTATACATTTTCAAATGTACTTTTTTTTACAAGAGAAGCTGGAAAAATCGTGAAGCTCTACTGCATCAGGGATGCCCAAACTAGGGCCCGCCGGCCAAAGTTGGCCCATGGTAACTTTTAATTTGGCCCACTATGCCATCTGAGAGGAGAGAAAAAATGATGGGGGATGGTTTAGAGATTGTCATTTCAAATCTAATGTAACCTTTTGTTTGTTTGTTTGTTTCATTGTTAAAAGCTAACTGAAATTAAATGTTTCAATTAAACGATGTGGGCAACGCAGTGGCGCAGTAGGTAGTGCTGTTGCCTCACAGCAAGAACGTCACTGGGTCGCAGGTTCGAACCTCGGCTGTTCTCCCTGCGTTCGCGTGGGTTTCCTCCGGGTGCTCCGGTTTCCCCCACAGTCCAAAGACATGCAGTACAGGTGAATTGGGTAAGCTAAATTGTCCATAGTGTATGAGTGTGAATGTGTGTGTGGAAGTTCCCAGAGATGGGTTGCGGCTGGAAGGGCATCCGCTGCGTAAAATCGTGCTGGATAAGTTGGCGGTTCATTCCGCTGTGGCGACCCTGCAAGGGACAAAGCTGACAAGAAAATGAATGAATGAATGAATTAAACGATGTAAATTCATCAGATTTAGTTTAAATGTACATACTGTCACCCGACGGATAGCGGACAAATCAAGGCAAAGGCAGATTCTGCTTAACTAGTGTATTCAGCTTTAAACTCCACTGTTATAAATGTGATTGTTTATGCTTTTATTGCAATAAGTTATCTTTTTAAATGTTATACTGCCTAAGTTAATATGATTTAATGTCATGTTTTCTAGCCAGGTAATAAAAGTAACTCAAAACTAACATGACGCATTACTAACTATAAAAAGTAACTAAGTAACGCAGCTAGTTATTTTTTGGGGGAGGAACTCAATACTGTGATGCATTACTTTCAAAAGTAACTTTCCCCAACGCTGGTCATGGCATCAATCATAGATTTGATTCATACATGAGCTGAATGCAGTGTATGTTGCTTTGGATAAAAATAGAATAAAAAAAAAGAATATTTAAAAAAAGAAAGAAAAAGAAACTATTGGGAGGAAAGTGTTTGCCCTTGGGGTCAGAGTATCTATTGCTGCCACCAAAAACCTCCAAGTGGCAGGGACTTCCATGGCGAGTAGGTTGGGTTAAAGCTAGAAGGTTTACAACTGTCGTTACTGAGCAGGTTAGGGTTAGGGACGCCAAACAAACATAAATCAACTATCATAAACAACTATCACAGATGACAATGAACCGTGTTGTTAGCAATAGTCTGTTTTCTAATTTCAAAAAGGGAAACTGTAGGAGGAAATGCACACAAATAAACAGTATTTGTCACATGGAGGGATTCATTTGTGCAAATATGTCTGATAATCTAATAATCCTTACTTACTTACTCCCAGGGCTGTTTATATCAAAGTTGATATTTAGCCTCACCATGTTGGTGTTTTGTAACATCTAATTTTTATGAGGTGGGTCGTTAGCCCAACGCTCAACCCCCTAACCTGGAGGACCGGGACATAGACACCACAGACAATTTAGCTTACCCAATTCACAGAACATGCAAACTACACACAGAAATGCCAACTGGCCCAGCCAGGGCTCGAACCAGCCAACTTTTTGCTATGAGGTGACAGCGATATCCACTGCGCCACCGTGTCGCCCGAAACGTATATTTATTTATAAAAACAAAAAAAACATGGTAACACTTTATTTTGATGGTCCATTTGAGTATTGGTAGACTGTCTACTTAATATCTGTTGACACTGACATTTAACAGTCCTTCAACAGACATTTAACTGACTATAAGAAACTTTGCAAATACATGTCAACTTACACTAACCCCAACCCCAACCCCAACCTAACAGTCTACTTATAATCTAATGATAATTAGTTGCAATGTAACTTAAATTCAACAAACGGACCATCAAAATAAAGTGTGACCAAAAACATAAATGTCACTCTGACATGTTTTAAAAACTTTATTTTTGCTTAAATGTTTAAATAAAAAAATAATAATTACTGTAACACAATATGGCAGCATGATTGCGCAGTGGGTAGCGCTGTCACCTCACAGCAAGAAGGTCATTGGTTCAAGCACCAGCTAGGTCAGTTGGCATTTCTGTGTGGAGTTTGCATGCTCTCCCTGTGTTTATGTGGGTGTCCTCCGGGTGCTCCGGTTTCCCCCACAAGTCCAAAGACATGCTCTAATAATCCATGTCAATTGAAAATATTTGAAAAATGTACCTAAATTTCAGCCGGCTTCTCTGTGTTCCTTCTTGACTTTAATTGTTTACTTACTGTAGGTGTTTCAATTCAGTTTTTGTTCTCGCACTTTGATTTGTTGCTGAATCGGGCCTACTCAATTCAACGGTAAGCCAACGATAGTCAATGTGTGGAACACACCAAACCAACTAGCCAGACTGATGCTTACTGTACCAACAGCCCATCGAAACCCAATGACCAACTGTCATCATGGTGTGTCCCATCCCTAAGGGGTAAGTTTAGGGTTGGGGTTAGTGTAGACCTCAATAAAGCACAATTGGCTATTGTAAGGGGTAGGTTTAGGGTTGAGGTGGGTGTAGATGTCAGAGTATTAATAGCTATGTTTCCATCCACCTATTTTTATGCACATTTTACATATGCGAAAAAAAAAACGGTTGATGGAAATGCCATGATGCGCATACATTTTGAAAATGAGCATAAAAAACATATGCGCATAACTGAGTAGGATAAACTTTTTATTCAATAAGAAAAGATGCGCATAAACTATGATGGAAACACTTTTACCGCACAAATTCCAGTATGCGCATTAAAAAAGGTCATGTGACTTTGTTATAAGAGATCATGTGATGATAAAAATGTGTGTAAATGGACAAACCAGTAGGCTGAGCACACTGTAAAACTTCTGAAATGTTGTTTTGGTCATTGTAAAACGCCTTAACCATCTCAGTATTAGTGTTATTTTATTATTAATGATCTCTAGAATCAGAAGTGTCTGTGCTCCGCTTCTGAAGGCTGATTTATACTTCTGCGTCAAGCGCACGCGAATGCTACGACGCAGCCTACGCGTGGACGCATAGTCCTCGCCGTGGCCATTGGTGTCGCTGACATGCACCTCTCAAAAAATGTAACTACACGTCGCAAAGACGCGTAGCGCAAGCTTTGTGATTGGTCGGCTTGGTAGCGATTACGAGTGTGGGCGGGACCGAGAGCCACGCGAGTACGTTGGATCGAGTGTTTACAAGTTTCAAGTCCCGTGAAGGAGCTCTAGATGAAAAGTTTTGTTTTGTGTTTACCTTAAAGTTGTTGCTTGTCCGCCAGTTCCTGCCTCAAAATGAGCGAGTTTGAGCCACTTTTACATTAAAGAAGCATTCAGAAAAAACAAAACACGAGTGAAGAAACTCGACACAGAGGAACATAAACACCTACTGCCAGCTAGCGTTTCGGAAGTGTTATTGCAGAGCAACAGAAACAGCGCGCAGAAGTATAAATGCACAGCAATGCGCAAGGCATGCGCCGTGGGTCATGCCGATCACTCGACGCAGAAGTCTAAACCTGGCTTAACACCTTCAAACGCCACCGCGCGTTCACTGCGTGTCAGGATTGCCTTCTGAAGCCTGGTTGATACTTCTGCATCGAGTGATCGGCATGACCCACGGCGCAAGCCTTGCGCGCTGTCGTGCATTTATACCTTTGCGCGCTGTTTCTGTTGCTCTGCAATAACACTTCCGAAACACTAGCTGGCTGTAGGTGTTTATGTTCCTCTGTGTTGAGTTTTTTTGCTGGTGTTTTATTTTTTTTGCGACCTTAAGGCTGATTTATACTTCTGCATCAAGCGCATGCGTATGCTACGGCACAGCCTACGCGTGGATGCATAGCCCTCATCGTGGCCGTTGGCGACGTTAACGCGCACCTCTCAAAAAATGAGGAAATTTGAGCCACTTGGACATTAAGAAAGCGTTCAGAAAAAACAAAACACCAGCTAAGAAACTCAACACAGAGAAACATAAACACCTACTGCCAGCTAGTGATTCTGAAGTGTTATTGCAGAGCAACAGAAACAGCGCGCAAAAGTATGAATGCACAGCTACGGTCGTTGCATGCGCTGTGAGTCACGTCGATCATTTGACGCAGAAGTATAAACCAGGCTTTAATGTAATGTAAAGTGGCTCAAATTCTCTCATTTTGTGGCGGGAACTGGTGGACGTGCAACAACTTTAATCATAAGGTAAACACAAAACAACAGTCTCCATCCGGAGCTCCTTCACGAGACTCCACGCTTGTAAACACTCGCTGCATCACGCTTGCACGGTTCTCACCTCCGCCCACACTTGTCAGCGCTACCAAGCCGACCAATCACAGAGCTTGTGCTACACGGTGCATTTTTTGAGAGGTGCGCGTCAACGCCGCCGATGGCCATGGCGAGGGCTAAGCCTTGAGGTGCAAGTCATTTATTAGATGAAGAAAAGATTGACGCAGCTTCTCCTACTACAGCAAATTCAGTTTTTACTGTTGATATGTGGCGCCAGTTAAGGAAGTGAAATGCTGCTTTATTCACACGTCTTTTATGCGATAATCCATAAAGTTCATTCACATTTTTGGATGGAAACATAGCTGTTGTGTATCTTCTTCACCTATAGCTGGTGTGTGGTGAGTGCATTTGCACCATTGTTCTGTGCCTGCCATCACATAATTCAGGTGGAGGCTGCACACTAGTGGTGGTGAGGAAATATCCCCAAATATATACAAAATGCTTTGCGTGTAAAATAAAACACAGTAAAGTGCTATATAATTGCCTCTTTCATTCAAGAGTTAATATATTTCTATGTTTTAGGTAGTGCTGTCGCCTCACAGCAAGAAGGTCGCTGGTTCGAGCCTCGGCTGGGTCAGTTGGCGTTTCTGTGTGGAGTTTGCATGTTCTCCCTGCGTTCGCGTGGGTTTCCTCCGGGTGCTCCGGTTTCCCCCACAGTCCAAAGACATGCGGTACAGGTGAATTGGATAGGCTAAATTGTCTGTAGTGAATGAGTGTGTATGGATGTTTCTCAGTGATGGGTTGCAGCTGGAAGGGCATCCGCTGCGTAAAACATGCTGGATAAGTTGGCGGATCATTCCACTGTGGCGACCCCAGATTAATAAAGGGACTAAGCCGAAAAGAAATGAATGCATGACTATTGATCCATGATGAGGTACTGCAGTGTGTATGATGTCACAAATACTCATATAAAAGTGGCACTAACAAGCTATAAAACCAAATTTTATGTATAAAATGAATGCATGTACTGCGTGTAGTTCGATTATTTTCCCCAAGTGTCTTCAACTTTAGGATGAAAAGGTGAGTACCTTATATGCACAATGCACTGTGGTTAGAATTAGAGGAACGTCAGCTTAAACAACATGCATACTGTATAATGTATATCTAAATGTTCTTTCACTCAAAGCGTCAGCACTATGGATTTGGTGGAAATATACACTTGAAAAGTTCAGATGCCATCTGGAATTTTCTTCTACAATGAGCATTTTTCTCAGCCTCTTATATTTCTGTTCAGTTATTCCACGTTAAAAGCGATAAAAATAATCTATTCTTCACCATAAAAGTCAAATTACTGAATCAAGACAAAGGAGCCTGAGAAAAAACGGTAATATTAGAAGAAACTTTCAGATGGCACTTAGAGGTTTATGCATCTAAACTCTTCATTTCTTGTAAAAGTTACATAAGAGCATGTATGGTCAAGTACTGGGTGCACAGTTGATTTCATGGCTTAGTGGTGTCTATGTATTTATAGTTCCTGATAAAGTGTCCAACCCATTTCAATCACCCCATTGCCCTTCCACAGGGGGAGTAATCCAATAAAGAGGAGCACAGGAGTCGCTGCTCCATCTCTCAAGAACTAGACGCACATCACATCACATCACATCACATCACATCACATCACATCACACCACTCCTCTCCACGGGACAGGCAAGTTGAGCATCGCAACAATTGTAACTTCATGTCTTCTCTTCTCTTCTCTTCTCTTCTCTTCTCTTCTCTTCTCTTCTCTTCTCTTCTCTTCTCTTTAAAAAAAATAGTTCTATACTTCTATATCATGTTCTTTTTTGTATACTTTGTTTATTAAGTGCATAGGAAGCCATTTCACATTGTCTCTATCCTGTCAGTTTTGTATCCTGTGTATTCCAAAGAATTTTGTTTCAGGATTTTATTAAGAAAAATATTCTGTCTAATAACAGATGGTTTACTTATACAGTATATGCTAGTTTGAATGAGTGTCAGCCAAATACTTTTTAGCTCAACCATATTTGTTAAAATAAAACGCACGTAAGAAAGAACAATTGCTTCAGATTAAGAAGCTGAAAATAGGCTGTATTTGAAAAAATCAACATGATTGCTGAAGCTTAAGTGCATTTGTGGACATCCCAGGGTTTTGTAAAACACATTTAGTCTAAGTTAATTTGTGTTTTGAGATTACATTTGTAAGAAAGTCCCATTTTTGGCATCTTTACAACCACCTGTCAGTCCATTATCCAGTTATGGCTGAAAGCTTCTCTTGTAGTCTTTAATTAGCTGCACGTTTTCATGTGTCACTTGTGGTCTATTTGGAACGGATTGGATTTGTTTGGGGCTTCATTAAATTTCAGAAGTAGTTCACATGACTCTCCTGAGTCTCCAGCTAAGCTCTTGCCTGTGTCAGTCTTATTTAACCCAATCTCAGGCACTGTATTTGTCAGCGTGATCTGATGAGAAAACGTAAGTATTTTACGTTTTGTCAGTTTAGTGGTTAATTCGTACGAATTCATACGAGTTCAATTGTACGAAAGTGTAAGATTTTAAAAAGGAGGTGTGGCACCCAACCCCACCCCTAAACCCAACCGTCATTGGGTGATGAGCAAATCGTACTAAATTGTACGAATTAGATCGTACGAATTAGCCACTAAATCAAAAAGTTACTAATTGCCGTGAGATTGCGTTGGTATTTGTATATGTGTGTTTGTTTGGGACTGATGGAGGGATATGGCTCTTTACTGATGGTAAGAGACACGCAGGAGACAGCTGGAACTACAGAGAGTTCTCTTGGTATGGTGCCAGTGTTGGTGCCAGACTGAGAAGAGATCAAAGAATCCATTCAGAAACAACAGGGAGATCTGACAAGTGTTCACAGTGCAGTTTTAGGTGACTGTGTGTATCTGTTGAGTCTGTTGAGTTATTTTAAAGGTCATAGTGATGATGAAATATAACAATGTATTTGATTTGACCTTGTATATACTGTAACATTGATACAAGAGCAATACCTTGGTGTCAAAATGACATCAAATTTAACGTTGACATTAAAAAAAACGTCAAAAATGCCAATCGATTTGATGTCAAAACCTTGATGTCTATTTGACATCCACACATTGAAGTGCTTTTGACCACCAAAATAACAACACAATTTTTTTTTTAAATATAATATAATAATTTCATTCATCTGAAAGCTTAAATTACTAATTGACATTGTATTTTGTATCCCTACAATGGATATAAACTACCTTGATGTCAAAAAGACATCAAATAGACATATTTTCGTCAAAAAAAAACATGTCGTAACAACGCAATCTCACGGCAATTTGTAACTTTTTGATTTGGTGGCTAATTCGTATAAATTCGTTCGATCCAGTTCGTACAATTTAGTACGATTTGCTCATCACCCAATGATGGTTGGGTTTAGGGGCGAGGTTGGGTGCCACGCCTCCATTCTATAAATGTACATTTTCATACGACTGAACTCGTATACGAATTAGCCACTAAACTGACAAAACATGAAATACTTACGTTTTTTTAAGTGGGATCATGCTGGTCGTACTGTCCTGTAATACAATTTTTGACATGTTTTTTAATGCCGATGTTAGATATCAGTTTGATGTCTTTTTAAAATCAATGTAGCTAATTGACGTCAAATTGATTTAAAAAAATTTTTTACGTTTTTTTGACGTCTATTTGACATCAATATAACGAATGGGCATACTGTGAGGAGGTTTCCTGAATACAGCAGCTTCGTAACAGCTGTTCACTAAGTTACAGAAGTGGTAAATGGATACAAATTAAAACTGCATGTACTCCAGGTGGAAACCATTTGAAATTGAATCCCCAAATGTAATCATTTGCAGGTGTCAAAGAGCCACTGTTGATATGGCAGAGATTCTCGGACCTTCTGTCTTAAATTATGATCTCACGTTCATGTGGTGTGATGCTATAGCTCGAGGATAGACATTAGAAGGTTGCTGGTTCTCCAATACACAAACCAAAACCTACAAGGGTCATGTGCTTAATCAAATTTCAGTGTCAGTGTCAATTCTGGCTTCAGTACATCGTATACATCATGTTTCACACTCAAACAATTGATTTTGAGCTGTTTTGGAAAGTGTATTGTTAATGATTATTAATAAGGACTTATTTTTGTACATTTCCTTGAATGATACCATGTTGTAACCACAAAACACTTTAGGCATAGAGTATTTTTGAAACTAATGTATTGTCATGCTTGTATTTTCATTTGGTTTATCGTCATAATGCAGATGGTGTAGGTCTGTTCAGTAAAATACAAATTACTATACTCAAATATAGACAAGTAGGCGTAAGATAAATTGAGAAGTTTGAAAGTATTTTCAGTATACAAATTTTTGTTAAAATAATAAGTTAGATACATTTTAATGTGTGTATTCAGTAAATGCTGGATATTTTCAACCCAAATTTGAGTAAAATTTGGACAAACACTTTATTTATTTTTATTTATTCATTCATTTGAAAAGAAATCCATATTATTGAAGCTGGCCCCAGAGTTTCTTTTCAGTTCTCATATCTAAAGAATCATTTGGCCATACTAATATTTCAATGAACATAAAGTATGTACATGGTAAACTAAACTATTACCAAGATGAAAATCCAATCTTAGTGCAATCATTAGCCATTCAAGCCTGTAACCAGGAGGGGTTTGGGTGGTTCAAAAGACCCACCTCCCACTGACAAGTTCCAGAATTGGTCCCATACATGAGCTAATTTGTCCTATTTTGACTGCTGTTTCATCATAAATTGTGAAAATAGCCCATCGAATAAGGCTTTAAGACCAAGCGGAATCCTCTGTTGGCTGTTGTGACTTTAGCTTATCAGCTTTGACCAATGCAAACCATTATTTATCTGTGCAAGAAAACATACAACCTGACAAAAGTGAAGTCATCTTTTACTACTGTCCTACTGTATTGTTGTTAAATAGAGAAAAAAATTTAACAATTAACTTTTATTATAAATCTTGGACCTTATTCATGTAACAAAAAAGATCAATAAAAAGGTGTGAAGCAGCAAAGGCTGTCCATATTAAAGTTAATTTGAATACAAATCAAGTTATTGATATCCATGAATTTTCAATTCAACTTTTTTAACAAGAGAAAAATCTAGAAAAATTTTGAAGCTCTACATTATTATTGTTTATTTATTTGTTTATTTTTTAATTCAAATGGCCAAATTCTAACTGAATGTGTGGGCCAGGTTGTTATTTGCCTAATACAAGAACATAAGCTACAGTTTCAATAAAAAAAAATTAACGAATCATATATGTTTTTTTAATGATAAATCATGTAATAAATTGATATTTTAATTAGTATGTTTTTTTCAAATCTTTAACCCTTTCGAACCAACTTAAAGCCTGCAGTCCATGAGAGTGGACGATTGTCATCTAATCAAATGACGCCAAGTCTTGGCATGTTGTACTTTGAAAAAAATCCCCTACACTGTAAAGGAGCATGGCATCACTTCACTCCAGACACAAACATAAGCCACATTTACAATGTTTTTATTCAGATTTATTGATATGTTTGCCAAAATTTCTTAGACTGTGTGTAAAAATAGAGGGATTGTACTTACTAATTAAAGTTTAAAATCTTTTGTAACATTGCAAGCTTTAGATCAGGATTATTTTTAAAATATGTCTGTCCGTTAGGATGGACAATGGGTTCAAGATCTGTTACAGAAATTAAATCTCCAGTAATGCTGATTGAACTTTTATATATATAAAAAAAAAGACTATCGATGTATCAGTTCATTGCTGAAACAATTTTATATGCAGAATATACAGATCTTGAAGTTCTTGAGCATAGCAGATGGAAATATCTCAGATGTGGACATTGTGAAGTGATGAGGAAGATGGAGATATTTTTTTTTATAAACAAGATGCAATCTATACAACAAAAACCTTATTTTGCATTTAAAGTAAAAATGTTACAATGTTAATGTTTGGGATTTTGAAAATAAATTTCAACATTATACAAGCAATCATGAATGTTTTTATTTTGTATTTTATGTTGGTATAATGTTCGGGAAGTACAACTGTTTTGACCTGATGTCCATTGAAATGGACTATATACTGTATATATATATATATAAACTGTAAGACCCAACAGTCAACTTTATCAAATGAAATGAGTGTAGTTAACTCAACATTTACTGAAAGTTAATTCTACTCATTTGAAAGGAGTTGTTGAAGGTAATGCTGTAATTAAATACCTCATTACTTCAACTTAAATGGAGTAAGTTTACAGTACTCATATAGATTCTTTTTTTAACTCAAATGGTTTGTTGCAATCGGTTTCCTTAAACAGTTTGAGTTGCCTTAACTTTTTGAGTTTTACAGTACTCAGTTGGTTTGAGTTCTCTTTATTTATTGGATTTTACTGTGCTCAAATTGCTTCATTTACTCAAATGTATTAAGTTCACAGTACTCATTAGAATTAGTTTTTGAACTTAAATGGTTTGTTGCAATCGGTTTCCTCAAATGGTTTGAGTTACCTTAACTTTTTAGGTTTTACAGTGTACTTAAAGGGTGTTGAATTTTTATTATCATAATTTGGTCTCATTTATATGAGCCTTAAGAACTGTGAAAACATACTTTTACATTTTTCAGAAAATTGGAACATAATTCGGGTCTGAAGGGGTTAAGGAAATGTTTTAGTATCACTGTAAAACTCAAAAAGTTAAGGTAACTCAAACCATTTGAGGAAACCGATTGCAACAAACCATTTAAGTTCAAAAACTAATCCTAATGAGTACCGTGAACTTAATCCATTTGAGTAAAAGAAGCAATTTGAGCACAGTAAAACCCGATAAAGGAAGAGAACTCAAACCAACTGAGTACTGTAAAACCCAATAAGTTAAGGCAACTCAAACTGTTTGAGGAAACCGATTGCAACAATCCATTTGAGTAAAAAAAAAACTAATCTATATAAGTACTGTGAACTTACTCCATTTAAGTTGAAGTAATGAGGTATTTAATTAACTCATTATCTTTAACACTGAGTTCAAAACTCTTTTCAAATTAGTAGAATTAACTTTCAGTCAATTTTGAGTTAACCAAACTCATTTCATTTGATAAAGTTGACTGTTGGGTTTTACAGTGTACATCAAAAAGTTTGGTGATGACCATTAGATAAGCTATTTATACAAAAAAAGTGCTTAATCTCATTAAAATGCAGTATTTAATAAAATATTTCATATTTATTTTTTAATAAATAATAATTAAATAGAAAATGAGGTGAATAACTGCGAAAAGGTCCACTTTTTAAGAAACCAGGCTGGCTACTGGCCTGCCATTGAACACTGGATAGCTAAGAAACGCAGAGTGTGCTTTTACTAAAATTAGTTAGTTTGTTTGTTTGTTAGACCTTATGAATCCCAAAGGGAAATTCACATGTCACAGCAGAGCTCTTCATACTAAAGATAGAAAAAATAAGTTACATAAATGTAAAAACAATAATAAAATACATTCATACTGCACACATTAGTTTCAAACAACGAGTAAACATTTGTCCATGTCTAATACTATTACAATTCAGCATAATTCATCTAGTATGATTTTGGTTATACAATCTGATCACTGTTGGTAAAAATGACTTTCTCTGTAACACCGGGGTTGAATTAATCTTGCACTAAAAGAGCTTGCACACGCTTGGACTATATCAAAAAGGGGATGATTATCGTCGGTCATCATACTGACAAATTTGTCCATCACATGTGCAATCTCTTCTATAGTGGGTAGTACACACCCCATAAGCTTATTTAATTTGTTTTTCTCCTTCTCCAACAGTCCCCCTCCAAAGCATACAGGATCACAGAAGACACCACAGAATCATAAAAAGCCTTTAACAGTGCATTTAACTCAGTCGTCTTAATAAATGAATGTGACTCTGACCCTTCTTATACACCTGAATTGTATTTTCAGTCCAATCGAGCTTGTGATTCAGATGTACACCCAGGTACCTATATGATGAAGCAATCTCAATTGCTGACTCCTGTATAATCACTGACACCACTTGTTGTAGATGTCTGCTAAAATCAACAATCATTTCTTTGGTCTTATTGGTATTTAATTTAAGCAAAACATTTTAAAAGCAACCTATACTCTCTCTCATCATGATCCTTTATATAACCGACAATTGCAGAGTCATCAGAAAACTTCTGTAGATGACAATTTTTGGAGCTGTATTGAATATCTGACATATAGAATGCAAATAAATATGAAGCTAAAACTGTTCCTTAAGGAACACCAGTGCTACTCATTACAACTTGCGACACACAGTTATGCATCCTAACATACTGTGCTCTATTTGTGATATAGTCAGTTAACCAATGAGTTTTAATATGAGAAAAAAAATAAGCCTCAGGGTTGGTGTGTAGATCAGAGCATGTATATAAGCAGTGTGTCCACAAATGCTAGTCTGGACACAGTTCTGAGGGATAACGCAGAAATATTAGCAGGGCTTTACTGAGGGGAGACACAACAGCTGAGACTAATACACTGGCACTCTTCCAATCTTGCTTTAGAAAGTTTGCGTCATATAGTTAGCCTTTACCTAGCAGATGTTAAGAACCGGTATTATAGGCCTACTAGTTAAGTTTCATCTAAGCCGTTCTCTCAATGGCATTTTCAATGACCCTTTCAACCTGTCTGCACTATTTAAAACCCGTTTATCTTTCAGGGATTGTTTAAAACCGGAGATGGCGGAGCGCTATGACTGCCACTACTGCAAGGAGTCTCTGTTCGGGAAGAAGTACGTCCTGCGGGATGAAAATCCATACTGCGTGAAGTGCTATGAGAGCCTCTACTCTAATACCTGCGAGGAGTGCAAGAAGCCCATTGGCTGCAACAGCAGAGTATGTTCATCTTCACACTTTCTGTTTTACTAAACATGAATATACAGTTAGGTCCACAAATATTTGAACATCAACACAATCCTAACATTTTTGGCTCTATACATCAACATTTCAATAGATTTGAAGTGAAACTAACAATATGTGCTTTAACTGCAGACTGTCAGCTTTAATTTGAGGGTATTTACATCCAAATCAGGTGAACAATGTAGGAATTACAACAGTTTGTATATGTGCCTCCCACTTGTTAAGGGACCAAAAGTAATTGGACAGAATAATAATCATTTACAAATCAAACTTTCACTTTTTAATACTTGGTTGCAAATCCTTTGTAGACAATTACAGCCTGAAGTCTGAAATGCATAGACATCACCAGACGCTGGGTTTCATTGCTGGTGGTGCTCTGCCAGGCCTCTACAGCAACTGTCTTCAGTTCCTGCGTGTTCTTGGGGCATTTTCCCTTCAGTTTTATCTTCAGCAAGTGAAATGCAAGCTCAATCGGATTCAGATCAGATGATTGACTTGGCCATTGCATAACATTCCACTTCTTTCGCTTCAAAAACTCTTTGATTTCTTTTGCAGTATGCTTTGGGTCATTCTCCATCTGCACTGTTAAGCGCCGTCCAATGAGTTCTGAAGCATTTGGCTTAATATAAGCAGAAACTATTGCCTGAAACACTTCAGAATTCATCATGTTGCTTTTGTTGTTCAGTAAATACAAGAGAACCAGTTCCATTGACAGCCATACATGTCCATGCCATGTCACTACTACCACCATGCTTCACTGCTTAGGATCATGAGCAGTTCCTTTCCTTACTATTTAGCTTAAAGTGTCATTTAAAGGCTTAACTAGGTTAATTAGGCAAGTTAGGTTAATTAGGCAAGATATTGTATACCAGTGGTTTGTTCTGAAGACAATCATAAAAAAAATATTGCCTAAGATGCCTAATATTTTTGACCTTTAAAATGTAAAACTGCTTTTATTGTAGATGAATTAAAACAAACAAGACTATATTATAGGAAATTATAGGAAATACTGTTAAAATACATTGCTCTGTTGATCATTGTAAGGGAAATATTTAAAAAAGAAAACTAAATTCACAGGAGGGCCAATTATTTTGACTTCAACTGTATATCATAATATACAATCTATACTATACAATTTAAAACTGCAAGAGCTGTTCTTATGAAAAGTGTGAAATAGGGTTGGCCGATGTCGACCAATTTGGCATCGTACAATGTCTAATGTGAAACATCGCGATGGACAATGGCATCGTCGTTGTAGGGGACGATGATTTAATTATTTATGTATAATTAAATCATTCATAACGAAATTATTATTTGTAGCCTACCGTTTCAACTACCTGATCTTCATGGTCTTTGTTTTACCCATAACCAAATCATAAATAAATAAAGATAATATACACACAAATTACCACCTGTCGATCACTTTTTCCGTGGGACTCTGGCATGAATAGGCAGAGTGATCTGTGTCGTTATAATGGCGTCGACAAACTTGGTTGGTAAAAAGGTACACAACTAACAGGAACCTGCATAATCAAAATGATATAAACTTTAATACCTAGCACAATAGAATTTAAGACTTTTTAATACTTTTTAAGGGCTAACAATATAGCTACTCATGCTAATGTAAAAGGATGCACAAATAAAACTCAAAGATGATTAGATGAGATTTTGGTGTGCATGTGTGTGTGAATTATTTCCGTAACCACCAACACTACATGCTATCTCAGGGCTTTTGTCACATACTGAAGGACAAAACAAGTTAGCAATGCGCTATGCCACATTAAAACCTGTTAGCGACAGGCTAAATTATTTTAGAAACCTGCTGAAGAATGCTAGCAATATTATCTACCTACAGTACATTCGAGATTAAAAAACTTTGTGGATTTCTGACGTCATCATAGTTTGTTTTGTGGAATTTTATCTATAAAATCCACATCTAAAATTCACCCTCGGTGCACTGACCCTACATTTTAGACTGGCTGTAACACAAATGCTTCTAGCTAAACAATCAGAGTAGAATTATTTGCATTTCAAAACATGCCAAAGTGAAATTTGTTGAGGCTTAAGGTCTGTTTAACCGAATCTTTTGACAGTTTAATGTGTATATTGTGATATTTGCCGTGTATGTTTGTAATGAGGCAACAAACACATGTTAACTAAGCTCTTACTGCGTTTTTTTCTGGAGGGACATCAATAAACTTTAAAAACTCACTTATTTATGCTGATATTGATATCAACCCCCCAAAATACAACTCTAAATACATCTGTAAGCTCATAATTTTCTCTACATTGATTTATTTATAAACCTTTAATACTTTTTAAGGACACCCTGTGTTTTCAGACACTTAATTGCATGATACATGATACATTTAAATGCATTCAAATGCATTTTGATTAGCAAATAGCTTGTTCATTCATTCAGTTTCCTTCGGCTTAGTCCCTTTATTCATCAGGGGTCACCAGTGCTAACAATTGAGCCACCTAGTTCACAGCCCTTAAATAGCTTAAGGTCTGCATGAAAGTAGACATTGCCATGTTTATTTTGCTAGCGCGCATTGTTGGTCTTAAAGTTAACAATTAATCTGTTCAAGTTAGTCTACTAAATAAAAAAAACATTTTGTTTTGGTAATTTTTAATCAAAATCTAACCATTTGCTTCTGCTCTGGAATGGAAATCCTTCTCTGATGATGTCAGCTTGACGGATTGAGTGAAATATGCTTAGCCACGCCCTTTCTGTTAGTTTGCTGTGAGTGAAAGATGAGAGGAGGAGCGGAGTAATAAAACCCCGCCCCCTACTCAATATTCCATTTCAGTTGGAAATACATCATCATGTCTGCAGCAACTTTATGCAGACTTTAACTTTTAAACCAATTATTTACTCACTTAAAGAGATAGTTCATCATTTACTCACCCTTCATTTGTTCTGATGAACACAAGGGAAGATATTTTGAAGAAAGCTGGACACCTGTAACACCTGTAATGACTTCCATAGTATTTGTTTTTCCTACTATGAAAGTCAATGGTTACAGGTTTCTATCTTTGTTCAATTATATTCTTTAATGTTTAACAGATTAAAGAAATTCCTATAGCTTTGGAACCATTTGAGTGTAAGTTAATAGTAAGTACTTGTGTATTTTTAGGTGAATTATTCATATAAGTAGGATATTGGCAAGTTCATAATCACTTCACACTTGATATTCCTTACTAGATAGAGTTCATAATTACTTTTTATTGTCAGAAGTTTATAGTCAACTGTACTAATAAACATTTATGTTAAATTGAAATATAATGTAATTTCTATTGAACGTAGTTTAAATAGTAAATTTTAATAATTTATAGACTTTATAATTTATAATAATTTATATTTAGACTAAAAAAAAAAGTAATATTATTATTTGGAACATGTTTATTTTAGTTACTAGTTGATATTTCCAACCAATAAATTACTTTTATAAACCTGAAGAGAATTTGCAACGTGGTACATATAAAATACATTAACTTAAATCTAATATGGAACGACACACTATGGTTTAAATTATAGTACATTATATGCTTTGGTTTACATGAAATTAAACCATGAATTAATCCGGGGTCGCCACAGCGGAATGAACCGCCAACTTATCCAGCAGATGTTTTATGCAGCGGATGCCCTTCCAGCTGCAACCCATCTCTGGGAAACATCCATACACTCAGTCACACTCATACACTACGGACAATTTAGCCTACCCAATTCACCTGTACTGCATGTCTTTGGACTGTGAGGGAAACCGGAGCACCCGGAGGAAACCCACGCGAATGCAGGGAGAACATGCAAACTCCCCACAGAAACGCCAACTGACCCAGCCGAGGCTCGAACCAGCGACCTTCTTGCTGTGAAGCAACAGCACTACCTACTGCGCCACTGCGTCGCCGAAAGTCATTTTTCCTAAGTATAATTATGTTAATATTAATAGTTTACTCACTTTTTACTCAACTTCAAGTGGTTCCAAACCTTTTTACCTTATTTTTCAGTCATCTTTTATTAAGTAGCTATAATTATGTTAATAAATTATATTAAACAGTCATTTACTCTCCTTAAAGAGATTTTCCCAAACATGAAACTTCTTCTGTTGATCACAAAATAATATATTTTGAAGAAAGCTAAAAACCTGTAACCATCCATAGTAGGAAAATCAAATATTATGGAAGTCGATGGTTACAGGTTTCCAGCTTTCTTTAAAATATCTTCTATTGTGTTCAATAGAAGACATGAAGTCAAAAAGGTTTTTGACAAATGAAGAGTGAATAAATAATGACAAAATGTTCAGTTTTAGGGGAACTATCTCGTTAAGTGCAGACAGTTCACCCCCAAATGCAAATTTAATCATCTGTTTCAAGCCTGCATGAGTTTTTTTCCTTTCTTTTGTTGAATTGACTTCCACGGTAGGGACAAAAAACTGTTTGGTTGGTTTCCAGCCAGTGTTCTTCACAAATCTTCTATAGATTCAACATAACTGAGAAAATAACATATTGGAACAATATTATTTGCAGGTGCAGATTTGAAGTACTTTGAAGTGCACATTCAAAACAATTAAGAGCACTTCTGTTTTAAAAGGTCTGTACTTATACAGCTAGATTAATATGCACTTTTACATTACTTACACATTAGAATAACAGTTCTAACAGACTATATGTGTCATACTCAGAGCTCAATATTCACAGCAAGACGGTCTTAGCGCTGACTGTTTGACCGTGTTTATTTAGTAACTGTGCACACAATGATTTGGAGCCCTCTGAAAGCTGAGAGATCTAAAGGAGAGCGCTGTGAATGTCAGTCCATGCGCTCTGGACTCAACCCAGCAGGAAATCACTGCTCATGGGGTGAATCTAAAACTGAACAAAGTCACCAGATGAGCTTTTGTGGAATTACTAGATCCCATTCACCTTAGGGATGAACACACAGACCTCTTCTGCCATTTCAAAGTCATATTAAAACATATTCTTTGCTGTAAAAAATAATCCATAAAATTTACGGTAAAAACTGGCAGATGTGGTTGCCAGAATTATACCGTAAAAAATATGATAGAAACTGTAATATAAATTTCTGAATTCTACAGTAAACTATTTCATTAATTTATAGTGTCATGCACCAATGTTTTTTTTTTTTTTTTTGGAAGTACTATCACATTTTACCTTTGATACACAAACCAAAACACAACCATAAGCATATGGTGATAAGAAAGTCATATGACGAACAAAAGCTCATCACAAACAACTTTTCCTACAAGCAGAGAAGCATATTAAAATATACAAGTTAAATAATGCAATAATCATTAGGATTTATCAAAACTAGATGTAACAAATTTTGTTGATTTATTTGATTTACTGTCAAAATCAGGGCAATTTTTTTACAGTGTTTATAATTCATTCATTTTCTTTTCGGCTTAGTCCCTTTATTAATCAGGGGTCGCCACAGCGGAATGAACCTCCAACTTATCCAGCATATGCTTTACACAGCGGATGCCCTTTCATCATCAACCCATCATGGGGAAAAATTCAAATAGTTAATAAGTTTAGTTTAGTCTAATTAGATTTCTAAAATACAATCTACTTGCTCTTCAAAGAGCAGCTCTCGTTATTATCCATGAACTGGTGTATTTGTTTAATGAAATTCAATTCATTTGTTTCATGAAAGACATTTATTTTAGTTACTTTCCATGTTCTAACATATCAAACAAGTTTTAAAAAAATTATGTAATGTTAAAATGCTAAAACTGCTAAATTAGTAACTCACGGGAAATAAAGCAAGTAAAATAAAGGATATATTTTTACTCGCATTACTCACTTACTCTCATTCACACACATACACTACCACTACAGCCAATTTAGCTTACCCAATTCACCAATACCACATGTCTTTGGACTGTGGGGGAAACCGGAGCACCCGGAGGAAACCCGTGCAAGCATGGGGAGAGCATGCAAACTCCACAGAAATGCCAACTGACCCAGCAGAGGCTTGAACCAGCGACCTTCTTGCTGTGAGGTGATCGTGCTACTCACTGTGCCACCGTGACGCCCAGTGTTTATAATGGTTACATTTAATTCATAATAAATAATATAATCAGCTTATTTAGACATTAACATTAAGCAAGTTTGACAAATGCTTTGAAACTATTAAGACAAGCATCACTTTCGAATCCTGAGTTATAAACACAAACATATTAAAGTTACAGTTCACCTTTGATGGAAACAAGAAAAAATCTGTCATCATTTACAATCCTCTGCATTGTTCCAAACTTATGTTGCGTGGGTCTATTTTTGGCAATAGACAGTAATTGTTGATTTTTCTTGTAAGGATCATGTTCCATGAGGATATTTAGTAAATTTATTACTGTAAATATATCAGAAATGAATTTTTGATTAGAAATTCTTTGCTAAGCACTTCATTTAGATAACTTTAAAGGCTATTTTCTCAGTATTAAGATTTTTTTTAACCCTTAGCTTCCAGATAGAATTAGATTTATTTAGAATTAGATAGATTTCTTTCAAATAGAAAGAAATACTGTCTTATCTAGACAAATAACATCAATGGAAAGCTTATTAATTCAGCTTTCAGGTGATATATAGATCTCAGTTTCAAAACATAGACATTTGTGTATGGTATATTGTGTTCCATGGTCGCATGCGAAGATATTTTTTAAATCCCTCTTTATTTAATTTTTGTCTATTAATTAAAAGTCAGTGCAACCAAAACTCTACAAGTGTGTGTGTGTGTGTGTGTGTGTGTGTGTATATATATATATATATATATATATATATATATATATATATATACAGTTGAAGTCAGAATTATTAGCCCCCCTTTGAATTTTTTTTCTTTTTTAAATATTTCCCAAATTATGTTTAACAGAGCAAGGAAATTTTCACAGTATGTCTGATAATATTTTTTCTTCTGGAGAAAGTCTTATTTGTTTTATTTCAGCTAGATTAACAGCAGTTATTAATTTTTTTAAATAAAAGGACAATATTATTAGCCCCTTTAAGCTATATTTTTTTCGATAGTCTACAGAACAAACCATCATTATACAATAACTTGCCTAATTACCCTAACCTGCCTAGTTCACCTAATTAACCTAGTTAAGCCTTTAAATGTCACTTTAAGCTGTATAGAAGTGTCTTGAAAAATATCTAGTAAAATATAATTTACTGTCATCATGGCAAAGATAAAATAAATCAGTTATTAGAAATGAGTTATTAAAACTATTATGTTTAGAAATCTGTTGAAAAAGTCTTCTCTCCGTTAAACAGGCGGTCTAATAATTCAGGGGGGCTAATAATTCTGACTTCAACTGTATGTGCATGTATATATATATATATATATATATATATATATATATATATATATGTATTATCATACCAAGTGACTGTCTTTCATGAAGACTTTGATTAAACCACTCAAAACAATATATGTCAATTAATCATTAAATGAATAATGTAAAATGCATGCAATTTACAATAAAGATAATTTTAAGTTGATTTTTAATGGCATTAGTGGGTGTCAAAGTGTTGTCACACTGGACATTTATGGATTTGGAAAAATAAATGATGACTGAGTTTTTATTTTTGGGTAAACTAACCCAGAAATGCTTTACTATAAAGGCCACTAATATGATTTAACCCATTAACTGACATTAATGAGCACATATGAGTACATATGGTTTAGCATTTATTATATAAATGTTTGTGTTATTAAAAAGTTGTTCATTGCTAATTCATGATTACTCAGTTTCATTTAATAATACTAATTATTTCAATTCAAAAATAGTTTTTTTCATTTTAAAATTAATATTAAATTAGATTTATAAACATGTTATAAGAATGTTTCATATTATCTAATGTTAACAAATTGAACTTACTGTAAATTAATGTGTTATTAATTATATAAAGGTTATTTATTGGTAAAGGAGCATAATATTTATGAAAACCTTCCATTTCACAAAAAGATTCTGTAGAGTGGAAAAAAGTTTTCTTTACATTATAAAAAATGTTCTTCACAAAACAAAACAGAAAAAAGGTTTAATGTACACAACAACGTTGTTTTAGAGGTCTGATCATGTAAAGTTTTTAAAATTAAAATTAAAGTTTTTATACCATGCTTTCATTCAAGTAAACTCTGAAAAAGTGTTCATCATCTGCATAAATATAAATTGCTCATTCAATTGGCATGCATGATTACTTGACAGCTACAACAACAGTGGGCTACAGGACCATATGCGCATTATTAAATGAGCACCAACTACTGGCCAGACATGTATAGCACAGCATTTTAAATCACTTGAACCATGTGATCATTTTGACAACATTGTCATCTAAGCCCAAAACTTCCCAAAAACGTAAAAAGAAAAACCTTTCCATTTTTAGTTTATAGTTGTCATGCAAAAGCACCCTATGAGTGTGTGGTGCCCTGCTCTTCCCTCTACAGGCTCCTGTGAGCTTCTGTCATTAGTGTCACATTACATGGTCATTAGTCCTGATGAGAAGGCTGAATCTGTGGTCTGGAGGACAGGCCCGAGGTGGAGCCACATCTGTGTGCCACGTCCTTGGCCCAGATCCCGGTCGCTCCCCCCATAGCAGCCCATCAGCATGACCTCATATCACCCTGGGCCAGCAATTTAACGAGCACACACACACTTTTTCTCTCTCTCAAACATTGGTGGATAATTAAACCACCGGTGTCATACACTCCTCCTGAGGCCCAGTACCGACTCTCACTAACACACTTCGATTGGCAGATCACACTGGGCTCCAGCACCTGCGGCTCTCATTGGTGAGTGACCTGCTGTGAAGCTGACATTGAGGAACACTTTACCCTCTTGCTCTCCCTAATTAGATGTTCAAAAGCCGAAAAAGGCCACTGAGGCAAAGCACATTCGGTTTAATGCAGGTGTGACAGAATGTAGCCTCAAAGTCTTTACCTGTATGCGTTTGTCTCCTCAGGATCTGTCTTATAAAGACCGGCACTGGCACGACGACTGCTTTCACTGCTTCAAATGTCACCGTTCTCTTGTGGACAAGCCATTTTCTACCAAGGATGAGCAGCTACTGTGTACCGAGTGCTACTCCAATGAGTATTCCTCTAAATGTTTCGAATGCAAGAAGACAATCATGCCAGGTGAGTGAACATGTTTGCTTGGCCTGATTCTCACACATGATCTTTTAGCGACCTTATCACAGTCACCGAGTTGAGCACCAACCAGACACACTAGAGGGCACTCTACACATCACATTTGCTACTAAACCGGACTACATTTTCCATCATGCACTTCAAACACACCAGTTCCAGTTCACCACTGATTACAATCACACAGCTGAATTTCATGAGGACTGAATACCAGGACTATATACACCTCACATCTTTGCTCAGGCTTGTATCACTGTTAGTGTGCATTACCCAGCGGTTTCCTGGTTCCTGGCTTTTGGTATTTATCCGTGTTTTGATTTTTGGACTGTTTAGTGATTTTTTTTTTAAGTGTTTGCTGCCTGTCCTGACCATTGCTTGCCTTTCTGGATTTCGCTTTTGATGACTGTCATGTTACTGTTTGTTCCTGTTGACCCTGTCTGTCTGACAATTCCTTTGCTTAAAGGACCATGAAAGCCCCCTCTTTTGGTTCAAGTCTACCTCAGAATGTTTTCAAAAATTAGTGTTGCGACTAGAGGGAGGAGTGTAAAGCAGAGCAGGGTAGAAAGAGGGGAGCGAACAACTGTTGTCAGTTGGCTCACAAAATGAGACACAAACTGTGAAATGTTAAAATGCAAAGAAATAAAGGAAGTAATTTAATGCCCTGGTCGGTGCTGGGAGTGGGGGGGTTGCGGGACGAAAGTGAAGAGCGGGGGGAAGGTGTCGTGGACGAAAGTGAAGTGGGTTGGGGAGTTGTGGAAGAAAGTGAAGGTGCCGGATCTGGATCTTAACAACTTAAGCCCTGCTTACTCTGTGGTGCCCTGACAGTATCGCGGGAAAAAACATGCAGCAAACCCCGTGGATCATCGAAACAAACACATACAACCCTTCATGAACGGCTATGTGCCGGATGCGGTCTCACCCAGTCATTGGGTCTTACAGCTTGGTAGGTCTGCCTTGCATTCGGAAAGCACATGCTCTCATGAATAATTAGGAAACAGGGTCTTCTCATAGTATAAGAAAACTCCGCTATGAATAATAATGAGAAATCGAGTATCATCACTCCACCAGCAGATTCGCGATACGTCACCGATTTTGATCCCACCCCAAAAACTATTTTAAACCCGGAAGATGAAATTAGCTGACAAAAGCTCAAAATTATCCTGTTTCCCCACAATTAAAGCTGACAGAAGCTAACGTTGTCTTAACTGATGCTCAACACACACAAATCTGTTAAAATTTCAAAGAAGTACTCCAGGCAGTTTTGAACCTTTAAAAAAGCCTGTATTTGGAACTCTATCTCCGTGTACGCATTTGTAACATACCTGAATAGATGAAAATTTTACTTATGTGCAAAACTGGAATATTGCATAAAACATTTGCTAATAAAGAACCGTTTCCATCCAATGATTCAAAGGGAAAAATCAGACTTTTTTTTGTATTACAAAATGAACATAAAAATCGGTATAGATAAAGATACTGTAATGTGAATGGGACGCTGACAACAGAAGTTCCAATCCAAACGGAGGTTTAATAAACAGAGATGGTCAGGCAAGCAACGGTAAACACAGGGGCAAACAGATGTACAAAGAAAATCTAGGGTCATAGTCAAATACGCAGGCGAATTGTCAAAAGGCAGGCAGCAGACAACATAAATAAACAAAACAACAAAGCAAAGGTCTAACATGGAAAGGCAAGGCAAGGAAAACGCGTCGTAATGTTCACAATGACAGTATAACAAGACTCAGCCCTGAGGTGTGTGTGTGTTGTATAAATAGTCAGAGTGATCAGTTTATGTGCAGCTCCCAGCCTTGAGTGTGTGTAATCTGCCGAATGAGGAACAGGTGCGTGTGAGCGGTGCATGACTGGAACTTGTAGTCCATAAACCGGCGCATTTGTAGTCCTTTAGCGAACTGCGTGTCGTCTGCCAGGATTAGATTGCTGGTGATTGTGACAGATACATTGATTTTCATCACAAGGGTCGGTTGCTTATTACACACACAGGAATGTGCAGCAACACAAAAATATATGTAAATATAAAATACTAAAAGATTAAAATGTAAAAGATTATTATTGTTTACATAAATGTAAAAAACGCTACCCTACACCCATGCCCCATCCCATTCTTATCCTCAGGGGGCTTTGGTGGAATTCGGCTCATTCTATAGATGGTCTGCCCTCGTGTTTTAACCTCGCAAATGAGCAGAATTCATTTCAGTTTTTTTCAGTTACTAAGTCTGCCATGTAAATAGCAAATGCTCCATGGCCATGGGAGATGAGACCCTGATTGGTTTAATGCCTATTACAGCCAAAAATACCCATAAGTCATTAAGAGAATAAGAACAACCCTATTAGACCATGCTTTAAATGATTATTTTTTTTCTTGTCGTTAAAATAGCAAAAGTGGAATCTGATATGCTCTATGTCAGGGGTCTCAAACTGCCCCACCCACTTTAATTTTCTCAGCACATGCCACTCTGAACAGTACTGATCATCTCCCCCCTACCCTCCCTCCAGGTCACGATCGTCTCTCGCAACCCCCCCCCCCCCCTTTTTTTTTTTTTCTTTACTACTACACGCGATCACAAGCATCACTTAGTGCAGTTACCACGGCCCTCCTATCATGCTCCATGTACACCTGCCTTGTTCTCTTTAGTTTAGACCATGCACTTAGATCCGTAATATCTAATAATAGGCCATTAGGTTACTGTGAGGGGCAGCTTTATGGTTGGGGTGAGTGTTGACGACAATAAAATTTAAAAAAACATTTAAAGGTCCCATGAAATTGAAATAAATTTTTTTTAAATGTTAGTTTTAATTATATCTATTAGCTAATGTGCTCCAAAACAGTATGTCAACGATTTTGTTCACGTCACCACCTACTTCAGGTTCTCACCAAATATTGACCAATCAAATGCTCTCTAGTTTATGACATTCCCCGCCCCCCTTTATGAAGCTTCTTTGCTCACGTAGCCAACAGGGTGGAGCTTTCGGGTGCTCATGTTGGATTACTTTATTTATTTTGGATTGTGAAAGCAAAACTTCTCTACGAGAGTAATTATAGCGCCTCCCAATGGTGAATGTGGTTATACTCATGGCAGGTATTATTTGGTAGTTTGGTCATTTATTTCACTACTTTGGCAACCGTCAAACATCATCAGGGAAACAGTTTGAATTTCCGCTTAGTAAAAAAAACGTTAGTGTTCCATTTGGAATGACACTACATACATATACTATGCTGTTGAGTGTGTGCATAAGTACATAGTGCATAAGTGCATAGTGTGCCATTTGGGACGCAGCTATTGCTTTTCATTTGATGCACTTGAGCTTAACCACTCTTACTGGCAGAGCTGTGATAACGAAACGCTATTGGCTGTTTTTTGTAAAGGGGAGGAGCTACTCTTACCCTTTCTTCATTTTTCAGTTGAGATTACGTCAAACATCAAATATAAAAATGCCTCTATTTATACCTAATTCATCCACTGTGGGACAGAATCTGTGAGTGAATTGGTTTAAAACAGGGGAGTCCAAACCCAAGCTGCGTCCCAAATGGCACACTATACACTATGCATTTATCCACCTCCAGCTCTGAGGTCTGGTGTCCTGCATAGTTTAGTTCAAACTCAAATCAGACACACCTGGGCTAGCTAATCAAACTCTTAGGCTGCGTCCGAAACCGCATACTTCCATACTATACAGTACGCTTAAATCAGTATGCAAGCCGAGTAGTATGTCCGAATTCTTAGAATTCGAAAATCAGTATGCGAGAAGTACCCGGATGACTTACTACTTCCGGCGAGATTCTGAAGTGCGCATCCCATGGACGCTGCGCTATCCCATGATGCCCCTTGAGAGAATTTATGAATGGACGTGAAGCGACGCAACTGACGCAGGTAGGTCACGTGACCATGACAAAATGGCGGATGTAGTACGTCCGAATTCCATTCATACTGCTCACATTCATACTGTATAGAAAGTACTTTTCCAACGGCCGAGTAGTACGTTTAAATTCAAATGCAGTACCTACTGAATAGTAGGCGGTTTCGGACGCAGCCTTACTAGTTGCTAGAATCGTCATGGCAGGTGTGTTGAGGCAAGTTAGAGCTAAACTCTGCAGGAAACTTGTGCTCCAGGACCAAGTTTGGGCAACAAAAAAGGATTCTATAAAATTGTCTTAATTTACTAAAAATACAATTACAAATTATTATTTAAAAAATAAAATACTCACCACATCTCATGGTTTGTTTTTGAAAAAATAATAGACATATTTTTAATGAAACTATAGGAAGATTTCTGTCCTGAAAGTTCATTCCAACAAAACTTTGAAAATAATTCATAAAATAATAAATGGTTAAATTTGAGTCATCTATTATATGTTACACTGGACCACAAAACCTGCTCTGACTTCCCCTACAGTCCAAAGACATGCGCTATAGGTGAATTAAATTAAATTGCCCGTTGTGTATGTGTGTGAATGAGTGTGTTTCGATGTTTCCCAGTACTGGGTTGCAGCTGGAAGGGCATCTGCTGTGTAAAGCATATGCTGGATAAGTTGGCGGTTCATTCCGTTGCGGAAAGGACAATGAAGGAAAATGAATGAATGACTATATATAATAACCACCACAGGCTCATTCTGAAAACGTAGTCCCATGGACGTTTCTGGAATTCCACGAATTATGTAGCCGGCGGTACGTATGGCTGCATGTAATTTTTTAAGCGAACGATACGGGGCGTTATGACGTTGACCTCGACGACGACGACCGGGTTCGAGTCCGGGGAAGAGCGGTTCCAGAAATCAAGACAAAAACAGAATCCAAAAAAAACAAATGAACGAGTGAACAACAGGGTGAGAATGTGGTAAAATCCGAAAACATGGTAAAAATCAGATGAGGGCTTTTCTTTATCTGGACGGCTTTTGTAAACCGTTGGTTGGGTTTAGGTAAGTATGTGGGTGGGCGGGTCAATCGGTAAAATTGGTTGGGTTTAGGGAAGGAGGAGGGTGGGTTAGTCGATTGGCCGGTCGCCCAATCAATCATTCAGTCAGACAGACGGTCGGTCGACAGTGGCCTCTGGTGGGTTTATGCGAGAACAGCGCGGGCGTGAACGGCACTCGCGAGAAACATTTGAGATACAAAAAAGCGCACACAGCGGCCTCTCGCAGATTCGCGAAAACAAAAACTGCAAAAATACGTACCTCTCGGGATGTATTTCGCGGCCTCCAGAAACGTCCACGGGACTACGTTTTCAGAATGAGCCTGGGTTGATAATAACTCTAATAATAATTATATTAGTATACTTTTCTGTATTTTCCTCTGTTTTTTTCAGGCTCCAGGAAGATGGAGCATAAGGGGAACAGCTGGCATGAGACCTGCTTTACCTGTCAGCGCTGTCAGCAGCCCATTGGAACCAAGAGCTTCATTCCTAAGGACAACAGTAACTACTGCGTGCCGTGCTACGAGAAGCAGTTTGCTCTGCAGTGTGTGCAATGCAAGAAGGTATCAGCTGGAACACAACTTTACACATTAAATATGTAAAAAGTAATATATGACATCAAACCTCAATCAAATCTTGTGTAGTTCTGAGTGTGCTCCATGCAGGTGAGTGGGCTTGACAAACCACCTGTCGGATGCACTCTTTTTCGCTCTATGCACCAGGCACTATATTAAAAACACTTCTATAATCTCTACGCTCGTTTGTATAGCTATGTTTTTTTAATATTTATTTTGTTATATTGTCTAAAGCTATAACTTAAAATTCTATAATCTAGAATTGTCTCTGTATTTATTCTCTATAATTTATAAACTTATTGATAATATATTTATGATAATAATATAACTTTTTTGAAGGTCACAGGTGGTTGTATAAGCATTTTACTGCATATAGTGTGTATTGTGACAAATACTATTTAAATTTGTTCCCTCTCAGCCAATCACCACCGGGGGCGTGACCTACCATGACCAGCCCTGGCATAAGGACTGCTTCCTGTGTACTGGCTGTAAGCAGCAGCTGTCTGGCCAGCGCTTCACCTCTCGTGATGACTTTCCCTATTGCCTCAACTGCTTCTGCAATCTGTATGCCAAGAAGTGTGCTGCCTGCACTACCCCGATCAGCGGTATGAACAACCAAAACATTTACATCTCTTTTTTTGTGTGTCCCTATTGTTGAAAGTGCTTATAAGAACCAAATGCAACCCTATAAAGAATAAACGCAATTCACTTTTTTTTTCTTGGAGCTGAGTTGAAACAGAAGTTCTCTTCTGTGTTGTTAAAGAGATAGTTGACCCCAAAATAGATTTACTCACCCTTAAGTGGTTTTAAACCTTTATTAATTTATTTGTTCTTTTGAACACACAAAAAAACATTTTTTTTTTTTGAAGAATGTTGGAAATCAGCAGGCATTGACATCCAACGTAGGAAAAACCACTATGAATGGGTCAGTGGTTCCAGCATATCCAGGCCCGGAATAAGAATTCAGAGGCCCCTGGGCACAATGTCTTGTAGGCCCCCTACAAGGCCGCACCTCTATAGTTGAATTAAAAAATAAGATTAATATAATATTTTTTAAATAAAGTTAATCTATAATATTTTGCCCACATTTTTTACATAAATGACATAGTAAATATATTTAAAGTCTACAAAGATTTACCTGATTTTAAAAGCATTTAAAGCACACTTTGATAAAAATACTAATAAAACTAGTGAAAATTAATGATTTTTAATATACTTGTTAAAGTTCACTGAAACAGTACTAAAATTTATATTTAAGGGTATTTTTAATGTATAACTTCTACAAACTTATAATGCATAATTTGGATACACTGTAACACCTCTCCTATCCAGTTCTATGAATCTGAGTCCTCCATAATACACACTGAATAATGATTCCTACTGTCTCCCTCGTGATGAAGAAGAGTAGGCAAAAAGCACTAGATTATAAAGCTGAAAGTATCCGAAATCACACACACTGTACCAGTTCTCTCCTGTCTCTCTCCTCTTCAGGGGCTTTTTCTGTCTCTCTCTCTGTCTCTCTCCATGAGGTCGGAGAATATGGGTGAAGCAGGGCGACTAACATTGTAAATACAGATTAATTATATTAAGATGTCACTTACATTTAACACCAGGTGGACAATAATTGTTCATAGAATATTTATAATTATTATTATCCTTATTAAACACCTTGTGACTCATTTTATATATTTTATATACTTTATTTAAATTTTTAAACAAAAACATTTCCTTTCTATTGAAAATAAATGTATTTCCAATCTGCTATGTAATGGGGGAAAAAAGAAGAACGTGTTCATCAGTCGTTGGATTTGAACCGAGTTCATGATCGATCGCCCCAAAACACATATCCATACTCTGTACGAGCTACACCACTCCCAGCTGCGGTCTGCCGTGCTCTTTAGTTATGTTGACTCTGTCGATCAAACGGCGCTGGCGGGAAGCACTTAACTAGCTTATTACAACGAGGTACGCTATTTGCACTTAGCCTAAATAGACACTCCAAAATCAGCATTTTTTTCCCCCCTCGCAGGGGACCCAATTGCACACGGGCCCCTGGACCTGTGCCCATAATGCCCATTGGTTAATCCGGCCCTGAGCATATCTCAAAAAATCTCCTTTTGTGTTGAACAAACTCAAACATGTTTGAAACAAGTGGATATTGAGTAAATTAGAGCCTGATCTCACGAGGAAACGTAAGTATTTTACGATTGTCAGTTTAGTGGCTAATTCGTACGAATTCGTATGAGTTCAGTCGTACGAAAATGTACGATTTTAAAAAGGTCCGTTATAGGGTGATGAGCAAATCGTTCTAAATTGTATGAATTAGATCGTACAAATTCATACGAATTAGCCACTAAATCAAAAAGTTACGAATTGCCATAATATTGCGTTGGTAAATTACGACAGAAATTTTATTTTTGAGGAACTATGCTTTTGAGTATGTTGAAGTGAAGTACTACAAAAAAAGGTAGACTTGGTTAATCATAAACAACAGCAAAGATGGACGATGTGTGTCCACCAGTGGTGTAAAGTAACAAATTACAAATACTCAAATGACTGTAATTGAGTAGTTTTTCTCAGAATGTGTAATTCACTAAGTAGTTTTAAAAATATGTACTTTTACTCCACTACTTTCCTTCAACCTGCAGTCACTACTTAATTTGTTCTTGTCTATGGGAATTAGAAAAATCAGTCCTGTGATTCCTGTCCAATCAAATCACATAGAAGATAAATCGCATCATAATGAACACAATGAATCTCAACACATGGGCGATTTATAATTGCAGCAAGCTGTTTGGAAGCATTAAAAGTGTCCAAGATGTCTAAAATATTTACACGCAATGACCCAGAGACTGTATGGATGCATGTTACTGATGATGAATGTTTACTGTCTGATGACCGAAATGGCCTTAAACACCCAGCAGGCACAAGACGTCAACATGACGTCAGATTGACTTTGTACCCCAACGTTGCACCGTCGTCGGGATGTTGCATTTTGTTTGTAAATGAAAATTGGGTTGACATCAGAACTCAACGTCAGGCTGACGTCAATGTCCAACGTCCAACCTGAAATCAACCAAATATCATTGTCTAATGATGTTACAGCTTGACGTTAGTGAGGACGTCACCACTATGACATCTATCAGATGTTGGATTTAGGTTGTCATACCTGATGAATAAATGTCAGTATTTGACGTCAATATGACGTTGGTTAAAGAGGTTGGCTCGATGATGAATTTTGGACATTTTCCAACACAACCTAAAATCAACCTAATATCAACGTCTAATGATGTTACAGCTTGACGTTGTGTGGATGTTGCCACTATGACGTCTATCAGATGTTGGATTTTGGTTTCCATACCTGACGAATAAATGTCAGTATTTGACGTCAATATGGCAATGGGTTAAGATGTTGGCTTGGATTTTGGTTACTTTCTCTCTCACAACCTAAAATCAACCAAATATTAGATTAGATTAGATTAGATTCAACTTTATTGTCATTACACATGTACAAGTACAAGGAAACGAAATGCAGTATATCAACGTCATCTGACGTCATTTTTGGACATTAAAATGAAATTGTCCTTAGACACTGGCTAGACATTGAATTTTGGTCACCTGACATCACAACCTAAATCTAACCTAATTTTAACGTCTTATGGCGTTTTGTGCTTGCTCAGCAATAACTAAATACACTACAGAATGTTACGTTTACACACATCCTCAAATAAGATGTAAATGCATCAGCTTTTTACAGCGTAATACTCACTACTTACTACTCTTCACTGTAAAAAAAAAAATCGTAAAAAAAAGGTAAATGACTGGCAGCTACGGCTGCCAAACAAAAACCATAAAATTACGGTAAAATTTCTTTTGTTGAAATAAAGTGCAAAAATAATAAATCTACAGATATTTTCATTAAAATGTTTACAGAGAAACACTGTTATTTTACAAACTTCTCCTAGATTATTATGATCAAATACGTTCAATAAAGTTACAAAATAAGAGTTTTACAGAGAAACACTGTTATTTTACAGACTTTTCCTAGATTATTATTATCAAATCCATTTAATAAAGTTACACAATAAGAGTTTTACAGAGAAACACTGTTATTTTACAGACTTTTCATAGATTATTATTATCAAATCCATTTAATAAAGTTACACAATGAAAGTTTTACAGAGAAACACTGTTATTTTACAGACTTTTCCTAGATTATTACGATCAAATCCATTTAATAAAGTTACACAATAAGAGTTTTACAGAGAAACACTGTTATTTTACAGACTTTTCCTAGATTATTATTATCAAATCCATTTAATAAAGTTACACAATAAGAGTTTTACAGAGAAACACTGTTATTTTACAGACTTTTCCTAGATTATTATTATCAAATCCATTTAATAAAGTTACACAATAAGAGTTTTACAGAGAAACACTGTTATTTTACAGACTTTTCCTAGATTATTACGATCAAATCCATTTAATAAAGTTACACAATAAGAGTTTTACAGAGAAACACTGTTATTTTACAGACTTTTCCTAGATTATTATTATTAAATCCATTTAATAAAGTTACACAATAAGAGTTTTACAGAGAAACACTGTTATTTTACAGACTTTTCATAGATTATTATGATCGAACACCATCAATAAAGTGACTGCACTAAAAGTTTAAGAGAAAACAATGTTATTTAAAAGAATTTTCCCTAAATCATTACGATTAAACACCTTTAATAAAATGCCAAGACATGCTCAAGGTCGTAATTTAAGTTTTATTTTGGATCAAAAAAGTCTAGAAAAACAAGATACAACTGATTAAAATTCTCTCAACTTTAAAATTACAGTTGTTACATTTTATTGAATAGTATTTATGTAAAACATGTTGAGATTTAAGTTATATGGAATGACTCAGTTCCAAATCTTAAATGAAACTGTAATGTGAAAGGGACGCTGACAAAGGAGTGCGGATCCAAATGCAAGTTTATTACACAGAGATGGTCAGGCAAGCAACAGTCAACAGAGGAGCAAACATATGTATGCAGGGAATCCAGAGTCATGGTCAAATAACAGGCAAATGGTCAGTCCCAGCAACAACAACAACATAAACAATTAACAAGCAAAGCAAGAGAAACGCGTCATAATGTTCACAGTAACAGTATAACAAGCCTTAGCAATTAGTGCGTGCGTCTGTGCTGCTTTTAAAGTCCATGTAATCAGTTCATAACGATCCTCCAACTGTGTGTGTGTGCGCAATCAGTGGAATCTGGAACAGGTGCATGTGAGCACTGCATGACTGGATCTGTAGTCCATATAATGGCGGATTTGTAGTTCTATGGTGATCTGCATGTTTACCAGCGATCTAAGGATTAAATTGCTGATGATTGTGACAGGAACATTTATACTACTACAGTAAACAGCACAACAGTTTCATGAAATTCTCAGACTATAGGATTATGATAAACTTAAGATATACTGAAAACGTATACAGCTACTTGATTTTCACTGTTTCACACCCACTATTTGCACACACACACACAAACACACACAGTCGGAGGATCGTTATGAACTGATTACATGGACTTTAAAAGCAGCACAGACGCACGCACTAATTGCTAAGGCTTGTTATACTGTTACTGTGAACATTATGACGCGTTTCTCTTGCTTTGCTTGTTAATTGTTTATGTTGTTGTTGCTGCTGGGACTGACCATTTGCCTGTTATTTGACCATGACTCTGGATTCCCTGCATACATCTGTTTGCTCCTCTGTTGACTGTTGCTTGCCTGATCATCTCTGTGTAATAAACTTGCATTTGGATCCGCACTCCTTTGTCAGTGTCCCATTCACATTACAGTTTCATTTAAGATTTGGAACTGAATCATTCCATATAACTTAAACCTCAACATGTTTTACATAAATACTATTCAATAAAATGTAACCACTTTAATTTTAAAGTTGTGAGAATTTTAATCAGTTGTATCTTGTTTTTCTAGACTTTTTTGATCCAAAATAAAACTGTTAAATTACGACCTTGAGCATGTCTTGGCATTTTATTGAAGGTCGTAATGATTTAGGGAAAATTCTTTTAAATAACATTGTTTTCTCTTAAACTTTTAGTGCAGTCACTTTGATGGCGTTCGATCGTAATAATCTATGAAAAGTCTGTAAAATAACAGTGTTTCTCTGTAAAACTCTTATTGTGTAACTTTATTAAATGGATTTGATAATAATAATCTAGGAAAAGTCTGTAAAATAACAGTGTTTCTCTGTAAAACTCTTATTTTGTAACTTTATTGAACGTATTTGATCATAATAATCTAGGAGAAGTTTGTAAAATAACAGTGTTTTTCTGTAAACATTTTAATGAAAATATCTGTAGATTTATTATTTTTGCACTTTATTTCAACAAAAGAAATTTTACCGTAATTTTATGGTTTTTGTTTGGCAGCCGTAGCTGCCAGTCATTTACCTTTTTTTTACGATTTTTTTTTTTTTACAATTACAATTTATTACTTTAATTTTACGTAATTTTAAATGTACTTCAAAAAAACAGGAAAAAACAGTGTGTAAATAATACGGCAATTTAATTGTATAAAACAGACAAATTGCTGTAATTTGTCATTAATTGTATAGTACATAAAATAACAGTCAAGCTGTTAATTTACAGATATTGTTTGTAATTTTTACGGACTTTTGAATATAATTTAAAATAACAGAAAAAATACTGTATAAATAATAGTGTAATTTCCCTGTATAAAAAACAAAAATGTCAGTAATTTGTCTTTAATGATAAAGTACCTAAAATGAAAGTCAAACTGTTAATTTAGAGAGAATGTTTGTCATTTTACTGAGTTTTGAATATAATTTGAAAGGACAAAAAATTACTGTAAAAAATTTAGAGATATTTTCTGTAAAATTAGGGTTTTTTTTTACAGTGTTGAGTACTTTTGAAAGGTCTACTTTAAGTAATATTTACACCAAATTTTTACTCGTACTACGGTTTTAGGCAAGTAATGGTCCTTTTACCTAAGTATGATTTTTCAGTACTCTTTTCACCACTGGTGTCCACTTCCTTCCACTTAAAAAAAAAAAGTGTAAGCCAAAATATTCCAAAGATGGTGACTGACATATTCCGCTAATAGTGTAATTTTGCGCCAGAGTCTGTGCAGCTGTGAGATTAAGGTTTTAAGTGATTTGCACCATTTTTGAATTTTAAGCCATCGAGAATTATCAGTTGAAATTGCCATTTTCGGTTTTTACCTGAAAGAAAACAAATAAAAGAAAACAAATAAAAGCTGAAAATGCAGTTACGCTCCTTCCAGCACTGTGTGGTGTGAAGCAGCTTTCACACTGGACAAGGAAAGAACTGTGCTATGAAACCCATTCTGACTTATTTCTCTATATATTATTTCTTATACATTATATTACTTCAAACTAATAAAATGTCAATAAAAGTCACTTTGTTAAACTGTAAAGTGCAATTCACAACTGTAAATAAACTGTTAATTAACAGATTCTCTGTATTTACAGTAAACATGCTTCGAAATATTTGGGATAATGTAAATACATAATCAGCTAAATATATAACACGGTTATAGTGGTTTTTTGAATATTTTAATAAAAAATAATCCTAAACACTGTCATTCATTATTTTATATTATAAAAAAGTCATATATTATCATAATTAAAATAGACATACATTTTTAAAAGTAACTAGATTTATGATTTTAAAAACTGGAAATGCATGCGTCTTTCTGAGGATCAAACTTCTTCTCCACACTTTAGCAAATAACAGTCATATTTCCCATGACATTAGTACAATAGTGATCAGATCTTTAATATTTGCTGCCTTCATATGTTTTCCAGGTCTGGGAGGAAGCAAATACATCTCCTTTGAAGAGAGGCAGTGGCACAACGACTGCTTCAACTGCAAGAAGTGCTCTGTGTCTCTGGTGGGCCGTGGATTCCTGACAGAGAGAGATGATATTCTTTGTCCTGAATGTGGAAAAGACATCTGAGCAGACAGCGCGGCACTGCAATTCCTAACATTTTATTCTTTAACAAAGTTACAAATTCTATCAAAGCTGATATATTAGTCTAACAAAAGTCCCATTCAGAGAATTCACTTTAAAGGGGCCTGTGCATGCCAAGGCCTCGCATTAAAATTGTGTCTTGTTTAAAATCGTCAACTAAAAGAAACATACAGTATGCATTTTTTTGAAGACTTAAAGCACATTTACTGTTTTATTTGGAAGTGTTATGTCTATTTACCAGTTGTTTGTGACTAGTGTTGGGTGTAATTAGTTACAAAGTAATAGTTGCTGTAATTAAGTTACTTTTGCAAAAGTAAAGTAAGGAATTACTTTACATTTTTAGGTAATCTAGTAACATTTACTCATAGACTTGCCTTAAATATTCAGATTAATTGTATTTTTTTTTTTGTTATACAAATATATTTTGCAGAATAATTCTATTTTTCAACTAAAGGTAGCTACATTTATCTAGTTCAGGGGTGTCCAAACTCTGTCCTGGAGGGCCGGTGTCCTGGGCTGCGTCCGAAACCGCATACTTCCATACTATACAGTACGCTTAAATCAGTATGCGAGCCGAGTAGTATGTCCGAATTCTTAGAATTCGAAAATCAGTATGCGAGAAGTACCCGGATGACTTACTACTTCCGGCGAGATTCTGAAGTGCGCATCCCATGGACGCTGCGCTATCCCATGATGCCCCGCGAGAGAATTTATGAATGGACGTGAAGCGACGCAACTGACGCAGGTAGGTCACGTGACCATGACAAAATGGCGGATGTAGTACGTCCGAATTCCATTCATACTGCTCAGATTCATACTGTATAGAACATACTTTTCCAACGGCTGAGTAGTACGTTTAAATTCAAATGCAGTACCTACTGAATAGTAGGCGGTTTCGGACGCAGCCCTGGAGAGTTTAGCTCCAACCCTAATCAAACACACCTGAACCAGCTAATCAAGCTTTTACTAGTTATACTAGAAACTTCCTGGCAGGTGTGTTGAAGCAAGTTGGAGCTAAACTCAGCAGGACACCGGCCCTCCAGGACCCAGCTTGGACACCCCTGATCTAGCTGATGAATGAGCTATGCACAGCTAGTGTTTTCCAGCCAATGGTAAACTTCCGATGAAAGGTTAATGTGACTATTTTAAAGTTTATAAGGTTTCTTTCACAGCATCGACATCTTAATGAAACTAAAATACAATCAGTTAAGCGTTTATTTAGTTGTTCAAGCATAAGACTAGATGAAAAGACTGTGTAAACTCTAGGCGAGCGCAGAAACTCAAAATACTGAGGTAAAATAAATGTTCATATTTTAACGAGATGGCGGGGGAAACGGAATTTAATGCAGTGCTTCTCGTCCGGTCTGAGACCCACTTTATATTGTATATCTATCAGGCAGTGAAGATCACTGATCTTTCAAGAAATCAGATCTTAAAGTGGCGATTTTGTAATGGAAAGACAGTTCACCGGAAGCCGTCAGGCTGGCTGTCTGAAAATTAAAAGTCTGTGTGCATATACCCCATTGAAATAATGAACCAAGTAAGAAATTTATAGATATTTACATTAGATGTCGCCGACGCTATTGTTGTCAATTGGAGGGAATGCGTCAATAAATCCGCCATTTTAGTACAGGGTAGTGCTGCTTTGAAATGAATGTGGAACCAAGGTGCAGTGGAGGACTGGCTATCTGGAGCCATAGATATATACACATGCATACATATATCTTTGATTGGGAGTTTTCCCGGTGGTCAGTATACAAATATTTTTTTAAATTACAAAAATGATCAGTTTACATCACTTTTTTGCATCGATGGATAAGTGATAGCGCGGGCATTCCTGACACACAGCATGTGTTTGCGTGCATGGAAATGTATTACCCTCCCTCCCTGTAAATTTGATCTAATCCGTGTCCTGAAACATCACCCCCTCTCCCGCTTTCACTTCTTATTCTAACGGAGGGAGCGATTCGTTTGTGAATGAATCCCCGATATAAACGACTCGTTCACTTAGCTGACAATAATAATAGTTTCTAGCACCGCAGCATCTTGTTGTCATATTTCATTTACATTGTTTGCTGATTTTATTCAACAAAACTAGCATAAGTCTAGAATTTAGTCCAAATTGGTGCTACTTTGCCTTATGGTCAGTACAGTAAGAGACTGTATCATCAATACTTGTTTAGCACAAAAGTTCGTAACATACAAAAACGTAAAAAACGAAATCTTACCTATGAAATGTGATGCCTTTGTGGTTTGTTTCATTTATTTGCTCGTTACTACACCTGTACGCAGCGCAAAAGTCCAGCATCTTTACATTGGCTTTAGTCTTGTGCTGCGTCCCAATCCGCATACTATCCGTCCTAAATAGTATGTGAAAGTAGAATTAGTATGTCCCAAATCGTAGTATGTTGAAAAGAGTATGCCAAAAACTCCCAGATGGTTTACTATTTCCGGTCAAAATTTTAAGTGTAGAAGCGTCCATACTCTAACCGCTGATATTGCCCACAGTACATTGCGCGTTGGACGTGAATTCGATTAGAACTACAAAACGCGGGTGAAAAGTGTAAACAAACTACAAACATGATGGACGCGCGAGACCAACCGTCAAGCAGAGAGGCTTCGGTAAAGATGTTTGTACTGATAATTAATATCTAGCCCACTGGAGAATATTTAATTGGTGTTGTCCGTGTTATATTTCATCTGCAACAACAATAGTGAACTTATATAAAGACGTGTTTGGACATTACCGTCTGAATGCAGAATTATCCAAAGACCTGAGGAGATTTCTCTGCATGAAAGACTCGTGAATGGGAGATTATCCTGCTGCTGCTTCTCCAATAAGGTAGGAAATTAAATACGACAGAAATGTGGATGATTGACAGGACTCTTAACTAAGCAACACAACGATCTGTGTAACGAGGAAGTAGTATGTGCCAAAGCTTGCATACTTTTCTGTTACACACTCAAAAGCATATATTTTTCCTCCACAAAAAAAGTACATACTTTTAGGTCGTAGTATGAGTATGCGAATTGGGACGCAGCATTGGTCTTGACTTTGACATTTGTCCTGGGAGCACTGTACAAATGTGGCGGTGCTATTGACGCATGCTCAGGGTCCGTATGCGATATCTAGTGTATATATCTATGTAAGAAATTGATGGCAACATGGAACGTACTGTATGAAATATGATGTCGATACTTTGAAATATGTCATGTTTTGATAGATATGTTTAGATTTTCAAGTACACTGAAAAAAATGATTGGATTTACTACATTTTTTAAGGTAAGTGGTTGCAAACAATTTATATGGGCTGAATTTAAACAAATTAAATTGAGTAATGTTCAACTTCATTTGTTTAAATTCAGCTCATATAAATTGTTTGCAACCACTTAACGTATAAAAGTTAAACTAACTCAAATTTAAACAAATCAAAAGGTTTAATTTCCATTATCTATGCATTGAGATTCATAGGGATTTTAAACAGTATTGAGTGACGTAATTAAATGTATTTTCATGCAAAGCAATTAAAAGGTTGATTTCAATACAATTTTAGTTATTTAATTATTAATCGACGTACCTAACGCTGTTTGTGACTAACATTTGCTTTTGCCTCATCAATCAATATTTGTCATTTATAGACTGTGTAATTGCTGAAGCTCATAATAAACTTCTTCAAAAGGCATCCGCACAAGCCTCGTTCCTGCTTTCAGGAGATCACTACAATAATAATAAAAAATGACTCACATTCAGTGCATTAATATATGCCTCAGCTGTTCTTTCTAATCTTTCAGGCAATCCTAAAACAGAACTCAAAGGTCTGATTCATCACGCATCTGTCTCTTTAGTTTATTTAAAGCAATCCAAGTTTATGCTAATCTAATCTTACCAAGAGTTGATTTTATTATATTAGCAGTGTTTTATAGTTCAACATAACCAGTAATGGCACACACATGTGCAATAAACTCTCACACACATAAAAAAAAATTGTCAGGCAGCCTGTTGGTGTACTAATTATTCAAATGTAAGTTTATTTAACAGATCCTTCAATACTTGCTATTGGTGCCCTTTTATTAAATTACTCATAAGATTTTTCTGGCTGCCTTACACAGGTAATATATTGGTTTATTGGCTGCCAAGTATACGTATAACTTTTTGGTAACGTTTTACAAGGAGGTTCAATTCATTATTTAATGCATTAAGTAGCTACAAACAACATTTAGCAATTTGTCACATTACAAACTAATAACTGTAAGTTCTGGGCTATTACATAATGAAAAGATATTTGTAAATAATGACATTAACACCAGATGAATAAATAAATTATTAGTTAAATAGCTGGATGTTTTATTGCTAGCTTATATTACCAGCGTAAACAAATAGAACTTCATTGTACATATTAGCAAATTAAGATGTTTCCACATTTACTCAGGAACATAACTACATATAGACTACTGTAACTTTTAACAAGCTGGGCAAAAAATAATCGCAATTAACTTTGTTTTGACAAAATTTAAGTGTGTTTACTTTGTATTTATTATGTATATATAAATACACACAGGCATTACTGTATTTGACAAAATGTTTATTTATATTTAGATAATATTTAGAAAATATATGTGTATATGATACAAATTATATATAAATTTGAATATCTACGTAACAAAATTTTATATTTTTAAAATGGTATATTTTTTTGGTTTCTATGCGTATATCATATAATAAATAAATAAATACATAAATAATACAAACTTATTTATTTAAATTATTTAAATATATAAACATAGCCCTTATTTGGATGCAATTAATCATGATTATTTGTGCCCAGCACTATAATATAATATATTCATTCATTCATTTTCTTTTCGGCTTAGTCCCTTTATTAATCTGGGGTCGCCACAGCAGAATGAACCGCCAACTTATCCAGCACATGTTTTACGCAACGGATGCCCTTCCAGCTGCAATCCATCTCTGGGAAACATCCATACACACTCATTTAAACTCATACACTATGGACAATTTAGCCTACCCAATTCACCTGTACCGCATGTCTTTGGACTGTGGAGGAAACTGGAGCACCCGGAGGAAATCCCAAGCGAACGCAGGGAGAACATGCAAACTCCACACAGAAACGCCAACTGACCCAGCTAAGGCTCAAACCAGCGACCTTCTTGCTGTGAGGCGACAGGACTACCTACTGCGGCACCGCGTCGCCCTATAATATAATATAATATAATTTAATATAATATAATATAATATAATATAATATAATATAATATAATATAATATAATATAATATAATATAATATCACTCAATATCTTTTGGCTTTGTCCCTAAAAAAAAACTAAATAAAGTATATATATAAAAATAAAGTGAAAATAAAGTATATATAAATAAGTATATCTAAATAGTATTATAATTATATATTAATAAAAACTATTTAAGTATATATATTTTTATATTTATATACTATCAATGTAGTTCAACGTGCTAAAACCTAAAACTTAAGTTAAAATAAAGATACACAAAATTTCCTAAATGATTTTTCACAGTATTTCCTAAAATATTTTTTCTTCTTTTTGTTTTATTTCGGCTAGAATAAAAACAGTTTTGAATTTTTTCAAACTATTTTAAGGTCAAAATTATTAGCCCCATAATTTTTTTTGATTGTCTACAGAACAAATCATCATTGTACAATTTGCCTAATTACCCTAACCTGCTTAATTAACCCAATTAAGGGGGGCTAATAATTTAGGAGGGCTAATAAATCTGACTTCAATATATATTAAATAAAATAACCTTTTATAGGACTTTATTTCAGTTAACATTCATTTTGTTTCAAGTAAAGATTGTTTTAGCTTTTTGGTTTTAGCTTGGTTTATTTACTATAATTACCCTTGTTACAAGTTCAGTGTAAAAAAAACTAGATAACGGATAGAAAAAAAATGGCCTATTGCTCCCTCTAGAGGTACAATGGCATATTACGTTTTCTTCTGTTACGTACAGAGATACAAGTTGTCTGAATAATTAACCATGCAAACTTACGTCCTTGAAGTTGTAGTTCATATTTATCTACCTAAATATCAACAACAACAATACTACTACTACTACTACTACTACTACTACTACTACTACTACTACTACTAATAATAATAATAATAATAACAATGTTTTTTTCATCTGATATGTACATATTGTTATGTTGTGAAAGTAAAGGCATAATGAGGTCATGGGGTTAAACCACCAAATGAACATCTGACATCTGAACATCTACAAGACACTGGTTCTCAACCAGAGTACCAGGGGACCACAAGGGGCCAAGCTTTCAATGGGTCGCTAGATGGCTTAGTTAAAATATTTAAAATAAGACAAGAATTAAAATAATCTGACACATTTTTTTAGAATGTATGTTAAGTTACACCGAACACCGCATTATTGGGAAGAAATCGTGAGGTTGGAGAGTTCAAATATTTGCGGCCTTTGAAGTAATATCAAAATATTTATGGCCAAACATCAAACACTTGGGGCCATTGACGTTTGATATAGGCCACAAAATAATAAAACATACTGCTTTTCAATGTTGACAACTACTGTTCGGTACTTGACAATGTTGTTGTATTATAGATAACGCTAAATTTCAAATTGTAACCCAAATTAAGTTTTGGCTTCATATTTAATTTTCAAAAACCAGTGCAAACCTTGAAGCAAGCCAGAAAAGTCTAGATGATGTCAATATAGCATAATTTTTGTGACACTGTATACATTAACTTAAGTGTTGGGTTTAGGGTTGTGGGAAGGAAAAGACGTTAATAAAATACAATCAACAAACTTTCAAAGGGCCGCGAAATGGCTTAAAATATTTAAAATAAGACAAGAATTAAAATAATCGAACATTATTTTTAAAAAGAAATTTATTTTAAACAAAAAATGAATTATTGGGAAGAAATAGTGAGGTTGAAGTGTTAGATTAGATTGGTATAATATGTTAGAGCGATATTTTCGTGCACACTATTTAGGGTCTTTGACGTTTGATATAGGCCACCAAATACTAAAACATGTACTACTTTTCAATGTTGACAACTGCTGTTCGATACTTGATAATGTTGTTGTATTATAGATAACGCAAAATTTCAAATTGTAACCCAAATTAAGTTTTGACTTGATATTTAATTTTCAAAAACCAGTGCAAACCTTGAAGCGAGCCAGAAAAGTCTAGATGAGATACAGCTGCGGGTACACACGTCAATATAGCATCATTTTTGTGACACTGTACAACACTACCGTGTTGGGTTTAGGGTTGGGGTAGGAAAAGACGTTTATAAAATACAATCAACAAACTTTCAAAGGGCCGTGAAATGGCTTAAAATATTTAAAATAAGACAAGAATTAAAATAATTGAACATTCATTCATTTTCTTGTCGGCTTAGTCCCTTTATTAATCTGGGGTCACCACAGTGGAATGAACCGCCAACTAATCCAGCACATTTCTACGCAGCGGATGCCCTTCCAGCTGCAACCCATCTCTGGGAAACATCCACACTCATACACTACGGACAATTTAGTCTACCCAATTCACCTGTACCACATGTCTTTGGACTGTGGGGGAAACAGGAGCACCCAGAGGAAACCCACACAAACACAGGGAGAACATGCAAACTCCACACAGAAACGCCAACTGACCCAGCCGAGGTTCGAACCTGCGACCTTCTTGCTGTGAAGCGACAGCACTACCTACTGCACCACTGAGTCGCCCAAAATAATCAAACATTATTTTTAAAAATAAATGTTAGTTAAACACCTAAATGAATTATTGGGAAGAAATAGTGAGGTTGGAGTGTTAGATTAGATTGTTATATTATGTTAGAGCGATATTTTCGTGCACACTATTTGGGGTCTTTGACGTTTGATATAGGCCACCAAATACTAAAACATGTACTACTTTTCAATGTTGACAACTGCTGTTCGGTACTTGACAATGTTGTTGTATTATAAATAACGCAAAATTTCAAATTGTAACCCAAATTAAGTTTTGACTTGATATTTAATTTTCAAAAACCAGTGCAAACCTTGAAGCGAGCCAGAATCCTGTCTAGATGAGATACAGCTGCGGATACACACGTCAATATAGCATCATTTTTGTGACACTGTACAACAATAAATAATATTTTTACATTACTGTAAGTGTTGGGTTTAGGAAGAGACGTTACTAAAATACAACTTAATGAGCAATTTAATAAATAATATGAATAATACTCTGCATAATTACAGTTGGCGACGCAGTGGCGCAGTAGGTAGTGCTGTCGCCTCACAGCAAGAAGGTCGCTGGTTCAAGCCTCGGCTGGGTTGGCGTTTCTGTGTGGAGTTTGCATGTTTTCCCTGCGTTCATGTGGGTTTCCTCCAGGTGCTCCGGTTTCCCACACAGTCCAAAGACATGCGGTACAGGTGAATTGGGTAAGCTAAATTGTCCGTATGAGTGTGAATGAGTGTGTATAGATGTTTCCCAGAGACGGGTTGCAGCTGGAAGGGCATCCGCTGCGTAAAACATGTGCTGGATAAGTTGGCGGTTCATTCCGCTGTGGCGACCCCAGATTAATAAAGGGACTAAGCCGAAAAGAAAATGAATAATTACAGTTTTACATTAGTGTGATGGTTGTGTTTAGGGTTGGGGTGGAGGTAGACATTTACAAAATACAGCTAGAAAAGTAAAGCTCGTAGACAAACTTTATGGTGGCTTGAGAAAGTCTAGTCTGAAAGTTTGAAGTAGCTTTAAAAGTTTAAATAACTGAAGTGGTTTTAATAAGAAGTTTGAAACAGTTATAACTGCATATAGGTTAGCATGTTTCTAGTATGCTGTGGCATGTTTCTTGCTAGGCTGTTGATAGAGGGTTCTGGGTGGTTGCTAGGGTGTTGCAAGGCGGTTGCTAGGGTGTTTTGAGTGGTTGCTAGGCAGTTTAGGCGTTGCTAGGGTGTTTTGACTGATTGTTAAGGCGTTGCTAGGTGGTTGCTAAGGTATTCTGAGTGGTTGCTAGGCGGTTGCTAGGGTGTTCCAGGTAGTTGTTAAGGTGGTTGCAAAGATGTTGCTGGGCGCTTGCTAGGGTGTTTTATCTGGTTGCTAAGATGTTGCTACGTGATTTCTAGGGTGTTCTTGGTGGTTGCCAAGGCATTGCTAGGCGGTTGCTTATGTGTTGCTAGGCGGTTGCTAGGGTGTTCTGGGTGATTGCTAAGGCATTGCTAGGCGGTTGCTGAGGTTTTCTAGGTCATTGCTAAGGTGTTGCTAGGTGGTTGCTAGGGTGTTTTGAGTGGTTGCTAGGCTGTTGCTAAGGCGTTCCTAGGTGGTTGCTAAGGTGTTGCTAGGTAGTTGCTAAGCGATTGTGAGTGTTGTAGGTCATTTCTAAGGTGTTGCTGGGTGGTGGTAGGATGTTCTGATTGGTTGCTAGGTGGTTGCTAAGGTGTTGCTAGGCGTTGCTAGGTGGTTGCTAGGGTGTTCTGAGTGGTTGCTAAAACGTTGCTAGGTGGTTGCTAGGCGGTTGCTAAGGTGTTCTAGGTGGTTGGTAAGGTGCTGCTAGGTGGTTGCTAGGGTGTTCTGAGTGGTTGCTAGGCAGTTACTAAGGCATTGCTAGGTGGTTTGCTATGGTGTTGCTAGGTGGTTGCTAGGGTGTTCTGAGTAGTTGCTAAGGCATTGCTAGGGTGTTTTATGTGGTAGCTAAGATGTTGCTAGGTGGCTGCTAGGATGTTCTTAGTGGTTGCTAAGGCATTGCTAGGCTGTTGCTTATGTGTTGCTAGGCGGTTGCTAGGGTGTTTTGGGTGATTGCTAAGGCACTGCTAGGTGTTTGCTAAGGTGTTCTAGGTGGTTGCTAGGGTGTTTTGAGTGTTTGCTAGGCTGTTGCCAAGGTGTTGCTAGGTAGTTGCTAGAGTGTTCTAATTGGTTGCTAAGTGGTTGCTAAGGCGTTGCTAGGTGGTTGCTAAGGTGTTGTTAGGTGGTTGCTAAACTGTTCTAGGTCATTTCTAAGGTGTTGCTGGGTGGTTGTTAGGGTGTTCTGATTGGTTGCTAGGTGGTTGCTAAGGTGTTGCTAGGAGTTGCTAGGTGGTTGCTAAGGTGTTCTGAGTGGTTGCTAAGGTGTTGCTAGGAGGTTGCTATGGTGTTGCTAGGCGGTTGCTGAGGTGTTCTAAGTAGTTGCTAACATAAATTAGCATGGTTCCAGTATGAATTAGCATGTTGCTAGCATATTTCTAGTAAAAATTAGCATGTTGTTAGCATGAATTTAGTATGAATAAGCATGAATAAGCATGTTGCTAGTATTAGTATGTTTCTAGTATGGATTGGTATGTTGTTAGTATGTCCAATGTAAAAGTCAATGGCAGTTTTTTATAATGGAAGTCTATGGGACAGTTTCTAGGGTGCTGTAAGTGGTTGCTAGGGTGTGGCTAGCAAATTGTAAGGTCATCAGTGATTGTTCAAGTTCATGTAGCATAACAGAATGCTAGCTTTCTCAAGCCACCATAAATAATGCGTAATTTAATAAATAAATACCTCTCGTTAACTTCAGACCGCAGCTGTATCCCTTCTAGCAAAGAGCACAGAACCCACCTTCGTCACGTGGCCGGATGTATTTCGGTGGAGAAACAGGAAGCGCTAGAGAGAGTGAGCGATAGAGAGAAGAGAGCGAGCGAGTGAGTGAGGGAGGAGGAGTGGGGCGCTTGAATGAAACGGGCAGGCCGTGAAAACGCTGGCATCTCTGAAATCAGGACCACACTGGGCACGGCTGGGGTACGATTTACACTCAGCTTTGTTTCACATCACCTGCGCAGCACCTGCTCTCACTGCATGCCGCAAAACACAGATACACACACCAGACGCGTAGGCTAGGCTGTGTCTTAAAACCTACCGAGCTGTCTTAACAACACTGCTTTTATGACATAACGAACGCGTCTTTTCGAAGAACCACAACAAATGATGTCTAGTTGGGTGTGTGACTTGTATTTTATACACAGCCACGATTGACGGTATTCATAAACACTTCTGTCACTTGAAGCTGGTGCTTGAAAGAGGAATTGAGAGTTTGTGTTAATGCATCTTTTTGTTGTGGTTTCGCTATCGTGACCTTTGACTGGCGAAACAGACAATTATTTCGCAAATTAAAATACCTAAAGTCCCATTAAAGTGTTATTAGAGGCAGCTATAAGCGCTAATGCTTCTGTGTGGAATACAAACCACAGAACCACAGTTTACTGTAAGAACTGATTCATTGCTTTACAGTATAATTTGGTAATATGTCGTACAGTAGCAAACGCTCGTAATTCTCTTTCAAAACTGGTAAATCTCATCATTACTCGAAGGAAATATTTCTTTGTAATATTTTTTTGCCATTTTAATATTTCTAGGGTTGCACTGAAGGGATGGGGTGATGGCAAATTATTCACTGGTTCCGTTACTGATATTTGTCTCTTCCTCACTTAATAAACTTTTGTCATTAAAGTAGTCTTTCGACTGAGGTAAAGTTGGTTTTGTATTCGCACATTTATTCAATGATAGCTTGTGACATGCTCCCTATATTGTTTACCATAGTACTTTGAACATTCGACATGTGCAGTGCATCTGGAAAGTATTCATAGCGCTTCACTTTTTCCACATTTTTTTGGTACAACCTTATTCCAAAATGGATTAAATTCATTTATTTTTTCAAAACTCTACACACAATACCCCATAATGACAATGTGAAAAAAAGATTTTTTAAATTGTTGAAAATTTATTAAAAATAAAAAACTGAAAAATCACATGTACACAAGTATTATTAACAGCCTTTGCCGTGAAGCTCTAAATTGAGCTCAGGTACATTCTGTTTCCACTGATCATCCTTGAGATGTTTCAGCAGCTTAATTAGAGTTCACCTGTGGTAAATTCAGTTGATTGGACATGATATGAAAAGGCATACACCTGTCTATATAAGGTCCCAGGGTTGACAGTGCATGTCAAAGCACAAACCAAGCATGAAGACAAAGCAATTGTCTGTAGACCTTCAAGACAGGATTGTCTCGAGGCACAAGGCCGGGGAAGGTTACGGAAAAATTTCTGCTGCTCTGAAAGTTCTAATGAGCACAGTGGCCTCCATCATCCGTATGTGGAAGATGTTTGGAACCACCAGTACTCTTCCTGGAGGTGATAACCCGATGGTCACTCTGTCTGAGCTCCAGCGTTCTTCTGTGGAGAGAGGAGAACCTTACAGAAGGACAACCATCTGTGCTGCAATCCACCAATCAGGCCTGTATGGTAGAGTGGCTAGACGGAAGCCACTTCCTGCCTGAAATTTGCCAAAAGGCATCTGAAGGATTCTCAGACCATAAGAAACAAAATTCTCTGGTCTGATGAGACTAAAATTGAACTCTTTTGAGTGAATGCAGGGCGTTACGTTTGGAGAAAACCAGGCACCGCTCATCACCAGGCTAATACCATCCCTACAGTGAAGCATGGTGGTGGCAGCATCATGCTGTGGGGATGTTTTTCAGCAGCAGGAACTGGAAGACTAGTCAGGATAGAGGGAAAGATGAATGCAGCAATGTACAGAGACATCCTGAATGAAAACCTGCTTCAGAATGCTCTTGACCTTGACCGTGATCATCTACCAGGACAATGACCCAAAGTACACCGCCAAAATATTAATGGAGTGGCTTCACAACAACTCTGTGAATGTCCTTGAGTGGCCCAGCCAGAGCCCAGACCCAAATCCTATTAAACATCTCTGGAGAGATCTGAAAATGGCTGTACACCGTCGCTTCCCATCCAACCTGATAGAGCTTGAGAGGTTCTGCAAAGAGGAATGGGCAAAAATTCCCAAAGACTTATGTACATGTGATTTTTCAGCTTTTTATTTTTAATAAATTTGCAACAACTTAAAAAAATCTTTTTTTCACATTGTCATTATGGGGTTTTGTGTGTAGAATTTTGAGGAAATAAATGAATTTAATCCATTTTGGAATAAGGCTGTAACACAAAGCGCTATGAATACTTTCTGGATGCACTGTAAGGTAGTATTTGGTTTAGGTATTGGGTAGGATTAGAGATGTGGTATAAGATCATAGTTTATAACTACTAGTTAACAGTTAATATATTAAAAATAGCCAGATAATAAACCAGAAGTTAATAGTGTGAATTGTTACACTTTAAAAGATAATTAGTTGACTTGACTTAAAATAAGTGAGTAAATTTGTTGCTTTTAAAATAGTTGGCTTTACTTTAAAAAGTGAGTAAATTCATTGCCTTACAATGTTTAAAGGGTCACGAAACACCAAAACACATTTTTTGAGCTGTTGACAGTCATATATGTGTCCCACGCTGCTATAAACACTATTAGGACACATATATTGCACTAAAAAGTGAAAATTCGTTGTTTTTGCATTATTTTGAGCAAATTCGTTCTTCCGGTTTGAAACGAATTTTTGAAGCTACGTCACGATAATGAGATACTTAGGTGTAAATCCAGCCTGGAGAGTGGCTCTCTGTCTTTTCGAGAACATTGAGTGTGCATCTGAGTGTGCGGCATTAATTCATGAGAAGACGAGCTTCAAACCAATCAGCGCGCTCTATTGTGTATGACGTGATACTTCATTAATATGCATGATAGCTCCGGAGACTGTTTACCTGTTTACACTGTTCAGACGGCAGAGAGACGCCACGTTGTGTTGCCAAAACAAATGAAAGAACTAGAATTTAGAGACATGGGTCGTCGGTGTTGCATTTATTTGTGTGCTGCAATGAAGGTTTTGTTTTTATTTTCCCTCTATAAGAGCGCTGCTGGAATCGTGTGTGGATTACAGTGCACGCGACTCGCAACAAATGCGTTTGTAAGGAACATTTTTTACCCGAGAGCTTTTCGCATCTGGAAATGATGAAATCCGGATTTGCTGCTCGTCTCCTTTTAATAAAAAGACACAGCTCCAGTTTGATTGTCTGTCTACAGATTTGGTAAGTGTGTGCAGTGCAGTGCCCTTTGCTTAACCCAGATTGCAAAGTTAGTTCGTATCGTCAGCAGTGCTCTTTCAGTTTTTAAAGACATACCTCAGTCAAAATGATTTAGTTACTAAGTTTACAGTATGTTAATATCACTGCAATATTATAGTATTAAAGACTGAAAGATCCGCTGTAAATGCTGCTCTCCGAGTGTAAACATGTAAACACAAACTATTCCCGTCGTGCAGGATTTTCGCCGCATTTTGTGGCAGGATAGTCTATACACACACGACTTTCTGACGCTACCTACCGAGTACATAAGTTACAGAGAAATGCGGAGGATTTTTTTCTCCCATTTGCTGTGTGGTATCAAACATATTGCGTCTATGTGTATGTTTTGCCTGTGAAATCAGCACGTGCCCAAATGGAAACGCCCTTCTTTGCAAGTCTTTCCCTCCCTCGACACTCCCAGAGCTGGACACGCCCACTTTACTGACTTTTTTCAAACTAGAGGTGTGAAAACACCCTGCTGAGAGAGGGGGGTTTCGTGGCCCTTTAAGTAAATGAACTGTGTAAAATTAAAGTTAAGTTAAATGAACTTAACATTTCCAAATAAAAAATTGGTTTACTCACTTTTTTAAGTAAAGTCAACATGTCGCTTTTAAAGCAATGGGTTTACTCACTTTTTAAAGTAAATAATCACTTATAACTGATTATTATTATTATTAATATCACTATAACATGCCCTTGGTTTGAGTGTTTACACCTGATGTTTTTGCTTTTCTTTACTCTCTCGCCATTTTTTGATACCGTCGTCATAAACGTAGAACATGCCCTTGGTTTGAACGTTGAAACCTGATGTTTTTGTTTCCGTTTACTCTCTTGTCATAGATGTGGGTGGCAGCATGAGTGTGAAAGCTTTTGAGCTGGTTCCCGCCGTGGAGCGGGAGCAGGTGATGGGCGAGAAGGTGCGGATAAACATCGAATGCATAGAGTGCTGCGGCCAACACCTGTACCTGGGCACCAATGACTGCTTCATCCATCACTTCCTCCTGGAGGAGCACACCACAGCTAAAGGTAAACTAGCCTTCAACGCTCAAAAGCTTCTCCACAAATACCTGGGCCTGAAGAAGCCAGTGGTGGAGCTGAAGGCCGCCTCTGCTTTGGAGCGCTTAATCGTTCTCTGTGATTCGACTATTACGGTTGTGGACATGGTTACACTGGAGCCTGTGCCCACTGGAGGTGCCAAGCTCAAAGGTGTGACTGCGTTTTGCATTAATGAGAATCCAGTGACCGGGGATGCATTTTGTGTGGAAATGGCCGTGGTTTTGGCACGCAGACGGGCCGTCCAGATCTGTACGGTTCATGAGGACAGAGTGCAGATGTTAAAGGAAGTGACTACACCAGAGCAGCCCTGTGCCCTGAGCCTGGACGGGTACAATATCTGTTTGGCCCTGTCCACACAGTATATGATCCTCAACTACAGCACAGGAGCCTCTCAGGATCTGTTTCCTTATGACTGTGAGGAGAGGAAGCCGATTGTTAAAAGGATCAGTCGAGAGGAGTTTCTTCTGGCTGCCCCAGGCGGGCTTGGTGAGTTAAATGACCAAAACAGCATCGGTAATAAGTAGGCCCACTTAGAATCTGTGGTAATCCGCAGATTTTTTTTTTTTTGCTCATCTTTAATTCGTTCTATTAATTTACTTAAGATTAGGGCCAGACAGAATCTGCTGACATTTTTTGCTATTTCTGTGGAAAATTTTGTAAAAAAAAATCTGTGGATTTATGCAGAATTATTTTAGGAGTATCATAACTTAGTATATGAAATAATAATTTTTTTACTGTTATTTAATGTTTACAATGCAAATCCAATTAGATCCACTTATTTGGTAAACAAAGCAAGCCTCTCATAATATGTCTACTAAAGGACAGAACATATTACTTTACAAACTGTATTGTAAATAAATCATATGAACATTTCAATATTACTATTATTATGAATTTAAAAACTGAATAAATATAAATTTACACACATTTAAACAAGTAAATATATAGACTCGATGGGCTAAAAATCTGTGGATTTCTGCACGCGTGTGTTACTTATAAGCAGTTTTATGCTTGTCAACCTTGAAATAAAATACCAATAACCAAAAAAGGTTTTCATCAAATTAGTGAAGCCCTTTCCAAGGCCATGTCCACACGTACACTGGTATTTTTAGAAACTGAGTTTTCCTTGCTTTCGTTTTTAAACAAAATCTTCGTCCACATGAAAATGGCAAAATGCACTAAGATGCCTGTTAAGGGGAGGCCAGTCAAACAGGCGATGATAATGACACTTTTATGCTGGGTTCACACTAAGCTGGGAATTAAGTATTTGTGGCAGTAAATTGCAGACAAGTCAATGCAAACGTGGTAACAGAGGACGATTATTGTCCCGTGGTGTGAACCACCTGGAATAGGTGATGCATTTGCTGCAAACCTGCAGAATTTGCCTCATTCGCTTCTTAGTGTAAACCCAGCTGTGCTGGCCAATCAGAAAGAGAAAACAACAGACATCCTGACGTCATGAGGTAAAGCTGGGCGATTAATCGAAAAAAAGTAACCGAAATCGACTTTTAGAACCTATAATCAATCAAAATTTTCCAGGTCAATTTTTTCAATTACTTTCCCTACCCCGTGTGGAGTCATGTGACCCCACTCTGTTTACACTTCTGTGTCGAGCACTGCATATGGTTTCTCGCAGCCTTCATGCGGTCGCATATTCTTCGCTGTGACTGATGCCGACACTAACCTCTCAAAAAATGTAACTGCATGTCGCGACGACGCATAGCGCAAGCTCTGTGATTGGCCGGCTTGGTAACATTGACGAGTGTGGGCGGCACGGAGTGGGCAAAATATAAATTAATTAATTAATTAATAAAATAATCGTTCCTTAATCGCAAAGGAGTTAAAATGTTCAATTAATCGATACTTTGATTTTAGGCCAAATCACCCAGCCCTATCATCATCAGTTGTAGTGTCCACACAACCACACTGTACCCAGAATTTTGGAAAATTTTCACCCTGGCTGGAGTTTTCATAACGTTTTGATTTCAGTCAAATACTCCATTTTCATCTGAACAAACTGTAAAACTTCTTAGAAAAAAATGCCCGTGTTTGTGTGGACAGGGCCTAAGTTGTTTGTGTAGGCTTGTATTTTATAGTACTGTAAAATGCTCAACAATGTCTGTCAATGTTTTCAAATTCAAAATATTTTATTTGATTTACCAAAGACACACAAGTGCCAAAGCTGTCACACACGTAACGGAGAGATATCACATCCATAACACAGCTTTTCCCTCGTAAATACAAAAAATGTGGGCAGCATGGTAGCGCAGTGGGTATCACAATCGTTGGCAAAAGTTGGCATTTCTGTGTGGAGTTTGCACATTCTCCCCATGTTTGATTGGGTTTTCTTCGGGTGCTCCGGTTTCCCTTACAGTCCAAAGACATGTGGTATAGGTGAACTGAATAAACTAAATTGGCCGTAGTGTATGCGAGCGTGAGCAAGAGTGTGTGGGTGTTTCCCAATGTTGGGTTGCTGCTGGAAGTACTGCGTAAAACATATGCGTAAAACATATGCTGGATAAGTTGGCAGTTCATTCCACTGTGGTGACTCCTGATTAATAAAGGCACTAAGCTGCAAAGAGAATGAATGACTGCAAAAAATGTTAGGTAAAATTAAATAAAACATGATGATCTAACGGCGACGCAGTAGGTAGTGCTGTCGCCTCACAGCAAGAAGGTCGCTGGTTCGAGCCTCGGCTGGGTCAGTTGGCGTTTCTGTGTGGAGTTTGCATGTTCTCCCTACGTTCGCGTGGGTTTCCTCCGGGTGCTCCGGTTTCCCCCACAGTCCAAAGACATGCGGTACAGGTGAATTGGGTATGCTAAATTGTCCGTAGTGTATGAGTGTGAATGAGTGTGTGTGTATGTTTCCCAGAGATGGGTTGCGGCTGGAAGGGCATCCGTTGCGTAAAGCATGTGCTGGATAAGTTGGCGGTTCATTCCGCTGTGGCGACCCCAGATTAATAAAGGGACTAAGCCGAAAAGAAAGTGAATGAATGAATGATGATCTATAGAGAGACAACTCTTATCCTGTCGATTAGCATTATTTCTATTTGGGTTATCCAGTTTAATTAATGGAATTTCTACAAATGATGTTGTTTACTGTAAATTTGCATACTTTTCTGAGAACATCTAAAAGTCATAAATATTTCTTGATTATAATTATAATATAGAACACTTTTATAGTGTGATATTTTTTGATCCTTTTACTCTGTGGTTAGTTGTTTTGGAAAAATATAAACCGATGTTTCAATATAATGTTAACATACATGCTCTGTGAATTTAGGTTTTAAGTTTTTACTGCAAATATCACATCCATAACACTGGAATTGCTCTTAGATTTGTGTTTAATATATATTCATTCAATTTTAATATTAATTTCAGTAATAGTATTGAAGAATATGCAAATGGTTATGTGATTTACATACAATACAGTTTGTAAATTAACATTTTCTGCCTTTTAGTAGATATATTATACGAGACTTGCTTTGTTTACCAAACAAGAGGTTCTTATTGGATTTGCATTTGTTGTATTAAGCTTTTAGTTACTATCATTCCACATAAAGCCGCAGATTTGTACAAAATTCCGCACAGGAATAGCAAAAAATGATTCGCACAAATTCTGTCTGGTCCTCGTAATAAATATGTATGCGTGTGTATTTCCCATCATTTTTATACCCATTATAATTGAAATTAGCACTGGAATGATGTTTTGTTTTTACTGCATTGAAGCATTTTACACATTTGAAGATGTTGAGATTATATACACAACGTCAGATCAAGGAATCTTTCAAATGGATTTTCTTTTTTTCTCTTCATAATTGATGGTTATGAAGGGTTTTTTGTTCTCAACAATGTTTTTATGGTCACACTTTAAAGTTCCATTATTGAATGTATTTACTAACATGAACTAACGATGAATACATTCATTGATTACTATGTTTGTTTAATCATATTTTAACATTGTGAACATTGTTAGTTCTTATTAACTCAGTGCATTAACTAATGTTAACAAGTACAACTTGGATGGATTTTAATTATGCATTTGTACATGTTGTTGAACTATTATTAATAAACTATTGTTCATTCTTAGTTTATGTTAGTAAATACTTTAACACTAACTAATGGAACTTAATGTAAAGCGTGACCGTTTTGATGTATTTTTATAGGGCGTCCTATAAGTTAGCAATAGTATCACCCTTTTCCATTTAGTGAAAACCCAAGTTGGCTATTATCTAGGGCTGGGCGATATGGCCTAAAACCAAAATCTTGATTAATTGAACATTTTAACTCGATTATGATTAATAAACAATTATTTGATTTTATTTTTTTTTTGCCCTCATAGTTCACTGACAAGTTTAGTACAGTAAATATGCTCACATATTACAAGTGAGAGATTTTTGAATGAAGGGTGCGTTACTTGATTTTAAAATAATTGATGGAAACACACACTATCTACTATCTATGATTATTTATTGAACACCAATGTTGAACCACTGAAATTAAAACACACATTGCCTAAAACCAACAGTCATTTTTGTCTTATAAAAAAGTGAAAATAAATAACTTTTTTGAAACAAAATAAATAATTTTTCATATTAAAAGTAGAAAATAAGCAGTATCTCTTCTAAATTAAATAACTCCTGCATATCCTGTAAATGTTTTAAACTGTGCATTTCTTGCATCTTCTGTAAGCAAATAATTTAATGCAAATAATCATTTTAATGTAATGGAAAATATGCCGTCTCAAGGCATCTCTGGTGCTTACAATCATCATTAATGTAGTCCAAAGTAAGGCTCAAGAATGGGTCCATCGTCCTACTTGACCAGAGATCAAATGTGGCTGCAAATTGTGGCTAACAGAGCGGGGTCACGTGACTCCACATGCAGTAGGGAAAGTAATTGAAATAATTGACCTGGAAAAATTAGATCGATTATAGGTTCTTAATGTCGATTTCGATTACTTTTCGATTAATTGCCCAGCCCTACTGTTATCAGAAAATAAATCAAACGCTAATGATTTTTAAATGTTTTCTCTTTTAAAAAAGTTTGTTTGTCTTTTTTGGAAAGTTCTATGAAACTTAAAGAGCTGTGAACACAGCCTTGCAGAGTGTTCTCTTTGTCTTTGTTAGCGCTCTACATAAAAGTATGCACACTGTACAGTGTCTGTGCTGCTTTATTTATCAGTATGGTCATTAAAATAGTCCCCCTCCACATTTTTGCCGTCTTCAAAAGTAGGGCTGTGCGATTTGGGGAAAATATCTAATAGCGTTTTATTATTATTATTATTATTTATTTATTATTATTATTTTTTTTACATTTATTTTTTGACAGATATTTCGATTTGATTTGCGATTTAATTTTGTAGTCAAGCTTCAACTCGATCTGTTTCTTAGCTTCCTACTGCTAAAATGCAGTGTTAGTTAAAAAAAGGAACTGAAAAGATATTAACTAGCTCCAACTTTTATTCAAATTTATGTTTACATATTCAGAAATGAAACACTTATTTTTTCTCTAGAGCAAACAGTCAACACATAAAATGACCTTACCTTTCTGTAAACAAGTTGAACTCAAATTAAGGAGATAGTGAAGCTTATCATAAAATAAATAAATAAATAATTATAACAATTCAGAACACTCCGCAAACTAACATGACAGAAATTGTACTTTGCTGTTGCTTGCTTTGAGATTGAGTGTCACTGGCAATACTTTTTTTTTTTTTTTTGCAAATTATATTAGTTTTTTATTATTTCAAGAAGCTTTATAACAATATAAACAATACCGTAAACAAATACAATAATTTTACACAATATCCACATTGGATAAACAGGAAAGAAGAGAGAAAAAAGTGAAATAAAAAATAATAAAACAATCTTGCATGAAAGATACAATATTTTTAGAAAAAAAAGCACATTTTTATTATCACTTAATCTAAGGCCACTGGTAATACTTTCAGTTGACTTTTTAGCAAGGCACTCCTCACTCAGTTGTGCTCACTCAATTGGCTAGTAAGACTATCATACAGTGTTATGCTCTGGGCAGGGGAATTTAAATAATACAAATATATTTCATATCACAGCCTCTTGCGATTAGCTAATCACAACCTTTCAAATCGCGATTTCGATTAATCGCACAGCCCTATTCAGAAGTATAGTTTGTTCTTGTTCCATCTTCTCCATTGCTTTTCTGGCTGTGAAAAAAATGGACAAATTGTTAGTAAAATGCTATTGTTAGACTATTCAAAATCTCATTCTCACTATATGCAGACCCTCATGTATGCGAAACAAATAATACTATGAATGGTAGATCTTTTCCTTTGTACTGTGGTAGATACAATAGTGATTGAGGTCTGAATTTCACAGCTGAGAATCCCTTTAGTCACAACACTGCACTTCAGATAGTTTCCTCTTCAAGAAGTCTGTACCATAAATAGTTTTTAGAGAGAATGCATTCATTTTATTTGTATTTTTTTTATGCGTTTTTATTTTAAGTTCAGCCACACCCAAAATAAGATCTAGAGCGTCTTCTGGTCTATGACTGTCATCATGTTTTTGTTTGTTTGTCATGAGTCATGCATCTCTCTGTGTCTTGATCCCTCAGGGATGTTTGCTAATGCTGAGGGCATATCCCAGCGTGCACCAGTGAGCTGGTCCGAGAACGTGATTGCGGCGGCTGTGTGTTTCCCTTATGTGGTTGCGCTGGATGAAGGCTTTGTGACCGTTCACAGCATGTTGGACCAGCAGCTTAAACAGACGCTGTCATTCAGAGATGGACAACTCCTGCAGGATTTTGAAGGTAAAAAGAGTTGTTCTCATACATTTAGCATTTATTTCAGCCTCACATCAATTCATCGTTGAAGTAGAATACTAGAAAATTGAGCAAATTACTTCGAAGTTTTGCACCTAATGGCTCAACTGTTTTCAACTTAAAATCTTACAATTTTTATTAATAAATTAAGTAGGGCTGTGTGATTTGGCCTAAAATCTAAATTTTAGGCGATTAATTGAATATTTTAACTCGATTATGATTAATGAACGATTGTTTTATTTTTATAAATATATATATTTTTTGCCTTCATACTTCACTGACAGGTTTTGTACAGTAAATACAGTATGTTCACATATTACAAGTCAGAGATTTTGGAATGAAGGGTGCATATACTTGATTGTAAAATAATTGAAGGAAACACCGCTATCTGTGATTTATTTATTGAATTTACAATCGCATCATCAATTTAATGCAAAGTAAGGGTCAAGAATGGGTCCATCATCTTACTTGACCAGAGATCATGTGGCTGCAAAGTGGCTGCAGAAGAATAAATCAGCCTCAGACTTTAAAGGCGGATTTATACATCTGCATCGAGTGTTCTGCGTGACCTACGGCGCTTGCCTTGTGCGTAGCCGTGCATTGGTATACTTCAGCGTGCTGTTTGTATTGCTCTGTAGTAGGCATGGGATGATAACCGCTTTCAAGGTATACCGCGGTTTGGAAAAGTCAAGGTTATCATACTGCCAAAATTTTCTCTAATACCGTTCCTAAGGTATGTGTAAGATTTTTTTATTTACATTTTTTTAACAACAGTATCTCCAGCAGAAAAGATATCCAAAGATGCCATTTTAAATTGTAAATAAATCTGTGCTTTTGAAACTAATGAAGACAGCAGACTTCAATGATTCATTTTCATTATTTAGCCTGGCACGTTTACTGCTCCAAAATATTATAAATGTTTCTCAAAATTAAATTTATTGTGTTCAAAGGGGAAAAAAACTTTTAGTTTTTTTTACACAGACATTTAAAAAGAATATATTTTAGAGCAGTAATCACAATACCGTGATATCGTGAAACCGTGATATTTTTATCCAAGGTTATCATACCGTCAGAATCTTATACCGGCCCATGCCTACTCTGTAGTAACACTTCCGAAACGCTAGCTGGCAGCGGGTTTTTCTGTGTCGAGTATCTTCACGAGGGAACAGGCGGACGTGCAACAAATTTAATCATATGGTAAACACAAAACAGCTTCTCCATGGGACTCCACACTTGTAAACACTCGCTCCAACTGGCTCTCTGCTGTCCCGTGGCTCTCTGCGCTGCCCACGCTTGTCAACGCTACCAAACCGACCAATCACAGAGCTTGCGTGCGACGTGTATTTACATTTTTCGAGAGGTGCGTGGGTATGCTACCGAAGACTGCGCTGGACCATATGCGTGCTCTCGATATAAATCAGCCTTAACGGAGCAGGGTCACACACAGTAGGGAAAATAATCTATAAAATCGACCTGAAAAAATTCGATCAATTATAGGTTCTGAATTTTGATTTCGATTAATTTTTGATTAATCGCTCAGCCCTAAAATTAAGTTGATCCAATGTTTATTTTCCAGTCCACTAAGGTAAGTTAGCTATGTTAAAGGGGTAATGATTCCTATTTTTCATACAACCTAAAAAACATTTTCATACCAATCATTAGCTATGTTTCCATCCAAAAATGTGAAATAACTTTATGTGCAAAACTGGATTATTGCATAAAAGCATGAGACACAGAGCACAGATGCTCTTGATTCTGGGGGTAATTAATAATATAATAACACTATACTGAAACGACCAAAACAACAGTTCAGATGTTTTACAATGTGTTCAGCTTGCTGGTTTGTCCATTCACACACGTTTTTATCATCACATGATCTCTTAAAACAAAATGACATGATTTTTTTTAATGCACACACTGGGATTTGTGCAGTAAAAGAGTTTCCATCGAAGTTTATGCGCATCTTTTCTTATCGAATAAAAAGTTTATTCAAAATTTGCACATCTTGGAGTTTCCATCAACCGTTTATTTATTTATTTATTTATTTATTTATTTATGTATGTATAAAATAGGTTAATGGAAACGTAGCTATTGACTAATTTAAATAGTCATGTATAGACCAGATTAAAATGTTGTATTGCTGATACTGGTGAATGGTAAAGCAAAACATAGAAAGCCTGTGTTCGAAATTGCCTACTACTCAGTAGGTACTGCATTTGAATTTAAATTTACTACTCGACCATTAGAAAAGTATGTTCTATACAGCATGAATGTGAGCAGTATGAATTGAACTCTGATGTACTACATCCGCCATTTTGTTATCGTCACGTGACCACCTGTGTCAGTTGCGTCGCTTCACTCCCATTCATGAATTCTCTGAATGTTAAAAATAATAAAAAAGTTAAAAAGGGTAAAAAGTAACAGCGGTTGCGACATCTACTACCAGATCTATTTTCAGTCGTCAGACACCCACATGAAAATATACTATAGTAATTTATAGTAAACACTATAGTGTTTTTTTAACCATACTGACACCTCCAATGGAGAGGTTGCGCAATCAGCTAAAATGTTGCTAGAATTGTTTTTTATGTATGGCCGATATATATTGCATCACCGAAAATGACTGAAGTCATGTCCATGTGTTGTGCGATAAGTCGATATATTGATTATTGTGACAGGCCTAATTATATGTATGATGTTATAATGTAACATTTGTAAATCCTGAATCAGTCTGACCTGTTTATACTGTGACAAAGTTAATTTCCAAAACCCACAATAGATTTAAATGAAGTCATGCTGGAAATGCTAAAAAGAAACAGCAGAGATGTCACTGCTTTAATCATTTATATATAAAGACTTTCAGTGTCTTAGTTTATATTACTTTGAATTGCAAGTCCTGCAGTCTAGTGCTTACAAGTATTGATTTTTCTGAAGTGCTGAGGTAAATTTTCCTACAAAGCAGCAAGGAAATTTTCCCCTGTCACTTCTTGCTAAAGCTTGATAGGGCTTGAATCAGGGCAACAACGCACACAAAAAAAAGAGTTATTCACTTTTAATTAAGCAAGCAGTGCAGAGAGGTGTAGTGAAGGCAATTTACTCTGTAGCACCTGATGTAATTTGTTATGGCAAGCCTGAATCAGGTCAGTCACCATACATCTCGCGTCAAAAACTCATTATTGTGCCCATCACAAGCTGGATTTATTTTTCAAGCTGTTAAATCATATACATTTGTCAGTTCTCACACGGTCTCATTACTTATCAACACGCTGTGCTTTATGCTGAAGCATTTATTGATGGTTATTAATGGTTCATGAGTGTAAAACTGATGTTTTGTGTAAACACGGACATCCCTTTCACATCACTTAGCATTTTTCAATGGATCTCTGGAATTAAACATCAGATACCGAAGATAATCTGTAACACTTTAGTAGGGACTAGTTCTCACTACTAGCTAGTGGCTTATTACCTGCATATTATTAAGATATTGGCTGTTTATTTGTACTTACAAAGTACATATTCCTCATGATCTTATACTATATCCCAAACCCTACCCAATGCCTAAACCCGACTACAACCATAATAACTTTTAATAAGCTGCAAATTAGGAGTTTATTGAGCTAAAAGTCTTTATTAAGGGTTTATTAATAGCGAGAAATGTACTTCCATTGTCTTGTCTTGATGAACAATTGGATGAGCCAAAACTTTCTTCAGTTAAACAAAGAGAAAACTGAAGTCATTGTGTTTGGGAACAGAGATGAGGTTCTCGAGGTGAATGCGTACCTTGGCTCTAAAGGTCAAACAACAAAAAATAAGGTCAAGAAACTTGGTGTGACTCTGGAGTCAAATCTGAGTTTCAATAGTCATGTCAAAGCAGTTACTAAATCAGCATACTATCATCTTAAAAACATTGCAAGGATCAGATGCTATGTTTCCAGTGAAGACTTAGAGAAACTTGTTCATGCTTTTATCAGCAGTAGGGTGGATTACTGTAACGTCCTTCTCACGGGCCGTCTCAAAAAGACAGCGGCAGCTCATCCAGAACGCTGCGGCCAGGATTTTGACCAGAAGCAGGAAATCAGACCACATCACACCTGTCCTCAGGTCTTTACACTGGCTCCCAGTTACATTCAGAATAGATTTTAAAGTATTATTACTTGTCTATAAATCATTAAATGGCCTAGGACCTCAATGGATTACAGATATGCTCACTGAATACAAACCTAACAGATCACTCAGATCTTTAGGATCATATAAACTAGAAATTCCAAGAGTTCAGTCAAAGCAGGGTGAATCGGCTTTGAGCTACTACGCCCCTCACTGCTGGAATCAGCTTCCAGAAATGATCAGATGTGCTCCAACATTAGGCACATTTAAATCAAGACTGAAAACACATCTGTTTATCTGTGCCTTTACTGAATGAGCACTGTGCTACGTCCAACAGATCGCACTACTGTTCTTTTCTTTTCATTTTTTTATAACCTGTTTTAACACATTTTTATCTGTTTTTAATCATTCTTACTATTTGTTTTTTATTTTCTTATACTTGTCTTTTTATTCTTGTTTATGTATTGCTTTCTTAGTGAACTACTGCTCTTTGTAGTAAATGCTGCAACATCTAATAGCATGTGAAAATACCACATTTAATAACATGTTTTTTACTCCAAACTCACTTTATAACTTTAGCAAGTGCTTGAAATGAATCCACCAAAAGAAGAAGTGGCTTCATATACAGAGTAAGGAACACAATGCATTTCATCCTAAAGTTTATTATTAGGACAATTATAAGAAGAACTCTTATACCATAAATTATCACAGTAGTATTATTCATGCTGAATCAATGAAAGCAGTTAAATCTTCTTTTTATTCAATATAGGGCTGGATGTATTGGTTTAAACATCAATAAATCAATGTATTGTGGCTCTTGGATTGTTTCGTAGATTTTTGTAATCCACTGCTATTCTCTCTCTGGAATCAATTCTTACGCCTGTTTCACACCGCATGCGCGAGCAGAGCATGAGCAGCGTGTGCGCAGCGCGTTTGGACAGCAGAAACGGCGCACAGGCGTTTGCCTTTCACACCAGCTGTGTCAGCAGCGCACAGCGGATCGGCAGCTTTTGCACAGATCAATCTATCTCTGTCCTATCTAGTTACCTATCTAACTATCTATATATAAATACAATTTTTTTTTCACTTTTCATCTACACCAAGGCCCATGGCTACTACCTCCTATGGTCTTACCTTAACCTGCAAGTCTTTATTTTACAAATTATATAGATCCTAAAGAACTGTTTGCTTCTCACGCTCTATGAAGAGTGTCATTCGTGTCTTTTAAGGTGCACTCGGTCAGAAGACAATCACCTGTGATATCATGTCATTTTGTTAATGATTGTCTTGATGATGTAGGCTTATAGTTATAATAATATTTATACAATATAGTTATAATGATATTTATACATGATCAAACTAGTGTGCAACTTAAGCAAAACTGATACTGAAGTTGTTTTATATTTGGTTTTGTAGTTCGTGCCCAAATTAATATTTGTTGCCGTTTTTAATCGTTTAAGTTCATTTGATTGAATATATAAAAATCAGTGGATATTATCGATGCATTTATTGGGTAAAACTGCTGCTTTTTACTGTCATTCAATGTGTTTTAGTCATTATGAATGCACTGTCAATTTAATTGAGTGTGAGCAGCACGGCAAAAATAGACCCAGCGCTGACGCTCTCACTGCTTCTGCGTGCGGTATGAAAGCTCTAATCTGTTAACATGGACACCCGAAAAACACGCGCTGCAGCTGCTCACACCTTGCTCGTGCTTGTGGTGTGAAGCAGGCTTTAGCTTAGATTCCTCACAGCAAGAAGGTTACTGGTTCGAGCCTCGGCTGGGTCAGTTGATGTTTCTGTGTGGATTTTGCATGTTCTCCATGCATTCGCGTGGGTTTCCTCCGGCTGCTCCAGTTTCCCCCACAGTCCAAAGACATACGGTACAGGTGAATTGGGTAGGCTAAATTGTACGCAGTGTATGAGTGTGTATGGATGTTTCCTAGAGATGGGTTGCGGCTGGAAGGGCATCCACTGCGTAAAACATGTGCTGGACAAGTTGGCTGTTCATTCCGCTGTGGCAACCCCAGATTAATAAAGGGACTAAGCCGAAAAGAAAATGAATAAATAAATGGCACTCTAGGCTAGCATGAAGAAGAGCAATGGTGCTTTTGGTCATGTATTAGACCATGTTTTGTGGTCAAATGTACTTGCCTCACAGCTTTTATTCCAGCTCACTATAAACGCTCTTTTAATTCACTTAAACATTCTCATTAAATCATTAACTTTTATTAATGATTGTGTTACGTTAAAGTATAGGTCTCAAAGTCAATTCCAGGAGGGCCGCAGCTCTGCACAGTTTTGCTCCAACCCTAATCGAACACAGCTGATCCAACTAATCAAGGTGTTCAAGACTACTAAAGCCTATTAAGGAGATTCGAGTTGGATGTGGTTGGAGCTAAACTATGCAGAGCTGTGGCCCTCCAGAAATTTCAGTTTCCAGTTCGAGACCACTGCGTTAAAGTGTATGTGTAATGACTGGCAGATTGTGGCAGTTTGTAAAGCATACAGTGCCATCTGGTGGTAAAATCTAAGCTCTGAATCGTTTCAAAACAGAATTGCAATGCATTCCGAAAGTTTCAGAATCAACGCAGAATTATTTCTCGATTCACAATGCATATTGTCCCAGCCCTATTATTCACCAACTATACGGCTTGTATTTGAAATCGCCCCTCTATACCATCATTCACTATTCCCTACAATAGTCCACTAATATAGTCCCTTTAGAGGAGTGAATGAAAAGTGGTTTTCAACTTTTTGGTCTAACTGTGTGATAGTTATTTAACACCTAACGAGATGTAATTAAACATTTCTATTTTTTTCAGTGTATACAATTGCTAAATTAACAAGTACATAATAATTTTTTACTTATACTGATAGGATTCCGCTGTGGATGCCATCTTGTGCTCAGATGCAGAAATTCATTCTGCGCGTGAACTCTCACAAGTTCTCTTACAACTTTGTAAATGGATCCAGTGAGTAAAAGAGAACAAAGCCATAACTTTCTGATAAACTAGTGCCAAATACCAAAAAAAATGGAATCTGCTGATTAAGAGAAGCCACTTTGGGCCATTTTTATTTATTAAATGACTTGCACCTAAGAAGGTAAAGACAAATGCTATGTACAGTAGCTTTTCGAGGCTCTTTTTGAGAGTGCAGCCAATCAAGACAGTTCTGGGAGGTAATAACTTTGTTAACATCCGGCAGTTTGATGACTGACTTTGGCTGATGGATTTTAGAATGATCAAAACAACATTTGAGATGTTTTACTTTGTAATCGGTCCACTGGTATGTACATTAATGCATTTTTTGTTATCACATGATGTAAAAATAAATTCTTTTTTAAAACAAAACTTTTTGATGCAGATGCTGGAATTTATTCAGTATGCGTTTCCATTGTAGTTTATGCACATTTTGTCTTATCGAATAAAAAGTTTATCCTACTCCGTTGTGTGCATATGTTTTTCTATGCGAATCTTGGCATTTCATTTAGGCATTTTGTAATGCGATATTCTAAAATGCGCATAAAAATACGTTGATGGAAACGAAGCTACAGATTTTAATCATGCTAAACTGTTGGGTTGGCAAAATTTTAGTGCACCTCTGATTGCATAGCACATACGCATAAACTTTTTTTATTAGCATTTCATTGTGGAAAAATGATATGGTATAACAATCAATCTCAATTGAAATGTTTAATTCTGTTGTCCTCTCTCAGGTAAGGTGGTGGTGGCCTCTTCAAAAGCAGTGTATATGCTGGTGCCTCTTCCTCTGGAGCGTCAGATCCAAGATCTGCTGGCAAGCCATCGAGTGGAGGAGGCCCTGACCCTCACTGAGGCGGCACAGAGAAACATCCCCAAAGAGAAATATCAGGTTTGATTAACTTTTCTGACAGTGGTAGGTTTACATGGACACCAATAATCTGATTTTAATGCAATTAAGACAATACTCTGATTGAGAGTCTACCATGTCAACACCGATTAAGTTCATATACAGAAATCGAATTAAGACATGTGGAGTCTGCCTATTTTAGTCGCATTATTCAAGTGCAGTACAGACATGTAAACATCTTAATCAAACTATTACCGTTGTGTAGGATTTTCGCCACATTTTGCGACACGATAATCTATACACACACTGCTGTTTGACACTATTCTCTGCACCTACTGAGTCAGTTAAGGACCACAGACACCTGCATCGCGAAATGCAGAGAGTTTATTTTCCCATTCGGCGTACGGTATCAAATTCCATTAAAACAACACTCTTCCAGCAGTTCATACTCTCATCCAATACCTAGTTTGTCCTGAGGGGCATGCATGAAATGTTCCTTAATGAAAGTGAAAGTGGCAAACTGCAGTTAAAGTCAACAAATTAAAAGTGAAACACCCGAATTTACATGAAACTCTGGAGGAAATCATATTATTGTCTTATTCAGATTAAGGCAAATAATTTGATTACTGATGCCCATGTAAACGTAGTCATTGATCAGATGGAAGAGTGCTTTTCTCAGTTGGAGAAAGGATTAATCATTTTCTCTGTTTGTGTTGTAGATATTGCACAGGAGAATTCTTCAACAAGCAGGATTCCTCCAGTTTGGCCAGCTTCAGTTTTTAGAAGCAAAAGAGCATTTTAGGTGAAGTACATTATTTTGTGGTGTAATTAATACTGGTAATTGCCACTCAGGCCCAGATGTTTCAGAGGATGACTGAATGGAGTTAATTAACTTCTTTGCTAATTGCTTCTTATCCCTGTGCGCACCTGACCCTAATCGGCGTATGCTAATGGACGGAGAACAGAAACTTGTCTAATTGGTGATTAAATGGCCGACATAAATACCAGAGGATATACCATGCTGAATTCGGGATTTATTTTAAGCTGCTACATCTGTCATGTGGAAAGAAATATTCATCCATTTGAAACACAGATTGCTAGCTCAATCATAATATTTCGAAGATGCACCTGGAATGATTTAAAATTATTTTATTATTACTATTATAACTATTATTAAAATGGGGACTTAATTGAAGCAAATGGACAGGTTTCACTAATGTTTCTTTCTGTCTTTTTCTCGCTATTTTCTGTTTTAGTTTTTGTGGTTTTGTAATTTTTTTATGACTTTACAATAAGGTTACCACTAGTTAGCAATTTTTTACATAGTTAAAAAATATTTAATGTAGTTGGAACATTTGCTAATGCATAAAAGTATCTTGTATCTGTTAATAATCATTAATGGACATTGTTTTTTTTATATAATAATTAATGTTTTTATTGCTATAAAATTGCAAATATGCAATTGTAATTGCTAGTTTGAATGTTATTGCATCAACACCAATAGAATCATATTATAGAGTGAGGCAAACCTCACTCCTCTGATCTCAAAAGAAGCTCTAGGGACAGACGCTAGAGGTCATTGTCTTTAGCCTCCCTGTTAGAGCAACTGACTCCCATGCGAAGAATCGCCAGTTCGATCCCAGCTCAAAATGGGATGGGTCCAGTAGGACCGGTGGGTTACACGTGGGGCCTCGTCCGGGATGGGAGTAAGGTTTAGGGGGTGAGTGTTACGGAGGCCAGCTAGCGAAGTGCTATGAGGTGAACCTAACTCCTCTGATCTCAAAAGGTTGTCTAGGGACAGACGCTAGAGACCATTGTCTTTAGCCTCTGTGTTAGAGCAACTGACACCCATATGAAGAATCACCAGTTCGATTCTAGCTCAGAATGGCATAGGTGCAGTAGGACCGGTGGGTTACATGTTGGAGCTTGTCCGGGATGGGAGTGAGGTTTAGGGGGGTGAGTGTAACAGAGCTCAGCTAGCAAAGTGCTTTGAGCTAAACCTCACTCCTCTGACCTCAAAAGGTCGTCTAGGGATAGACGCTATAGACCATTGTCTTTAGCCTTTGTGTTAGAGCAACTGACTCCCATATGAAGAATCACCAGTTCGATTCTAGCTCAGAATGAGATGGGTGCAGTAGGACCGATGGGTTACATGTGGGGGCTCGTCAGGGATGGGAGTGAGGTTTAGGGGGGTGAGTGTAACAGAGCTCAGCTAGCAAAGTGCTTTGAGCTAAACCTCACTCCTCTGACCTCAAAAGGAGCTATAGGGACAGACGCTAAAGGCCATTGTCTTTAGCCGCCTTGTTAGAGCAACCGACTCCCATACAAAGAATTGCCGCTTCGATCCCAGCTCAGAATGGGATGGGTGCAGTAGGACCTGTGGATTGCATGTAGGAGCTCGTCCGGGAAGGGAGTGAGGTTTAGCTGGGGGTGATTGTTACAGAGGCCAGCTAGCGAAGTGCTATGCAGGTAAACCTCACTCCTCTGACCTCAAAAGGTGCTTTAGCGACAGACGCTAGAGACCATGAACTGCGACCGACCGACTCCCATACAAAGAAATGCCAGTTCGATCACATCTCAGAGTGGGTTGGTTGCAGTAGGACTGGTGGGTTTTTATATTATATTATATTATATTATATTATATTATATTATATTATATTATATTATATTATATTATATTATATTATATTATATTATATTATATTATATTATATTATATTATATTATATTAATTTATAGGGTAATTTAATTACATGACCTGAACTTATTTCATTATGTTGGTAAGATGTCAAGTTTCAGTTATTTAAGTTTTCATCTCATGTTTATATTTTATTTCAGTTTTACATGACTTGACAAAAAAATGTTGTAATTAAAAACAACAATGCATGTTTCTAAGAAGCTCTGTTTTATCTGACGCCCATTTCAGGAAGGGACAGCTTGACGTACGGGAGCTGATCTCTCTGTATCCGCTTCTCCTACCTGCCTCCTCTTCTTTCACACGGTGCCATCCTCCTCTTCACGAGTTTGCCGATTTGAATCACCTGACGCAAGGCGACCAAGAGAAGGTACAGCGCTTCAAGCGTTTCCTCATCAGCTACCTACATGAGGTACGCAGCAGCGACATCGCTAATGGGTTCCACGAAGATGTAGACACTGCATTGTTGAAGCTGTACGCAGAGACCAGCCATGAGAGTCTTCTGGACCTGCTGGCTTCTGAAAATGCTTGTCTCCTGGCAGACAGCGCCCCCTGGCTGGAGAAGCATCACAAGTGGGTACTCGCTTTTATTTCTCTTTTGGTAGCCATTGAATAGAGCAGTCCATCTAGTGTTGGCAGTTTGTTTTTCAAGAAGCTAACACCATCTCTTTGTGTGATACAACCAATTAAGTGCATAGAATGTGCAGGGGATGTGAACTTGACCACCCCTCCCCCCACATACACTTAAAAAAAAAAACAACAACAACGTACATTTATTTAAGTTTTTTTTTTTTACTGAACAGTTGTGTTCACAATTTGTTGAGTTTTTTTGAAGCAACATATGTGAATGCAGATTGATTTAAAATTTAAAGAGACAAGATAGTCGTATATATGACGTCTATGTTTGAATGGGGTTATTACCGAAGAATTACTCGACTCACCCTTAATGTTCTCGTTAAATAACCTTATTGTTTGTTAGTTCTTAGAAAGGTCAAACCATCCTTTTTATTTCGACTATGTATGTCATTTGTTTGGTTATAACAATTTTCAAGTGTTTTCATAACATTTCAGTCTCATGTTATGTTAATGTCCTCAGAATCCTATTTAAAACATTATTAGAACATTTCATTAACCTTATATTGATGTTCTTAGCATTTTTTTCTATCAATGTTCCAAAATCATTATTTTAATAATCCTTTTTACTAACACACTAAAATAAAAATCTAAAAAAAGAAATCAAAATACTGTAATTTGTTCCAGCTAAAATTTGTAGTTTTTCTCAATTTAACTTTGGTTCAGACTTAAAAATTTTATTAAATCTAAATCAAAAATATTTATTGTGGTCAAGAATATGTTAAAAGCATTCCATCTAGTGTTGTTTTTCAACAAACTAAAACCATCTCTGCAGGGGATGAGATAAACTTGACCACCCCTCCCCCACATACACTTAAAAAAAAAAGTACATTCATTTTAATTTTATTTATTTATTTATTTTTGTTAACTGAGCAGTTGTGTATACAATATGTAAAGGTTTTTTTGGAGCAACATATATGTTCAACATATAAAATTCAAAGAGACAAGATAGTCTATATATGACGTCTGCGTTTGAATGGGGTTATTACTGAAGAATTACTCAACTCATAATTTTGTTCTAAAATGTTCCCATTAAGTTAAATAACATTATTTGTTTTTGTCAGTTTTTCAACCATTCAAACCATTCGTTTTATTTTGACTATGTATTGATGTAATTTTTTTTGGTTATAACAATTTTCTAAATGTTTTCATAACATTTCAGTTTTATGTTAATGCCCTTAGAATCCTATTTAAAACATTATTAGAACATTTCATCAACTTTATATTGAAGTTCTTAGCATTTTTTTTCTATCAATGTTCCAAGAATATTCCAAAACCATTATATTAGTAAACTTATGTACTAAACACACAAAAAAAACTTGGAACCAACCTAAAAAAAAATGTAATTTGTTCCAGCTAAAATTTGTAGTTTTTCCTCAATTTGACTTTGGTTAAGACTTAAAAATTTAATTAAATCTATGTCAATTTTTTTTTTTATTGTGGTCAAGACTATATTTTATTCACTAAGCATTCCATCTAGTGTTGTTTTTCAAGAAACATCTTTTCATGAGACCATCCATTCATTTTTGGAGTAACATATATGAATGCTGATTGATTCAAAATTCAAAGAGACAAGATAGTCTATATATGACGTCTGCGTTTGAATGGGGTTATTACTGAAGAATTATTCAACTCATAATTTTATGTTCTAAAATGTTCCCATTAAGTTAAATAACATTATTAGTCAGTTTTTCAACCATTCAAGCCATTCGTTTTATTTTGACTATGTATTGATGTAATTTTTTTTGGTTATAACAATTTTCTAAATGTTTTCATAACATTTCAGTGTTATGTTAATGTCCTCAGAATCCTATTTAAAACATTATTAGAACATTTCATCAACTTTATATTGAAGTTCTTAGCATTTTTTTTCTATCAATGTTCCAGGAATATTCCAAAACCATTATATTAGTAAACTTATGTACTAAACACACAAAAAAACTTGGAACCAACCTAAAAAAAAATGTAATTTGTTCCAGCTAAAATTTGTAGTTTTTCCTCAATTTGACTTTGGTTAAGACTTAAAAATTTAATTAAATCTATGTCCATTTTTTTTTATTGTGGTCAAGACTATATTTTATTCACTAAGCATTCCATCTAGTGTTGTTTTTCAAGAAACATCTCTTCATGAGACCATTCAAGTGCATAGAATGTGCAGGGGATGAAGTGAGCTTAAACTTTTTTCACTGAACAGTTGTGTTCGCAATATGTTGAGTTTTTTTTGGAACAACATATATGAATACAGAATTATTTAAAATTCAAAGAGACAAGATAGTCTATATATGACGTCCATGTTTGAATGGGGTTATTACTGAAGAATTACTCGACTCACCCTTAATGTTCTCGTTAAATAACCTTATTGTTTGTCAGTTCTTAGAACAGTCAAACCATTTTTATTTTGACTATGTATTAATGTCATTTGTTTGGTTATATCAACGATTTTCAAAAGGGTTTTCATAACATTACAGTCTCATGTTATGTTAATGTCCTCAGAATCCTATTTAAAACATTATTAGAACATTTCATTAACCTTATATTGATGTTCTTAGCATTTTTTTCTATCAATGTTATAAGACTGTTCCAAAAAACATTATTTTAATAATCGTATGTACTAACACACTAAAATAGAAATCTAAAAAAGAAATAAAAATGCTGTAATCAGATTAAGACTTTAAAATTTAATTAAATCTAAATCAAAAATATTTATTGTGTTCAAGAGTATATTTCATTCACAAAGCATTCCATCTAGTGTTGTTTTTCAAGAAACTAACACCATCTCTTCATGAGACACAACCATTCAAGTGCAGGGGATGGGGTGAACTGAACCACTCCTCTCCCACATACACTTAAAACAAAAAAAAAGTACATTCATTTTAAGTTTTTTTTTTTTTTTTTTACTGAGCAGTTGTGTTCACTATATGGCAAGGTTTTTTAGGAGCAGCATATATGAATATCAGAATGATTTAAAATTCAAAGAGACAAGATAGTCTATATATATGACGTCTACGAATTCACGTGTCAGTCACACTCAGCTCACACAAGCACAGCCTCCAGTGTTCATAGAAGTACAGATGTTTAAAGCAACAAAAAAACTCTTCAATCTTTTTTTTATGAATCAGTCAGGTATTGTAAGGTAACATGTGGTTTCATATTTAGGCTTATGATTTTCACTCATGCATATTGTCATGTTTTTTTGGCATTCATACACAAATACGCATAATAGTATGTAAATATGCCTGTCTTTGCTTGTTTTATTTTAAACAAAACTAATTGTGTCATAAATGAGCATGAACACTTATTTTCACATTCCAATGTTGACAGGTATTCTGTTGACAGATGTGTGTTTCTTTCTTCCCTTCTATTGTTTATAATGATAAAAATCATATCAAGCAAAAAGATAAAACTTAGGTACATCCGAAAACAAACAAAAACTGGTAAAACACTTGACATTTGACTGAAAAAACAATCCTTTTGTAAGTTATTCATGGCCTCAGTTTTAAATGGGCATGGCAGCGGATGCCTGATGTGTGTGATTTAACTTTTAATCTTGTGTGTTTGTTTTTTCTAGGTATTATGCTCTTGGTCTTTTATATCACTACAATGGACAAGATGCTGCTGCTTTACAGGTTGGATGAGATTGATCATTTGTTGTATGAACATTTTTATGACGTGATGAGCTATTCAAGTTTACTATTTCTTATAAAATCTCACAATTTTGTGGATAAATGCATTTTCAGCTATTAATCCATGGCATGTTTTTGTTTACCTCAAAGAAATCATTCACAGGTTCACACTGGTTTATATTTATATATTTTTAAAATAGCTGTTTCGTTATTTTTTGCTTTGATTACAATTCTTTTACAATTTGAATACTTGTCCTTATTGTCAATTTTTATAATTATAATGAATCCATGCTTAATATTACTGTTCATTTATTATAATGAACCCCAGTCATTGAATGGTGTATGTATATACAGTGATGTAATTTAAAAGTTGCATTTGGATACTACTAGCATTCAAGCACATGATATTGTAAAAAATGTCCACTAACAATTTAATGAGGCTTTTCTGTCGGTTGAGACTTTTAGTCTATGAATGGCTTGTATTGGCCATTAATCTGCCTGCATGATGTATATGCTTTCGAATTAGACTGGTGGGATAAAATTGCTTATTTTGTATATGTACATTTTGTTGAATGCTAAATTTTGTTAATCAGTTTTTAGTAGTGATTAAACAGTGGTAGGTAATTATAGGAGAAATTAAACTTTTTAAAAGCTTTGAATCAGTCAAACCAATTGCTTCGTAAATTTATTCACTGTTTTGATTTTGTGAACTATTTGGAACATCCTTCTGAACAACTTCCGTCTGTTCAGTACCGTTGCAAACATTTTACTGAAATATAATGCAGTCAAATGCAGTTAGCTAATAATCTAATACCATGAAATGCATTTCTGCAAAATGTGTATACATTTTCAGATTTTGTTCAATTGTTCTATGGAGGGATCAACTAATTACACTGGTTAGATAGTATATTACCATTATTCATTTCAGATTTACAAATGTCTCATTGATATTTCTACAAATGTACAGTGCATCCGGAAAGTATTCATAGCACTTTACTTTTTCCACATATTTTTTATGTTACAGCCTTATTTCAAAATGGATTAGATTAATTTATTTCCTCAAAATTCTACACACAATACCCCATAATGACAATGTGAAAAAATATTTTTTGAAATTGTTGCAAATGTATGCCTGGCATTCACTCTAAAGAGTTAAATTTTAGTCTCATCAGAGCAGATAATTTTGTTTCTTATGGTCTGAGAATCCTTCAGATGCCTTTTGGCAAATTCCAAGCGGGGAGTGGCTTCCGTCTGGCCACTCTACCATACAGGCCTGATTGGTGGATTGCTGCACAGATGGTTGTCCTTCTGTAAGGTTCTCCTCTCTCCACAGTAGAAAGCTGGAGCTCACGCAGAGTGACCATCGGGTTATTGATCACCTCCCTGACTAAGGCCCTTCTCCCCCGATCACTCAGCTTAGATGGCCGGCCAGGTCTAGCAAGAGTCCTGGTGGTTCCAAACATCTTCCACTTATAAATGATGGAGGCCACTGTGCTCATTGAAACTGTCTCGGAGATCTACAGACAGTTCCTTTGTCTTCATGCTTGGTTTGTGCTTTGACATGGACTGTCAACCCTGGTACCTTATATAGACAGGTGTATGCCTTTTCAAATCATGTCCAATCAACTGAATTTACCACAGGTGAACTCCAATTAAGCTGCTGAAACATCTCAAGAATGATCAATGGAAACAGAATGTACCTGAGCTCAATTTAGAGCTTCACGGCGAAGGCTATGAATACTTATGTACATGTGATTTTTCAGGTTTTTAAGGCTGTAACATAAAGTGGAAAAAGTGAAGCGCTATGAATACTTTCCGGATGCACTGTGTAAAGCTTATCCATAAATCAGATAAAATTTTTGACATTTGCCAGTGGGTGCTCTCTCAGTAAACCCCCATTATTAGTGGGTTCATCACTACTCGAATGAAAACCTTTATTTATTTATTTTCATCAGTTTTTGTTTTTTTGTGTTTGGTGTGTATTATTCTTAAATGTGGGTAAACTTATTTTTTTATTATTTAAAAAAAGTGAGATGCAGTTGAGTTAAGTAACTTTACAGCTGGATATGATCTATGAGCAAATGGTTCACTAAGAGTGATATTTTTGGTCCTTTCTTGTAGATGTGGGTTAAGATTGTCAATGGAGATCTCCAAGACTCAACACGGCCAGATCTGTTTGAATATGTTGTGGATTTTCTTAGTTTTTGCTCCAACCTTGACCTTGTGTGGAGGCATGCAGACTGGGCACTGCAAAAAGATCAAAAGGTGTGTACTCCATCCACACTTTAACAAACTGCTTAAATAGGAAAGAGATCTAACACTTATCAGTCCACTTAGGTCTGATGTCAAGCAACACATTTTTCTGGGTCCAAACGCTTTATCAGATGCCAAAAATAGCCAACAAATAGTGCTATACTCTCAGTGTACTTCAAAGGAACACTACATTTTTTGAGGGAAAAAGGATAATTTTTCAAATCCCCTGGAGTTAAACAGTCAAGTTTTACCATTTTGAATATACTTAGCTGATCTTCAGGTCTGGCAGGTTCACTTTTAGCTTAGCTTAGCATAGATCATTGAATCGGATTAGACTATTAGCATCTCACTCAAACATTTTCTGTTTAAAGCTTGACTTTTTTTGTAGTTACACTGTGTATGATGACCGATTAGAAAATTAAAAGTTGCTATTGTCGGCCATGGTTCAGCAGCAAAGTTCCTTGATTATTATGCCAGAATGAGAGTATAGTTCTTAGTCACATCAGTCTATAAAACTAGTAAAATTTGCCTATTTCCAAAAAGTGTTCCTTTAACAAGCAGATAGAAAAGACTTGAGGTCATAACTGACTATCTATATTCTGAATCGCCTATAGATTGGCGTCCAGATCTTCACTAAAAGGCCTACCTCAGAAGACAGGAGGGGCCAGCTGAATGCAGATGATGTGATTACATATTTGCAGAAGCACAGTCAAGCCCTTCTGCTCTATCTCGAACACCTTGTGCTAGAAAAGAAACTTCAGGTAAGAGAGTAGCACATCTACATTGCTTAGTTCAGTGCTGTGCTGTTGTTAAAGGTTTCCCCAACTCTTTTTCTCTGTCTCTTTTGTTACAGAAAGAGAAGTATCACACACATCTAGCGGTTCTATATGCAGAGAGAGTGCTGGGTTTGATCTCACGGCCTTCAACCTCTGAGGAACAGCTGTCGGCTGCCCGTCAGAAGCTACAACGGTTGCTGAAAGAGTCTAATCTGTATAGAGTCCAGTTACTACTAGGTAGGTCTCAGTTGTTGTTGCCTCTCCAAAAGACTATAAGTGATTATTTTAATACCTGACACACTGACACTTTGATTGAAGTAAAACTGAATAATAATAAATACTAAGCATTTAATTCTTCATTTATTTTCATGTTATCTGATTAGGCATGGGCTGGCATATGATTCTGATGGTATGATAACTTTGGATAAAAAATATCACGGTTCTACGGTATTGTGATAAAATATATTCTTTTTAAATGTCTGGGTAAAAACCAAAAACTTTTTTCCCCTTTGAACACAATATATTTTATTTTGAGAAACATTTCAAATATTTTGAAGCAGTAAATATTCATTCATTCATTTTCTTTTCAGCTTAGTCCCTTTATTAATCCAGGGTCGCCACAGCGGAACGAACCGCCAACTTATCCAGCACGTTTTTACGCAGCGGATGCCCTTCCAGCCGCAACTCGTCTCTGGGAAACATACACACACACACTCATTCACACGCATACATTCATTCATTTTCTTTTCGGCTTAGTCCCTTTATTAATCCGGGGTCGCCACAGCGGAATGAATCGCCAACTTATCCAGCACATGTTTTACGCATTTTTTTTTGCATCCATACACACTCATACACCCGGAGGAAACCCACGCGAACGCACGGAGAACATGCAGCTCCACACAGACACGCCAACTGACCCAGCTACAGGACCTCGGTTTAACTTCTCATCCTAAAGACGGCGCTCACTGAGCAGTATAGAGTCCTCTTCCATATACTGGGGCGTTAGGACCCACACCACAGGTTGAGCGCCCCCTGCTGGTCTCTCTAACTAGCAGCAACCTAGCTTTCCCATGTGGTCTCCCGTCCAGGTTCTGACCGGGCACAGCCCTGCTTTGGTTCAGTGGGCGACCATGTGAGAGTTGCAGAGAGCTAGCTGACAGCAAGTGTGTTTTGCGTTTGTTTTGGCAGTTCGAAATGGCTAACCAAAGCAAACTTTTGGGCTCCTAAACAGCTTCAAACTACCATTGGCCCATGACAATTATGTAATCTGTGGGTGTGTTCTTACTTACCCCAGTGCAGTGGTGTTTTCGAGTGTTCGAATACAGTATACCATCTTTCATACCATCCATATGCATCTTTTTGCTCTCAAACGGAGAACAAAAAACAAGTTTGTTTGAAGTGCTGTGTACACCAAGGCCTTAAAAGTGTATTATTATAAACTAGCCAAGAGCACCATCTGCGGTTAAAAACTAATCTAACCCTAACCCTTGTCACATTTCTAGTTTCTCAGTAGGGGGAAGTCATCATAGTTGAATAAACTTAGAGCGCCGTGAATGGCAGAGTACAAGTAAATAATATGGTTAGCACTGTCACCTCACTGCAAGAAAGTGGCAGACTCAAGTCCCGGCTGGCTCAGTTGGTGTATCTGTGTGGATGCATGTTCTCAACATGTTCGCGTGGGTTTCCTTCGAGTGCTCCGGTTTTCTCCCAGAGTCCAAAGACATGCACTAGGTAAATTAAATAAACTAAATTGGCCGTAGTGTATGTGTGGGAATGAGTGTGTATGGATGTGTCCCAGTACTGGGTTGCAGCTGGAAGGGAATCCGCCGTGTAAAACTGTAAAACATATGCTGGATAAGTTGGTGGTTCATTCCACTGTAGCGACACCTGATGATTAAAGGGACTAAGCCGAAAGGAAAATGAATGAATGAATAAATGCATATGATTGTAATTTTAATCTTTACTATAGACATCAGTGGTTATATCTAAACTATAAACTGTCCCAGTATTTGACTATTGTAACATCATAACCAACTCAAAAGACTAAAGACTGAATCTCGTTCTTGATTTTTGCCTTTTCAGATTTGAATGCAGCGATTTAAAGGATTAATAAACATATGCAAATCAGCATCATTTATAATTTGTGTGGATGTTGAGATCCCGACCTTTTAATGATTAATCGTGCAGCTTACACTGAATGCATTAATGCAGGCTGAACAAGTAATGACAGAAAACAACTTTAATAACCTAAGAAACCCACCACATCGCGAATAACCTACCACGACTTCTTCCGTCATCATTATATTTTACAGGAAAACCCAAATGCTTTCACACATGTGGTTTGAATGACACGAGAGGCGATCTCTCTGATCATTATAAATTTAGGATTAATTTGCTAGTAAGAAAAATGTATTAATCCACGGGCCACGTGTGCTCCAAACCATAGGTCTTTGATAAATCACAGATCTACCGTGATCTGTTACACCCCTAGTATGGATCCTTTCACATTTCTGGGTTTATCAGTAGCGGAAGTCGTCATAGTTGAGTAAACTTAGAGTGCAGTAAATGGGAGAGTACAACGAATAATATTTTTACAATCCTATTTGCTGAAATAATCATAATCAAAAATAAACTCCATGATGGTGCTATCACTTTTAGAAAAAGGAAACAAATGACGTGGGACTGATAACGGCAGCCAGAAAAAAGAACAATGCCAAATTTACTGTCCTGCTCATAGACACTCCATTGCATTGCCTCACACAAATGGTAAATCATTTTTTGTAATTTGATGTAAAGATGATCTGATACAGTACATATATAAATGTTTAATGTTTAAAAATCTAAATATTAAAAACCTTCAAGGATTTTTGATGCTTATGACTGTTAAACGCTCCTTGTGAAAAAAGTTTATTATGATGCGTTTCAAAAATCCTTTTTGAATGAATTCTAATTATGGTGGCTTCAGAAAGCCACCATTCTGATATTCTACATAAACTTCTTCTTCTTCTTCTTCCGTCTTCTGAGACTAATTTTAAAGTGTATCTCCTCCTAAACCTTTCAAGCTACATACTTCAAACTTTCGTCAAACTTTCAAACTGGTCTGACTCGGGTTGCTATATTTTTTCTAACTGATCCGACTATCGGTTTTCCGAAAAACGACCCAGAAATTTCCCAAAAGTCCCATTGACTTAACATTGGGTCAAACTTTGTGAGCTCATAACTCTGCATCAGACTGTCATACAGACTTCTAACTGGCCTCATTCAACTCAGTCTAGCCAGCAGCCAATAACTGTTGACTTTTTAACTTACTAGCCACTCCCTAGCAACCACTTACAGCACCCTAGCAACTGTCCCATAGACTTCCATTGTAAAAGACTGTCATTGACTTAACATTGGATGAACCTTTGTGAGCTCATAACTCTGCATCAGACTGTGCCACAGACTAATGGCTGAGCTCATTTAACTCAGTCTAGCCAGCAGCCAATCACTGATGACCTTTAAACTTAATAGCCACTCCCTAGCAACCACTTACAACACCCTAGCAACTGTCCCATAGACTGTGATTAGCTATTCTAACACATGCTAATAGTTTTAACATCCTACTGACATGCTAATTTTGCTAGAAAGATGCTAGCAACACTAGTGACATGCTAGTCATGCTAGCACATGCTAATTCAAGCTAATTCATGCTAGAAACAAGCTGATTCATGCTAGAAACACGCTAGTAACATGCTAATTCATGCTAGAAACGCGCTAGTAACATGCTAATTCATGCTAGAAACACGCTAGTAACATGCTAATTCATGCTAGAAACAGGCTAGTAACATGCTAATTCATGCTAGAATCATGCTAACAACATGCTAATTCATGCTAGAAACAGGCTAGTAACATGCTAATTCATGCTAGAATCATGCTAATTCATGCTAGGAACATGCTAGTAACATGCTAATTCATGCTAGAATCATGCTAACAACTTGCTAATTCATGCTAGAAACAGGCTAGTAACATGCTAATTCATGCTAGAATCATGCTAATTTATGTTAGCAACTGCCTAGCAACCACTAGAAACATGCTAACATATATGTACTTATCTATGCCGACTGTTTCAAACTTCATAAAAATTACTTCAGTTATTTACACTTTAAAACTACTTCAAACTTTCAGAGTCGGCTTTCTCAAGCCACCATAAAGTTTGTCCTCAAACTTTAATATCTAGTTATATTTTCTTCTACTAAAACTATCCACATTCTTTAAAATGTCTTCACAGAAAAAGAAAAGTCATATAGATGAACTGTCATTTAAGAGCTGCAGTATGCTTTCAGTAACATCTACTTGTGTGCCTGTAGGTAAAATTCAAGACTCGGAGCTGCTGCTACTCGAGCGAGCGACCCTACATGGAAAGTTAGAGGAACACGACAAGGCTTTACACATATTAGTGCACCAGCTGAAAGACTCTGCTGCGGCTGAGGAGTACTGCTCTTGGGGCTCTGCATCTCAGGACTCATCCTACCGTCAGAACCTTTTCCACCAACTCTTGAGTGTTTACTTGGACCCGGATGTACCTGGAGGAGCACAAACAGTAGCTGCCGTTGACTTGCTTAACCGGCACGCTGAAGTGTTTGACGCAGTGCGTGTGTTAAAGCTTCTCCCAGAGGACTGGTCTCTGCCGTTACTCCGTCCTTTTCTGTGCGGGGCCATGAGGGCCACTGTTCACGCACGCTGCACTTCACAGGTCGCATTGGGATTGGCTCGAGCACAAAACCTCCAGCTTCTGCATGACAGGGTGAGTTCCTAAGATTTTTAAAAATATAATATATATATATATATATATATATATATATATATATATATATAAATATATATATATATATATATATATATATATTAGATAGTAGATTTTTTTATATAGATAGTAGATATATATATATATATATATGTATATATATATATATATATATATATATATATATATATATATATAGTACTTATTTAGTAACATCATTTATTGAAAAATGCATTGCTAATTAATCTTTATTTCAGAATATAATTGAATTAAAAAAATATCTGTGAGAATAAAGTAAAACAAATGGCAGGGTAATGGAACTGTTTAGATCAAATGAAAATACATGAAAATTTTTTAAATTATTATTTCCTTTTAAGCAAATATGACCAATAAAATATGAGGCATGACTAGGGCCAGACGGAATCTGCGGACATTTTCTGCCATTTTTGCGCAGAATTTTGTTAAAAATCTGCGGATTTTTGCGGAATGATTTTGGGAGTATCATAACTAAAACCTTAATATATGAAATAAAAAATAATACCTTTTAAACTTTTATTTAATGTTTACAATGCAAATCCAATTAGATCCACATTATTTGGTAAACAAAGCAAGTCTCTCGTATAATATATCCACTAAAAGACAGAAAATATTACTTTACAAACTATATTGTGCATAAATCATATAAATATTTTATATTAGTCAATAATATTACTATTAATAAAATAAATAAATAAATGTAAAAACTGAATAAATATAAATGTACACACATTTACACAAGTAAATAAACAGAATCAATGATGGGCTAAAAATCTGCGGAATTCTGCGCACGCTTAAAATAATATAACTAATTTAAGAGGCAAAGGTAGTTCAGCTATTATAAAATAAAACTAAACAACAAGTTCTTAGCTTTAATTCATGTTAATTAGAAGAAAAAAATTAATCTAAAATATATATAGAGGCGTGCATTGCATCTTCGTGCCTTAGTGTCCCACCAGTGACTATATACAGCCACATCGCACTGCTACGAGTGTGATATTGCATTTATACAACAGTTCCACGGCATAATCATGTTTATAAAAAAGAAAATACAACATGGAGAGTCTAAAAACCCTTTTGAACGAGGAACTACTTTCTTTCGCCAATTATTCATATCTGCAGCTGATGTCAGAACAGCAGAAACCCTTGCCAGTTCGCAAACGTCACTTTAGAGCTGGTATTTGAATGATTCTCTAGCTTAATGTCTAAAGTGATGACAAAACAGGTGATTTTGCTCACATTTTAAGATTATAAGGCTGAACATGACATGAAATGCCATCAGTCTACAGAGATTTCCCTGTATTTCTCTGTTGCAATCAGGATATCACAATAGTTAACCCCGAAAAGCCAAAGCAAACACTACCAGTTTCTGTGGTATAAATACAGCACTACAAAATACAAATGAGAGAGATCGACTTAGAATGTCACTTACCTGATTTATAATGATTTGATCAACTGTAGTTTGAATCTTACATTGAGAAAACGCTGAGTTTTTCTCCCTGTAAGGACTTATTATGTGGTCTCTGTCGCCATCTTGTGGCGGAACATCAACTCACTTTCTTTGGTCTGCTCAGCCTAATGACGCCTGAAACCCAAGGTGCTGAGAGGCTATCTCTCTGTGATTGTTACAAATTTAGGACTAATCTACCATAAAAAAAAAATGTATTAATCCACGGGCCATGTGTGTTCCGAACCGTGGGTTGTGATCCGTACGAATCACGGTTCAACCGCGATCCGTTACACCACTACTACTCGAGTTGGTATTACATTTGAATTGGAATTGACTACACAACCGTTAGAAAAGTATGATCTATATAGTATGAATGTGAGTATTATGAATGGAACTTGGATGTGCTACATCCGCCATTTGTCGTTATCACATGACTTACTCGGTTCAGTTGCGTTGCTTCACTCCCATTCATGAATTTTCTCGCATAGCATCATAGGATAGCATAGCGTCCATCAGATGCGCACTTTAGAATCTCACTGAAAGTAGTAGGTCATGCAGGTACTTCTTGCGTAGTGTTTTTCCAATACTATGAATACCAACATGTTACCTGTCTCCCATACTGTTTTTAGCCTACTATATGGTATGGAAGTATGCGATTTCGGTTGCAGTCTTAGCCTTGGCGTGAACCTAGCGTTAAAGTACACATCATTAACCCTCTAAGCACTGTGTTCTGTGTTGTGCAGCTGAAGTATCGAGGCGGCCCAGTATTAGTGTCTGAAAAGAAGGGATGCCAGCTGTGCCACAACACCTTCAGTGAGCCCGACTGCGCCTGCTTGCCGGGTGGGACGCCCGTCCACATTAACTGTGTCGCTAAGAAAGCTCTGGACTTGCCACACGAAAATGCCCACCACAGCAACCACACATGAAGCTGAACAGCACTGTGGGGCAGTCGATGGATGCTGGCATTGCACCCGTATGGCACACAACGCATAGGGCACCTGTTCAGAGCCCGAACGAGAGCTTTTGGTGCCTCTTGCTTTCCCTGTGCGTGACGGAGTCACTCAACTAACGAGTGTTCGGGTGAATGAGATGCTATTTTTTCCATAATCCTTCTGTGTACACAAAACACTGACAATGGATATGAGATTTTAATGAAGAAACGAGAGAAAAAAAAAAATCTAAAAAACTTGACATCGTCTCTTGGTTGATATTATTAGCATTGCCTTATGATGACTGGTCCAGTGGCTTTCTTGAAATTTTCTTTGCTTTTAAATGGGTGACGTCTATGGTAAATGTTGTTTGCAAAACTGTGTAAAGGGATAGTTTCCCAGAAGTTAAAATTTGGGGTTAATTTACTCACCTTCAGGTTATCTATTCCTTTTTTAAATTCAGTGGTTGAACGTTAATCGCATAGTTCACCCCCCAAAAATGACATTTTTCTCATTTACTCACACTTAAGAGATTCTAAACCTTTCTGAATAACTTTCTACCATTTGGACACCAAATAAGGAGTTCTGAAGAGTGTTGGGCAAAATACTATGGGAGTCAATGGCTGATTTTTCCAACATTCTTCTGTTTATGGCGTTCAACAGAAGATAGAAATTTTAACAGGTTTGGAGCAAGTGAGTAAATGTTATCATTTTAATTTACAATCCCCTTAAATTAAGGTTTTAAGTGGAAAATATGGTCTTAGGTGATTCATAAAATGGAAGTAAATGGTTGGTTAGAATCACTTTCATTACAGGCAAAAGCCAATCGGACTGACTAAAGTTAATCATTTGGTAAATCATGTTCTGTGTTATGCACAGATGGATTTTCATTTGATAACACGCACTCAAAATAATGCGTTTGTTGTTTGTTCAAACTACTCATTTAAAATGAGCTGAAACAACACAATTCCTGAGCATTTTCTTCCAACAACTTAAGTATGTTCAATCCACTTAAATTTGTAAAATCTAATAAGTTAACTTAATTCCTTCATGTTGTCCTAACTCAAATCGATTGTGTGGAACCCAGCATTTTTTTTTACAAAAGCTTGTACCATGAAGCCAGATTAACTGTTTAACCAGTTATGTTTCTGTTTAGTTTGAGCCAATTGTGGGTTTTTAGGTACCATGAAGGTAGTTTAGCTTACCTGTTCCAACATACCATGGCAACAAAGAGTGATTAACCCTTATTTTCTGTTGGGGATGTAGTCATTCACTCTGAGGTGATTTTGTGTCTTAATTTGGCCATAACGTTTTTTTGTGTTTCAGCTAGCAGAATGATTTTCGTGACAAATCTTATTTTGACGCATATTTTGAAAAAAATGTTTTAGAGCACTCAACATCACTCTCTGGGCAAATTTACTTCCCTTCCTGTCATGTTAGGGATGAAAACCTATTATATTGAACTGCTGTAAAAATGCATTAGATATTTGTATTAATTATTTTGCATAAATCTGTTAAACAACCTCAGTCCTGATCAAAACTACTAAATTGCTTAGAAAATTAGAGGATGTTAACTCTTTAATTGCCAAATTTACAAATGATGTCACTGATTTGGTGAAAAAAACACACAAAATGACGTATTTTTAGTATAAAAAGTAATTGTGGACTGGATTTTTTTTTAACCTTTTATCAAAGTCTTGGACATGTAAAACAACATTGCCTTTGTGGCATTGTTTTTGATGAATTTTCATTTTTTCTCCCTAATTTTCTGTTGGTGTCTGTTTTTGCCCCATTGACTTCCATTATAACCACATTTTTTGATTACAAAATCATGACACCACATAATCATGCAGTTTTTGATTGTTGGTGGTTTTCCCTGTTGGGAAGAGGTCAAATTTGTCATTTTTACTGTTGATCATGTTCAGATCTCCATTATCCCTTTAGGTAGGCCAAAAAAGGCTTGGGGTGCTTTAACACCTGTGGATCGATTCTCGTTCCGAAACAGGGATTAAAATTGTTACAAGATCGGCGATCTTGTGCCGATTGTTTTGGCGCGGATCTGAGTGCGATTGCTGGATTCACCTATGCCAAACGAACCGCGCTAACTGGGGAAACGCGCCAGGTTCCGAAACAAAAGTCTATGTGTGAAAGCACTCTTAGTTTCTGCAAATTAAAGTGTGTTTATGTGTGTGAGAGTGACCTTTGCGCACTTTGATGTGTCTGAGAAAATCAAAATATGCATCTCAGCTCTCAGAACTACATGAATTAAACAAAAACAAATGCTGCGTCCCAATCCGCATACTATCCGTCCTAAATAGTATGTGAAAATAGAATTAGTATGTCCCAAATCGTAGTATGTTGAAATAAGTATGCTAAAAATTCCTGGATGGTTTACTATTTCTGGTCAAAATTTTAAGTGTAGAAGCGTCCATACTCTAACCGCTGATATTGCCCACAGTGCATTGCGCGTTGGACGTGAATTCGATTAGAACTACAAAATGCGGGTGAAAAGTGTAAACAAACTACAAACATGATGGACGCGCGAGATCAACCGTCAAGCAGAGAGGCTTCGGTAAAGATGTTTGTAGGACTGTTAATTAATATCTAGCCCACTGGAGAATATTTAAATACCATTGTCTGTGTTATATTTCATCTGCAACAACAATACTGAACTTATATAAAGACGTGTTTGGACATTACCGTCTGAATGCAGAATTATCCAAAGACCTGAGGAGATTTCTCTGCATGAAAGACTCTTGAATGAGAGATTATCCTGCTGCTGCTTCTCCAATAAGGTAGGAAATTAAATACGACAGAAATGTGGATGATTGACAGTGCTCTTAACTAAGCAACACAACGATCTGTGTAACGAGGAAGTAGTATGTCCCAAAGCTTGCATACTTTTCTGTTACTCACTCAAAAGTATATATTTTTCCTCCATAAAAAAAGTACATACTTTTAGGTCGTAGTATAAGTATGCGAATTGGGACGCAGCAACAGACTCTGCATTTATGCACCATCAAATGTGGATATTATGGAAGTCAATGGGGCAAAAACAGCCACCAACAGTAAATTAAGGAGAATAAACTGCATCAAAGCCAATGTTGTTACTAATTGTTCACATGTCCAAGACTGAATTAAAAGGTAAAAAAACTCCAGTCCACAATTACTTTTCATATTCAAATATTTCGATATTTTGTGTGTTTTTTTTTCACCAAATCAATGCCATTATTTGTGAACTTGGCAATTCAAGAGTGAAAAATCTTGTAATTTTCTGAACAATTTAGTGCAGGGGTGTCAAAGCTCGGTCCAAGAGGACTGGTGTCCTGCATAGTTTAGCTTCAACTTCCTTCAACAAACTTGTCTGAAAGTTTTAGTACACCTACAAACAGCTTGATTAGCTGGTTCAGGTGTATTTAATTGGGGCTAGAACTAAAATATGCAGGACACCTGCCCTCCAGGACTGAGTTTGGGTATCCCTGTGGTTTTGATCAGGACTGAGGTTGATTAACAGATTTATGCAAAAAAAAAAAAAAGTAAAATATTAATCTGCATTTTTACAGCAGTTTCATCCAGTGGATGTTTTCATCCCTAACATAACGAAAGGGTAGTACATTTGAACAGTGCACAAGGGTTAAAGTTGTTACCTAAAACCCAGGATTGGTGCAAACTAAACCGAAACTTAACAGGCTAGCTACCTTCATGGTAGAAATTTTAGGATTAATTTATTTTGCCTGTATTTATTCATTTTTTGGACTCTCAAAGTTTATATAGTAAACAGGAGTTCATGACTCTCCAAAAGCCACAGTTGAAGCTCAAAATCTTCTACTAATGCCCTAACGTGAATAAATTAACAGCAAATTATATATATTTTTGATGAACTATCCCTTTAAAATCAAAACACTCAGTGTCTTGACTGTTTCCTATAAGCAGAATGATTAAAAACTAGTCTATGCTGTATTAAGCCAGTCAATAGTTTTCATGAAACAAACAAACACCAAAGTTGCTTGCTCTGTGTTCGGGGAATGACAGCTTCCAGCCTTAAGTGATAGTCATGATTCATTTTATATTTGAGGGAGAGCTGCTTAAATAAGACAAATGATATTCATAATTTGATCAGCTCTTTTAAACCATTTAGCAGTGTTTTTTCGAGATGAAAAGGGAAGATTTCCCAGAATATCCACATTCAACTCCAACAGTCCGATCAGGAAAACATCACAGTATTAAAAGTTCTTCAATGAAAGTCTATGATTAATGAGCACAACATAAGATATATTTGAATGTGCCATTTTCTTTCTTTCCAAGCTGATTTGGTGGAATATTTCCCTCTGAATCGGAGTTTAAGATACAAAGTGATCTCCATTTTAAAACGGTTTCCATATCAAACAAACCAACTCAGGCTGTGCTGTGTTTGTGTATGTTATAGCTAAATGCTAAAGTTGCACATATTACGTCAACTGTACGTTTCTCATATGCATGTATTGATGTGGACATGAATCCTCATGTCATAAGAATGCTAAGCTATGATTTTAATGATCGAAACATATTTTATCATGATAACATTAGCGATTAGTTTGATTTTTAGAGAAGCAAGATAGCAAACTGACGCTGAGGGATTTGCCTGAGAATACTATGAAAACAAAAGGTCTGTGACAAATCGAAATTGTAGGGTTTTAAAAACGCAATAAGTTGAGTTAAAACAAGGCGAAAAGCACAGAATAAACACTGCCTATTTATACTTTAAACGACTTCGGATACAACCTGAGAAAGCTAGGATATGTTTTCAAAGGAATGGTTAAACCTGCGAGGATAAAGGTAAGTTGAATCCAAATGATTTAAATATTTGTTGTATTCAATATCTCGGGTTGTGCATCTGACGCGATGCCTGTGTAGTGAAGTGTGTGTGTTCGCTATTGGGTCTTTGCTTTGAATTGCTGATGCATTTCTCTTAAAAAAAAAAAAAAAAGTTTAATCTGTCATCCATGCGAACCGAATCGTTCCTCCCCTTAACGGTCTAAAATGAGACTGTAAACGTTCTGAGCTTGAGCAACTGTAAATGGGAATCCTCTACACTGCTACGTCTCTTTATATTCATTTATTTTATAACTATAAATATACATAGATTCTGGTGTGTACATATTGTATTATTAACTGTTGGTTGCTTTGTAAATCTACGCCAGTGTGGGTGGAATGTACAGTATGTAAAGACGTCCATTTTAATAAACAAGCCTATGCCTAAATGAATGCGCTTTACCTTTTTTATGATTGCGCTTCATTAGTTTTTGTTTATAGAACAAATATCTTGGTTTGGGGTTTTTATAGTGAAATCAAATGTTTATGAGAAACTTCTTCTGTGGTTCCTTCCTTCCCTTCATCAAATCAGTCAGAAATTTACATGCAGGACAGGGAGATCTGTCCCAAAGCCAAAAGGGTAGTACTTTGAAGCTGAAAACTGAGAAATACTGAAATGGCCAGCCCAGAGTCCTGACCTAAACATAAATGAAAGTCCTGTGAGTGAATATTGATGATGATGTGTGTGCTCTGTGTTCATATACGTTAAAATTGAGTCAGAACAAGCAAGGTGATCAACAATTAAGCTAATATCTACATTTTAAAAAGGTATTCTTGAATTGAAGAGTTTAGATGCAAAAACTTCTAAGTGCCATTTGAAATTTTCTTCCAATATGCCTTTTTCCTCAAGCTCCTTTGTCTTGATTCAGTAATTTCACTTTTATGGCAAAGCATAGATTTTTTTTCATCACTTTTAACATGAAATAACTGAACATAAACATAAGAGGCTGAGAAAAATGCTCAGTAGAAGAAAATTCCAGATGGCAAATACAGGTTTTTACATCTGAGCTCTTGAATTGTTCTATTTTGATCTTCACTGCAGTTGTCGCCATTTGACACTATTCACAATTAGGGTTACCACTTTTAATACAAAAAAATAAGGGACGCATACTGCAGCGGGGGCCACATCCCCAATCACAGGCCCAATAGCATGCCAGTGGTGGTAAATCGCAACTTAAAATATGTTTTCAGGAAAGTATGAACACTTGGACATTAAAATAAACTGTCTTTTATTGGAATCTGTGTAAACGGATCAGATGCTGTCAGTCTTTTTACAACTCTGCAGCACTGTTATAGCTGATGTTATGTTTAATAGTGTGGTACACCTGTGTTACCTCAGCTGCTGTAACCTGGAGAGGAGAAAATACTAATGCACCTAATTTTAAAGGGTGGTATTCATAAAAGATTTTGCCTAAAATATTTGTCATTATTTGCAGTAACACCTATCCAAACCTGTAAACAGCACATACATAAACTAGCTACAAACATTAGCTAGTAAAGTTTTCAAAAAGCCTATTACTAATTTAAGTTTCAGCTAAGTTGCAATTTACTAGTTTATTTTTGTAATAGTTTATTAATGTAATAAATGTAATGTTTCATGTAATAAATTAATGCTTATGTGCCTGACTTAATCTTAACAAGCAAATCATAATATTACACTGGAACGTGATCCACTTACATTGTATTTACAGAAATTTTACAAATTACAATTTGTGACCCAGTGTGTGAAAACCAGGCCAAATCTAATTCTGTGTGAAAGTTTTAATGTAGCCATTCATTTCACTGTGATTTCAGTTGTTGATATGATTTTACTGTTTTTTTTTTTATTTTCACAGACTGTTCTTTATTTTATGTAGAAAACAATAAATAAACAGTACAAAAAAAAGACTAGATTTTCACAGACAAAAATGCGAATTAACTTTATGCGCAAAACTGGAATATCAAGACGTGCAGATAAAGCAGCGTTTCCATCCAACGAGTCAAAGCGAACAAAATCGTCACTTCCTGACTATCTGGCGCCAAATATCAAAAGTAAAAATGAGTTTGCGGCGGTAGGAGAAGCTGCGTGAGTGTTTTCTTCATTTAATAAACGACTTGCGCCTCAGAAGGCAATCCTGACACGCAGTGAACGCGCGGTGGCGTTTGAATGCGTGAGCCGCGGAGCACAGACGCTCTTGATTCTGGAGATCATTAGTAATATGATAACACTAATACTGAAATGATTTAGAATGACCAAAACAGCATTTTAGATGTTCTAGTGTGCTCAGCCTGCTGGTTTGTCCATTCACACACATTTTTATCATCACATGATCTCTTATAACAAAATCACATGACCTTTTTAATGCACATTCTGGAATTTGTGCGGTAAAAGTGTTTCCATAGTTTATGCGCATCTTTTCTTATTTAATAAAAAGTTTATCCTACTCAGTTATGCGCATAAGTTTTGTATGGGCATTTTCAAAATTGATGCGCATCTTGGCGTTTCCATCAACCGGTTTTTTATGCGCATATCCAAAATGCCCATAAAAATAGGTGGATGGAAAGGTGGCTACTGTCATTACCATGTCTGCTTCAGGAGAGACTTGGGGTACGAAGAACCGTCTGACTGTGCATTGATTTTTGTGAGCTGTCATTGCGGGAATGCTGCTCTCCGGAGGCATGTTGTCGCACGTCCCGCATGAGCCACAGAGAACGCTCTCCGACAATTCGTGCAGTTGGCTTGATAACAATTTCTACCACTCGGCAGCCAGGTATTTGTTTACTCCCACTCTCTGCGGTACTTTTGCAGCAGCTTGCTTTTAAACTCTGAAACTTTAAGATGCGGGGGTTACCTGGAGAAGCATCTGCCATTAGGCTACTCTCTGTCAAGACTTGACAGACTCTGTTTAAAAGACCCGCCCTCCTCGACAAAGACCAATCAAACTAACGATGATATCAACTATTACCCAATCAAAATTAGGAAATGAGGCATCTTCATAAAATGCGTGTGGAATGATTTGCATGAAAAGCTACTTTATAAAAAAGGATTAAAAAAAATAGGGGACAAAACCCGGACGGGACGATTCCGTATTTTAAGGGAATACGCAGGTATCCTTACCTTCCCATAGGGTGGCTTCCCCATAGGGAAGGGGATCGCAGCTCAGACAGCTTTTGATGGACATCGGGATATAGTTCTTCCTGTTTTCCCCTGGTAAGTAGGTGAATAAAGCATATCACAATATTTTAGTTAAAAGACTGCTTTATTACCTTTTTATCGTTATTTCAAATAATTATTGTCTTGTCTGAACCGACCATGGAAAGTACAACAGTGAATTACGTTTAATATTGTTGATAAGAACAGACTTTTTTTCATTATGGTCAAACTGAACTATAAGTGGTTAAATCAAACAAGCATTTATTTACATAATGATTTTTTACCTTTTTATGCGTTTTCCTCGTCAGTAAATATGCTATTCGTTAATTTACAGTTGTTTGTTTGTATTTTTCTAAACTGCCGTGCGCGGGAAGTGACGTCCCAGTGCTCCCACTCCTCTGCACCGTGGGTCTGACTGGATTAACGGCAAACTTCAGCTCGTCTGTGAGAGTGTAAAAGGTATGTTAACTATTTAATAGAAATGTAAATGTTTTCTTTGTACAGTGCATTTAAAAAGGGAGAGCATTCAAAGTTTGTGACACGGTTGATATATAGACGAATTACCATGTTTGTAAACATTCAGGATGCGCGTGCAGGGAGGTGGCAGAAAAAAACCGGGAGCGCTAGCATTTACAGCGAGGGAATGACATCCGATGCGGTACAGAGTTTGTTGTTGTCTTAGAAATAAGTTATATTGATTACATATTATATATATTATTTACATAATGCTTTCAGCGTATTATAACAGCTTGTCACCCAGTGATAAGAACAGTGATTCGGCAAAATTAACGTTAAAGTGAGCGGCGTTCATCTGACAGGTTCATTTGCGATAGCACCCTCCCATTGAATATTGGATAAAACGAAATGGCCCAGCATCCAGCCCCAAATATACAATGTCATTGAAGCTCCAAGTGTTTTAACAAGATGTGTGGTCATGTGCAAGAAATAATGTTCCCTGATTACCAGATTCAAAACTATGTAGTGCTAAAAACCGAGGTTCTGCCTAGCCAAAGACAAGGGAAAAAAGACGGAGCTAACGTTATACTAGCCTGGGTAAATTTAATTAACCATGTTTAACCGTTTTTGCTGAAATTATCAGTGTGACCGATGTTCAGTGGGAAACAGCTTTGCTGGTTTTTAAGTATGAATTGGAGGCATTATGTAACGCAATACGCGGGGAAAATACACACGTAAGGTTATACATCCAGACGTGTTTAGCTAAATAATCTCGGTGTTGTGCCGAAATCTGTGACCCGTCGAAAACTGTGACCAGGGGCCGCTGATTAGTAAAATTTTCACTCGGGAACGAGCTTGTCGCTCATCCACGCGACCGTGAACGCGCAGACACTGAAATCAAGCGATCAGCGTCGAGCGGTGCTATAAAGGATGTTTTAAATCTTGGGATTGATGGAAGAACTTTAATGTCAGGCCCGTAGACAGCCTGGTGAAAGGGGTGGTTCTTTTTTTTCTCAAAAAGTGGACATTTTTGCAGTTATACGCCTCAGTTTCAATTTAACTATGAGATTTAAATACTGCATTTTAGTGACATTTTAAGCAGTACTTTTTTTGCTGGATTAGCTAGTCAGATGTCATCATAACCACACTTTTTAATGTACTAAAACTATTTCCTAAAAATTTGCAATAAGGAAAAATTAAAACAAGACTAATTTTTAAAATACTAATTTAATACATCACATATCCTTAGGAAAAAATAGGAATCTGTTAAAGCTTTAAAGTAAAAAAACTGTAGCCTACTGTCATTTATTAGACAAAAAACAAACTGGCCAGCACATTCAACTGTCCTCAGTCACAATTTGGCCATTTCACTAAAAAATAATAATTAAAACTATTATAAAATGTTTTAATTTTATATAAAAAATAATGTTGTATATATATTTGTGTTCAACAAAAGACTCATATTGGTTTGGAACAAATCAAAGATGAATAAATGATGACAGAATTTTTGTCATCATTTTGAATTTTTGGGGTGAATCTGTTTTTACCCATCGGATTTAGTGACCTAAAGATCAGATCAACTGTATCTAAAAAGAAGTGAGTCTGGTCAGTATTGCTTTATAAAAGAGGAAGATGATGGACTGACACATGACCTTTATTAAATATTATAATCAGTCAACATATGGGGTAGCCTAACATACTTCAATGGCTATGAATTTTATGAGTCATTTTCAGTGAACAGCAAGCTATATACAAATAAAAACATCTCATTAAATTAGAATGTCATCAAAAAGTAGATTAATTTCACTATTTCATTATAATTCATATATTTCCATAGACACTTGAAATATATCAATATGTGTGTAATAAATCTATATAATATATGAGTTTCACATTTTGAATTTAATTAAATAAAATGAATCTTCTTTTTGATGACATTCTAATTTATTGACATCCACCTGTATAAAGATATCTGGTCATCAATGTTTTATAAAACAGAAATAGGTCTGACACAAAATGACTCGATTTATTAAACATTATAATTAGGTTTTTACAGGGATAACACATTTCTATGGCTATGAAGGACGATCAGACATCGGCGTGATTAGGGGGCGAGTGGGTTGTTTATGCGTTAACCACCGCAGGTAACATAAAGGTTATGGTTGTCACTAATGTCTCCAATTCCATACTTTAAAACCAGCAAAGCTGTTTTCCACTGAAACTCCGTCACAAAGCCTTAATACATCGAACAACCGCTAACGTTACTTGCCATATCATTAGTGAGAAAACAATTATACTCGATATTAAGGTTTGAAATGTATTACTGGATCATGGATCATAAAGCCATTTAGATGGAAAGTTGCGCCAATGAATGTTCAGATTGCTCGAGCCTCGTGTGATACAAGCATGCAAGCAACCTAAAAGCTTTAAGATCCATCACACTTTTTAATATGTATTATAATGCTCATGGATTTCTGTAATGCACAGTTAACTGTGGTGTGCTGTGTGAATAACTGGAACCCGTTTTATTTATATAAATATATAATGTATTTATAAACCCAGAATTCACACATGACCCATCAGACACTTATCTAATTTATTACACATTATAACATACATGGCTCAATATCAATTTTAAAATGTGTACATGCACATTATACATATTACAAACATATGCAAAAACAAAAAAAAACTGTCAAGTGTTATCTTTAAAGTAATATATACACATGTACAAAATATTTTCTAATTTATTCTACTAATATTAAAGTAATTTAGGCAATAATCTTTCACATTAAAATGCCTATAAACACCCCATCGATATGTTTAGTCAAATATTACACTTGCGTTAATAATAATAATAATAATAACAGTAATAATTTCTAACTACCTATTTCTAAACTCCTAATTATTACAGCTTATAAAATGTTGTTTAGGAAGTGTTTAGTTAAGGCTCTTTGTTGTAAAACTATATTTTGAAACTATGTTTTATAAGGTACTGTATATTATACTGTATATTTAAAAAAAAATAATACCAAAAATTCCAAAATTCTAGCATTATTTACAAACCTGTATGACTTTCTTTGTTGCGTAGAAACAAAAGAAGATATTTAGAAAAGTGCAGGTAACTGAACAGCAGTGGCACTTATTCAATTTTGTTTTATGAATTTGAAAGGTTTATCAGTCAACACAAAAGATTACTTAAATTACTTATGCGTGCATCTAGCAATGCCTACATGTTTATTGACATTTTAGCCTCTGTCTATTCTATCTCCTAGGATGATTTATCAGAGCTGCCAAGCACCCCATGTGTTCTTGTAGTGGGTAAGGGTATGCATGTGTTGTATATTTGTTTTATTGCTTTTACACACAAACACACACACACCTTTTGCATCTCTAACATGCACATGCTCACGCATGTACACATGCACACACACTTTCTGCATCTCTAAGGGTCGGGATACACCAAGCTGACAGTCAGCCGTTGGGCATCGTCAGTCTGGCTATAGTGTGTTTAGCGTGTTCCACACATTGGCTGTCCTCAGCATTTTGGTCCAGACGCAAGCCAACATCAACACAGTTTGGTTTTGTCGGTGCTGTTTGTTTTGCATCAGGTTGGTGTGTACCGGACCCAACACACAACTCACTTTTCTTTTTTTTTTTCAGATGAAGGAATGAATCAAATGTCTGTTGATCAGAGTCAACATCACAATAACAAGATCATCGGACTGTCCTCTAATTGTGGTCAGCTACATGTTTAGTCACTTATGTGCTAAACATTATGTAGCCTACAGGAGCAGCCCTGACGGTGGAGTTTATATGAAGGTATGTTTTTAAATTTAAGTTTATTTCATTTTTATAAGACAAGTAAGGTGATACATGTTTGTTGTATTTACAACATGAGCCTTCTGAGTAATTTTCCAGAACGTGGGTCCAAAGCAGAAAAAAGGGCACCAAGCAGAAACATACCACCTAAACTCCTTCGATTCCTGTCAGACCAGAAAGACTTTCAGAATCCTTGGAAGATTTAAAGGTAATTAAGCACACCGGTAACACTTTATAATAACTACACACTATAGACCAATTACCATGTTTGTAAACATTCAGGATGCGCCCGCAGGGAGGTGGCAGAAAAAACCCGGGAGCGCTAGCATTTACAGTGAGGGAATGACATTCGATGCGGTACAGAGTTTGTTGTTGTCTTAGAAATAAGTTATATTGATTACATATTATATATATTATTTACATAATGCTTTCAGCATATTATAACAGCTTGTCACCCGGTTAAACGTTAAAGTGAGCGGCATTCGTCTGACAGATCTATTTGCGATAGCACCCTCCCAATAGATATTGGACGAGACGAAATGACCAAGCATCCAGCCCAAAATATACAATCTCATTGAAGCTCCAAGGGATTTTACAAGAGAGAAGTTAAAGGCCTACACGTGTTTGGATGCCAACAATTGTGTTCTGTGTGGTCATGTGCAAGAAATAATGTTCCCTCATTATGTTGTAGAAAGTTACGCTAGATCTCGACAAACATCTTCTAAGTTTCAAAAAGAAGCTGAGGTCTTCGAAGTTCTCAAGTTGAAGCAGTTTATTGTTACAGCAGAGATGGTCGATCGAGCTCTCTCCCCCTCAATGTTCAAAAACCCACAGTTTATATACAGTTTCTTAACCATAGTTATCATGAGATATGATGTAACATCACCCTATTGCCGGATCCAATAGGATCCTAGCTTTTTAATTAATGGCTGTATGTTTTTCTGTTTTTACATATCTCACAATCATGTGTTTGCATATGATCATGTTGTTCCCATACTTTTTAAATGATTCTCTGTATAAATGCTATTCTGGTGAGAGTTGTTTTTCGTCTTGGTCAATACATACATTGTCCAAATGTATTGCATGCGCTCTGTCTGAATGGTCCCACTTAGGTGCATGACCTGGCCATAAGGCCCCTAATTATGAGGCCCTGCATGTCTGTGCGTTTCCTCTGCATCTCTTGAATCCATGTATTTCTATAAGTTTTACCAGTGTATTTTAATAACAAACCATATTTTAATAGTGGCAGATTATATAAGTGATTACATAATAAAAGTTCTCTAGTATAAGATAAAAGTTCTCTATAATTCTCCTATAATTACCAGATTCATAACTATGTAGTGCTAAAAACCGAGGTTCTGCCAAGCCGAAGACAAGCAAAAAAAGACGGAGCTACTGTTATACAAAGCCTGGGTGATCATCAACAAGCAAAACTGCATTCTGACAGCGAACTACACCTGTACGGCAGGCCCAGGGTATGTGAACTTACACAAAGGTAAAGTTGGTTTTATATTCACACATTCAGATTTTCTCCTTAATAATATAATTTCATAAAAGTATTATTTGCAAACTCTAAATAGCGAAATCATATTAGCAGCCAATGACCATCAAAGTACAACATTGTTCACAGTCGAATAAACAGTGTTAATGTTGTTTTCAAGTCACACTGGAAGGTTATTTTTAGAGCGAATACTCAAAGTGCCGTGGTAAACAATATAGGGAGTGTGTCACAAGTTGTCATTGAATGAATGTGTGAATATAAAACCAACTTTAATAACTTAGACATTCACGTTTCATTCATAGCATTCAGTGTCCGCAGTTTAATTCACCATATGTAACTGTTTTGCCAAAGTCATTGCTGCAATCAAAAACGAGTAATGTATATGATTCAGCATAGCGTGAACTTACCTGATATGAGAACTGCAGAGTCGAGCATTTCTAATTAGGTCCTCACTTCATTCAGCTCCCTTTTAGCCAAAGACGTCTGCAGTCGGCATTAAAGCAGTGTGGTGTATGGTAAAAGTTTTCTATTTTTGGACTTCGAATTTGGCATCCTACCGCACAACACTACTGTACATGTTTGCTTTTTTTTGCAACCGGGGACCCGTGTGACGTCATGTGTGACGTAGGTTGGTAATTCGTCTATTGATTCATTTATTAAGCATTAGCAAATAGTGAATTCATTATTTGCTGAGCATTAACTTTACAGTAATAGACCTTAGTAAGCAGTTAATAACTACAGCTACAAATGCTGTAATCTTGACTTATAAGCACATCTATAATGTGCTTAATGAATGTGTTTATATATTTTGTTAATGATTCATTTTTCATTACTAAATTTAATATCGCATTATTTACAAACCAGTGATTTAAGAATAGTTGCTGTATTTTTTCAGATCATTCAGAATGTGTAAGTAAACGGTTAATAAACTATTCAAACTAACTTTCTTATTATTCAGGCATATAGTAATAGTTGGGCAGCACAGTGGCTCAGTGGCTAGCACTTGCCTCACAGCAAGAAGGTCGCTGGTTCGAGTCCCAGTTGCCATTTCTGTGTGGAGTTTGCATGTTCTCCCCGTGTTGGCGTGGGTTTCCTTTGGGTGCTCTGGTTTCCCCCACAGTCCAAAGACATGCGCTATAGGGGAATTGATTAACTAAATTGGCCGTAGTGTATGAGTGTGTGTGTAAATGAGTGTGTATGGGTGTTTCCAAGGGCGTACTCACACTATGCACGGTTGCCTTGAACCGGGCCGAAGCGCGCTTGTCCTCCCTCCCGTCTCCCCTGACGGCCCGCACTCACATTGCATTTGAGCCTGAGCACGCTTACGTCATCGATGATGCGCTGTTCATTTAAAGAAGCGCTCTCGCTCAGCACAGTGGAGATTTCTTTAGTTATATCGTTTTAGTCGTTTGGGATGCAGTGACACACAGTCAAATATTTCGCCGAACAGATCAGCCACTTTTGTCGCTCATACTGTAAACGATCATAAAGTCCTCGTGCTGCAGGATTTAGGAGGTTTGCTGCAGCTGTCGTGCAGTGAGGGGTTTGCGTCTTTAATGAACTATGACAGTTTGCGTTCATTGAACAGTAAGAATGATTAATAAATCCACACTCCTTTAAAAGTCACGTCTTGTCTTTAGTTTAAGAGCCCAAGTGAACCGCGCTCTGGCACACCTCTTCGGGCCAGGGCCGGCCAACTGAACCGTGCCTGAGCCCAATTCAGAGCAATCACACTTCTCAAACGATCCGGGAAACGGACCTGGGCACAGTTGGAAGAGGTGTGCCAGAGCGCAGTTCACTTGGGCTCAGTTTGTACACTTGTAGTGTGAGTGCAAAGTGCGCCTGAGCCTGAAACTGAAGACGAAACATGACTTTTAAGGGAGTGTTTCATATGGATGTATTAATCATTCTTATTGTTCAATGAACACAAACTGTTGTAGAATATTAAAGATGCAAACCCCTCACTGCACCACACCTGCGCCTTTAGCAAACCTCCTAATTCATGCAGCACGAGGACTTTATGATTGTTTATGAGCGTCAAAAGTAAAACATTTAAAATGTTTTAAATAATTGACTGCATGTCACTGCATCTCAAATGACTAAAACAATTTAATGATATAAAGAAATCTCCACTGTGCTGAGCGAGAGCTCTTCTTAAACTGAACAGCTCATCATCGATGACGTAAGCGTGCTCAGGCCCGAATGCAATGTGAGGGGGAGACGGGAGGGGGGACAAGCGCGCTTCGGCCCGGTTCAAGGCAACTGTACACAGTGTGAGTACGCACTAAGCTGAAGGAAAATAAATAGTCAATTTGTATTTTAATAAGTGCTTTATTAACTTCATCCAGCTTTGTGGCCTAAAATGAGGATCGTTTATGCTTTGTAAATCCCTTATAAATGACAATTAAAGGCTCAGTTATATTCTAAAAATGAAATTCATTATATTGTTTCAAATGAAAAATAAATCTTATGTAAAATAAAATAACTGTAAAGTTTAAACATCGCTAAATAACACTGAAATGTTGCATCATAATATATCATTAAATTATTACATTGTTGTTGTTTTATCCAGTTTTATGTTATATTTTGGCACTCCTGTTATTCAGAAATGTTTCATATTTACAGTAATTAAATTATTTTAGATAAGATTGTAAAGATTTATTGTTCATTTGATACTGAGCCTTAAATTGTCATTTATAAGGGATTTATAAGGCATAAATAGTCCTCACTTTAGATTAGGTCACAAAACTGGATGAAGTTGAGTTAATAAAGCATTTATTAACATACAAATTAATATATAAATATATACATGTTCATTTGAATTATTTAATAATCATTTATTTACGCATTCTGAATGATCTAAAAAAACACCAATTATTCCTAAATAACTGGTCTGTAAATAATTCAATATTTAATTTAGTAATAAAAAATCAATCATTAAAGTATGAAAACACAATCATTAAGCACATTATAGATGTGCTTATAAGTCAAGAATACAGCATTTGTAGCTTTATTTATAAACTGATTGCTAACATATATTAATGTAGAGTTAATGCTTATCAGATAATGAATTCACTATTTGCTAATGCTTCATAAATTAATCATAGCATGTAGTTATTATAAAGTGTTACCAGCACACTTTGTTCATCTTACTGTTTCTCTCTTGCAACGTATATTGTTCCGAAAATTGTCAAAAGTACCTACACTTTATTTGGAAATATCTTGAGTGATTGTTCACCCAAAACTGAATAATTCATAATTCATAATTTACTCACTCTCTTGACATTTTAAACCTGTATGACTTTGTTTTCTCTGCAAAACACAAAATATCAAGTTTTGAAGAATGTTGGTAACCAAACAGGTGTGCCACCCATTCACTTGCTTTGGTTATGAGTCAGTCAAGTGAATGGGTGCTGCCACTGTTCGGTTACCATCATTTTTCAAAATATCTCCTATTGTGTTCTGTGGAAGTATGTCAGTCAGACAGGCTTGAAATGACAATAGAGTGAGACAAGAAGATGATGATAAAACATTCATTTTTGTGTGTAAACTATGGACATGCAAGGAATCCCCCCAGTTGTGAAATGTCATTAGTGATGTTTTTTTTTGTTTGTTTTACAGCCATTGAAGTATCAGTGATGGAGAGGAAGAAGATCCAGCTGTATCGTTCGTTTCCTGCCTTCTTGCAGTTAACCTGGTTTCTTAAAATGTAAAGTATTTGTAATTTGCCCACTTGCCCTCAATTATCTTAAAGCTAACATTTTAAACTAATTTGCTATGAGATTATTTGCCAAGACTTCTCACTGTGTGATTCACATGTTAATGTGTATTATTATGTGGATAACTAGCTATTTGGAATTCAAATGATTTTATTTGCAAAGTTGTTTTTTTACTAATCATTGTAAGTGCACAGTTAACAAACTAGTTACTGCTTCTCTACACTTACAGTATAGAAAAAATGTTTTGTTTTACTTTACATTAGGTAAACCATAGTGCATTTTCCCATATGTATATACAGTTGAAGTCAGAATTATTAGCCCCCCTTTAATTTTTTTTTCTTTGTTAAATATTTCCCAAATGATGTTTATCAGAGCAAGGAAATGTTCACAGTATGTCTGATAATATTTTTGTCTTCTGAGGAAAGTCTTATTTGTTTTATTTCAGCTAGAATAAAAGCAGTTTTTACTTTTTTTAAACACCATTTTATGGTCAAAATTATTAGCTATATTTTTTTCAATAGTCTACAGAACAAACCCTCATTATACAATGACTTGCCTAATTACCCTAATCTGCCTAGTTAACCTAATTAACCTAGTTAAGCCTTTAAGTGTCACTTTAAGCTGTATAGACGTGTCTTGAAAAATATCTAGAAAAATATTATTTACTGTCATCATGGCAAAGATAAAATAAATCAGTTATTAGAAATGAGTTATTAAAACTATTATGATTAGAAATGTGCTGAAAAAGTCTTCTCTCCATTAAACAGAAATTGGGGGAAAAATAAACAGGGGGGCTAATAATTCTGACTTCAACTGTATGTGTATTAGAGATGCGCGGATCAGCTCAAATGTCAACCGAATCCGCTCCTTCATTCTAATCATCCACCCGCCATCCGCCCGCACATATTGTTTTATCTGATATATATATCCGCACCCGACCCGCACCCGATCGACACTTTAATAATTCTAATTCTTTGTTTTAAGCATGATGATAGGTGTTACTTTCTCCGCAATGTCCGGCGGCAGAGTAACAGCTCATTAATTCATGCTCGAGCAAATGATGAGACGGACAAAAGTACTCGATGCATGCCCTTCTTTTACTTATTTCAGTGTTTTCAGGTTCACAGTGCAAAACAGCTCCCGGGTGGAATTACTGAAGTAAACATAAAAAAAACCGGATAAAACTTTCTCCCTCAGGAAAAAGAACAAAAACGGTGTCCCTTCAGCCTAAACAGCAGCTATGTTGTGTGTACTTGGCCCTTTTCTTAACACTGTGCATCTGCCTGGATTCGGGTGATTCCGCCTCGCCTCCAAAACACGGCTGGCTGCACTAAATGAGCGTTCGCGCGCACCGCTTGTTGCAGGAATGCACACGCTTCTCCTTGCAAGGCGCTGCAGTCGTGTAAATAAGCGATCTTGTTTCTCCCAGAACGATAGCAGATTTCCCTGATGAGTCCTCTAACTGAAGTTAGCACAGTATTGTTGCACTTCATCCATTATTTTGGGCGTCTCATCTTCACATTCTGCGAAGTCCACTCTCTGCTTTTTTGCTGGTCAACTGCTATGACCCGCGACCCACCCGCAATTAATCATAATGTATTTTTTTATTACCCGACCCGCCCGACCCGCGGATTATCCGCAGCGCCCGCGGATATAACCGCCATCCGCGCATCACTAATGTGTATCCTTACCATTTGCCATTTCTATGCTGCTTGAATAGCATTAAATTAGTAAAATAGTAAATTTTTTTACAGTATGTATCCCACTAAAATACAGAATCTGTTCATTTTTTTCACTTTAGATATCCTATTAAAACAAAAAAGGGCCTCTTTTTTACAGTAAGTATCCATCAAAACACAGAATCTGTCTGTTTTTTTACAGTAGGTATACTATTAAAACAGAATATTTCCACTTTTTTTTTTTTACTGTTTTACCTTATAAAAACACAGAAGTTAACCGTTTTTAATATAAAAAACCCTTAAATTAATAGAAAACGTTTCGTTATTTTACGGTAGTTAAACCGTCAAAAAAACAGAATTTTTTTTTTTTTTTTTTTTTTAATGAGGACACTGTCAATTAACGGAAGTTTTCCTGTTTTAATTTATGGTAAACAATCTGTAATAAGCTGCCAGTACATTTTCCCATTTTTTACCGGAATTTTTTTTTAGAGTGTGGAAGGGCATCCGCTGCGTAAAACATGTGCTGGATAAGTTGGCGGTTCATTCCGCTGTGGCGACCCCAGATTAATAAAGGGACTAAGCCGAAGAGAAAATGAATGAATGAATGAATGAATGAATGAATAATACTCACTATTGTCAAATCGGATGCTTTAAATCAGAGATGGCCAAACTAGGGCCCATTGGCCATGGTAACCTTCGATTTAGCCCACCATCCCATCTGAGAATGGTTTAGAGATTGTAATTTCAAATGTATGTAACCTTTTATTTGTTTATTTTATTTTCAATATAAATAAAGCAATCCGAAATTAAATATTTCAATTTAAATTATGTAAATTAATCAGATTTCGTTTAAAATGTACTTACGACAGAGGATAATGCAGAGGCTTCGGTGAGTGAATCAAGACGAAGGCGGATTCTGCTTGACTAGTGTAATCAGTATTGAACTCCACCATGTTGTAAATGTGATTGTTTTTATTGCAATAAATCCTAATTGAAAAAGTTAAACCCCATTAGTTAATACTATTCAAAGTAATGTTTTCTTTTTCTAATGATGTAGGAAATGACCTACTCTATGGCAAATTTAATGTAAAATAGTTTGGTATATTTATCTTTGGCTCACAGCTCAGTGATATTTGGCCCTTCATATGAAAAAGGTAAACAAATCCACCACGTAATTTATTTTTGATAGTTTATCACGCAAGAGACCTTCTAAGTTAATCATTTTGGATTGTTATTTATAATGATCAAAAAGCATTAGCTGAGTATCAACACTAGGATCAGGCCATTTTATTTACACCATTTGTAAAGACATATATTGACATGTTGCAAGTATGAATTGTTAGAACTTTATCTTTGTGTATAATCCATTGTCAAATCAGATGCTTTAAATCAGAGATGCCCAAACTAGGGTCCTTTGGCCACGGTGACCTTTGATTTGATCCGCCATCCCATCTGAGAATGGTTTAGAGATTGTAATTTCAAGTTTAATCAAATCAAATCACTTTTATTGTCACATCATCAGCAGCACGTGTGCTATGATGAGTGAAAAGCTTAGGTGCTGGCTCCAGACAGTGCAAAATACAGACAGTGTAAATACAACGACAGTGCAAAAATACAGACAGTGTAAATACAACAACATACAAAAAAACAAGACAATGTAAAACTGGCAATGTTGACAGCGATACGTACGATGGATAGGTGTGCACACAGTTGTAGGCAGTATTGTTTTAAGTATGGATTTGTTAAAGTGCAGTGCATGCTACATCTTGATGGTGTGCAGTGCGGGGTATGGAAGAGTTTGTGTCGGGTGTGTTAAGTGTTCATCAGCCTGATAGTCTGAGGGAAGAAACTTTCCTTCAGTCGGCTGGTGCGTGACCGGATGCTGCGGAACCGTCTGCCTGAGGGTAGCAGAGAGAAAAGTCTATGGCTTGGGTGGCTGGAGTCGCTGATGATTCTCTTGGCTTTCCTCATGCACCTCCTGGTATAGATGTCCTGGAGGGAGGGAAGCTCACCTCCTACTACGCGTCCAGCAGTACGCACGATCCTATGTAGACCTTTGCGATTGCTGCTGGTGCTGTTTCCGTACCAGGTGGTGATGCAGCCAGTGAGGATGCTCTCCACAGTGCAGGTGTAGAACGAGCGGAGGATGTGGGGGCTCATTCCAAACCTCCTGAGACGCCTGAGGAAGAAGAGGCGTTGTTGTGCCTTCCTCAGCACTGCGTCTGTGTGGGCAGTCCATGTCAGATCCTCAGCGATGTGTACTCCAAGAAACTTGAAAGTGCTGACTCTCTCCTCTGGTGTCCCGTTGATGGTGATGGGAGTGTGTTTGTAACATTTTGTTTGTTTATTTTATTGTTAAGCTACAAAAAACTATCTGAAATTAATTAATCAAATGTACATACGACAGATAGAACATAATGCAAAAGCTTTGGTGAGTGAATCAAGGCAAAGGCAGATTCTACTTGACTAGTGTATTAAGCATTGAAATCCACTGTGTTGTAGTTTGGTGTGTGTATCTTTAGCCCACGGCTCTCAATGATATTTGGTTTTTGGCCCTTCGTACGAATAGTTTGGGCACCCCTGCTTTAAATAAATAATGAAATGTTTTTAAAGCTAATTTTAAAATGTGTTACACTCATCATCATAGATTAAACCATTAACACATGCCCAACAATATGAAACTTTTTAAGGAGATGTGAATTTTATCAGGTGAAATGACATGTTTCTTGATGTTTTTTTATTATTAATTGATATTGAATGTTTTTTTCTGACCAACAAAATTAAGTTTTTATTTTATGCTCAAAGAATATACACAAAAATGGATGCACAAAGAGTCATTTTATAGTACAAAAACATTTATTGATGAACAAAGTACAATTCAAAGCAGTTTTCATGCACTATTATGATTTGTTCTCATGTGGATGCTCTGTAAACTCAAAGCGGAATCTTGAGAGCAGAAGAGGGTTGCTTTTAGCTGACTGAGGCCTCTTCATCTTGACATCCTCATCATCAGTTTGGCTCAACATGAGATTTTTTGTCACAACACCACCAACTCTTTTCTGTGTGTCAGATTGCACATGAACATGGGTTAGTTTCAGAGCAGTCATGTTAGTGAGCACAGGAACACGCACAGATGTTTGTTTGTTTACCTTCACTGGTCCACTTGTAAAACCTGGCAGTCTGGGTAAGGACAGGTGAGTCTTAATCTCAGGGTCGCTGCCGTTTCTGTCTGCCTCATTCATTACAAAGGTAGAAAACCTGGACCCTTGAGGTCCTGGAGATCCATCAGTGAACTTTTGTCCAGCTGAAAGCTTCACAGGAGGACGACTTGGCTTCGATGCAGGCAAGTGTGTGGGCACAGCGACAGGATTCTTGCATTTGTTCACTCTCACTGCTCGTCTCCCAAAAAAAGGCAGAACAGGTAAGGAACGGTCAACACTGGCAATCAAATCAGGCTTACATGAATGCTCAGTGACGTTTTTACCTGAAACTTCTGCAATCAGATTCTTAGGAGACTTCACTCCTCCATGCTCAGGAGATCTTCCACATGACTCCGATATCTTTTCGTCAGTCTCTGTCAAGAAGAAGCGTCCAGTTGGCTTGTTCTGTCCATCGACAGGCTTCACAGGAGCAGGCTTTGGCTTCAAACTAGACAAGTGTGCAGGTGCAGCAAGAGCATCCTGGTGGAGTGGCGTATTTTTACACATCCTTACTGGTCCCTTTGTGAAGCTTGGAAGTCGGGGTAGGGAAAGGTGAGACTCCAGATCAGATTCACATGAAGCGTTGATGACGTTTCTCTCTGCCTTGTTCAATAAATGAGCAGGAAACCTTGGTGACACTGGAGGTCCATCAATGGACTTCTGCCCAGCCAAAAGCTTTACAGGAGCACAGCTTGGCTTCAGAAAAGGCAGAACAGGTAGCGGAAGTTCAACACTGGGAATTAGGCCAGACTCACAAGAAGGAAAGCTCATATTTTTCACTGAAACTTCCGTCTTGTGCTTAGCAGAGCTCACTCCTTGACATTTTGGAGGTCCATATGTGAACCTTTGTCCATCAATGGGCACCACAGGAACATGGTTTGGCTCCAGAAGACATGAGGAACGGTTAACACTGCCATTCATCTCAGACTCGCATGGGAAGATGATGTTTTTCACCGAAACTTTCGAGCTCGCACCTTGCTGTTCTGGATATCCGTCTGTGAAGCTCTGCTTGTTGAAAGGCTTCACAGGAACACGGTTTAGCTTCAGAACATGCAGGTTTGGGCGCACAGGAAAAGCGTAAATCTTTTCCGCCATCACTGCTCCACTCTCAGAATGAGGCAGGGGAGATGAGGAACGGTCAACACTGGCATTCGACTCAAACTCACATGGGAAGATAATGTTTTTCACTGTAACGTTCGAGCTCGCTCCTTGCTGTTCTGGAGGGCCGTTTGTGAAGCTCTGCTGCTTGACAGGCTTCACAGGAACACGGGTTGGATTCAGAACAGGAACAGGAGATCGACGGAGAGGTGAATGTTTGCCCCTCTTCGCTGTTGGTCTCCCTGGATTAGGCAGAACAGACGAGGAAGGGTCAATACAGGCTTTCAGGTCAGACTCAGATGGGTAGCTGGTGTTTTTCAGAGAGCTCGCCATCAAATGCATAAAGGAGCTCACTTCACGACGTGCTGGAGGTCGTGGCAGGACGCGACTCTGAGTATTTCTGTTTCTGAACCACATGTTAAAAAACGGGAGTGGAGATTATACTCAACAACAGCAGAAACTAGCTTGAATGAGCGATAGGCAGTGGTGACAACTGACAAATGCTATGGAATTCTTTCTAATGTGGAATGCCAATTCTGATGTTGTGATGTCACATTATGGAACGTCCGCGGTGTTTACGTGCCTTTACTCACGTGACATTCTTTTAGGCGTCATTTAAAATTGTCTATTTGTTTTGTCTATTTCTGTATCTTTATTTATATATATATATATATATATATATATATATATATATATATATATATATATATATATATATATATATATATATATATATATATAATTTAATTTATTATTGTTGTTATTATTAATATTATATAAAAACTGTTTTAATCAGGTTTTATTGCCGTCAAATTCGGGGCAGATTTTAATGTAATTATACTTATAAATGAAAGTGTGGCTCCCCCTGGAGGTGAAAATCCCATATGAGGCCAATAATTAATAAATAAATTTTACCCTGGCGTTTGAGCGAATTTTTATGTGTTGGTCTAGTCATAAAATGACATTAAAATACTTTTTTTATTTTTAATTATATTTGCTGAACATTTCCAATCAAGTGCATAACAAATCTTACAATAGGATATTCACATTTTAGCATGTAAGTAAAATAAAAAGAAAGAAGGCGAGAGAAACGAACAACACAAACAAACAAACAAACAAAAGCGGGTATAGGCCTACATAACAATTACCACAGAGAAGAGGTTTCGTTTTGGAGTATATTTACAGTTCTGATTGCTTTACAACTTGAAAGTCCATTAAGAGTTTCAAAATAGCCTTTAAATGGGAGATAATAAGCTTCCTCTCTGACCATTTACACTTGTGTATGAAACCTGCCTAATAATGTCAAAAGATTGAACATAAACAGGAGATTCTTATCAATATATTTTTATCTACATAAAATATGGCATCTCTTTTCTTTATATTAATTCTATGACCACTTACTATATTAAATAGACAAACATCAAACCAGAAATATTTAACATACATACAATCAAAAATCA